>OY015314.1:76566139-77166139 GCA_955612985.1 Cheilosia scutellata
CTTAAAGTCAGCTCAGTTTTTAAAATAACTTTTAATTTGAGAAAATAAAAGTTAAAATTTAGCGCGAATTTTGAACTTTTATTTTCTCAAATTTCCTACAGCTAAATTTTAATTTTTATTTTCTCAGATTTGCTAAAGCTAAAATTAAAAGTTATTTTAAAAACTGAGCTGACTTCTCAAATTTCCTAAAGCTTAAAGCCAGATAGGTTTTTGAAATAACTTTTAATTCTAGCTTTAGAAAACTTGAGAACAATTCGCGCGAATTTTCAGCTTTTATGTTCTAAAATTTTCTAAAGCTTAAGATCAGTTCAGTTTTTGAAATAACTTTTAATTGTAGCTTTAGTCAGCTTTAACTTACTTACTTACTTAGATGGCGCTACAGTCCGGGGTGGACCTGGGCCTCAACCAACATGCCTCTCCAGTTAACCCGATCTTTGGCTAACCGCCTCCAGTTGCGCACTCCAAGTTGGTTGAGGTCCCCTGTGCCCGCCACCTAAGGTCTTCCTCTACTGCATTGTCCCACCGAATTGGAGTCGAAGACTCTTCATGCCGGAGCGTTGGAGTTCATTCGCTTTACATCTTAGTTTTTGAAATAACTTTTAATAATTTAATATTCGCGTTCGCGCGAATTTTCAACTTTTATTTTCGCAAATTTTCTAAAGCTAAAATTTAAGCTTTACATACAATTACAAACAATTTTTTTATTTTTTCTTGAATATTTGTTGTAATTCGTGGGTCATTATGTTTGGGGTGATATATCATTCATTTGGGGTGATATTTTTTAAGAAGATCCCAATATTTAGGATCGATTGTAACATATTTTTCGCGTTTTTCATTGAGTTTGGGGCCATTTTTCATTCTTTTGGGGCAATTTTGCATTTTTTTTTGGGGTGATATTTCTTAAAAAGGCCTTAATATTTAGAATCGATCTTAAATTGGGGCACAATAACACAAAAAAATGAAATTTTTCCCCAAATTATTAATGCAATAAGGCCCTAAAAATATGAAAAATCACCTTAATCCTACTACAAAACGTTGTTGTTGTTGCTAATTAATATAATCTTTTGGGGCCTTTTTTTCATTGGGGCCTAATTTCATGGAGCCTAACACACTTGTATAAAACTAAATGAAAGTGCAATAGTCAGAGATAATAACTTTATCGTTGATGCTTATATTACCCCATCTCTACCCCGCTTGAGGCATTTCTTGATACCAAAAATTAAGTCAATTAAATAGTGTGTCGATATCACACTACCGAAACTGCGCTTCCGCCTCCAACACTTGACTGACGCGACGATAATTGCAACGCTTGGATTGGTGACATATGAACCTTGTTGGCTAATTGATGCCAGGTAGCCGTATACGCAAACAGGTGTACATTCAAAGTTGTTTATTGTTAGGTATTTGCAGGGCCGGCCCCAGCCAAATTAGCGCCCTGTGCAAGATTTACGAAAAGCGCCCTTTTTTCATATTTGCACACATGCATAAGTCTTTTCCACATAACCCAGGAAGTAGGTAGTTTCATTTGCATCTACTCTTCATAGCTATATGTCGTAGTTGCTTTTGTAAGTAATATTAGTACATACATCTACCAATTTGTTTGTTACATCGGCCGATTGAACAGCACACAACAGCTGATCAATTTTCACTTTCAAAGATCTGTTTAGAAAAGGCAAGTACTTCAGTAAATGCAAACGCATAAATTGGTTCATTGTATTCCAAGCTCAGAGCAAAAAATAAATAAATTAAAGCAATATTTGTTCTTCTTTTTATTTTTTTCTATTGCCACTTTGAATTTAAAAATGTAGGTACACTGATAAAAATGAAATTACTCGAAACATTTAAAAACAGTCAAACAAAATTCGTATCCAGCTAAAAAAAAAGAGCTGGCTGTCCACTGGCCTAGCAATGCGCCCCCAGAACTTGGCGCCCTGTGCATTTGCACATCTTGCACATATGGTTGGTCCGGCCCTGGGTATTTGAACTTGGAACTGGCGGTTATACTCGTATATGGCACTCGTATGACAACTCATGTCATGTCATATCCCATGAGCTTTGTTAATTTTTTTAAATTTCCCCTTTCTACTAGTTTTTATTTTTACCAAGAGCGGTGGCCATATGGTGTTGTGGTTAGTGTTAGCCTTTGTTTATGACACGAGGGACGTACTTCGAGTCGCAATGGAGAACAGCAATACATTGCCATGAACACAAATTGTGACTTTTATATTCTTTTGATCTGCTAATTACTTCTGGGGATATTCGAAATATCTAGTTACATCTTTAAGCAAGTCCTTGTTTATAACTAAATATTGCTGTGTATATGAACACTAGCTTGGCGCAACTGGGAGCCTAGGCGTACCTTTCCACGACCATTCGTTTGCGTGACTTTGGAAGTTCAACCTGAGACCCCTCGCTCAGTATGGTTCATCTCGCCCAAAAATACATTTATTCATCTATATTTTTGGTTACGCGGCTTCAACAGAACTGTATATATCAAAGTACATATTTTCAAATAAACATAATTATGAAGTAAATAAATTGGCGGAGTGTACGATAGTCATCTCAAATTTTGACATTTGATTTGGCCTCTACTCCAAATATAACAATACATTTCCTTCCAAAATGTTTCTATAAAGAAAAAGCTTGTCAATAGAAATTCCCCGAATACCTCAGTGGTGTGTTGCATAATTTGTTGAAAACGTATATCTATAACGAGTTTTTTTATGAAATTAATAAGTACCTTATTATGGAACGACGCTATTTCAAGGGGTGTACCCCATATAACAAAAAAAAAACACTCAAAGTATAGGTGAATTTCCTTTGAATACCTCCAGATCCAGCACGTCAAAGACAATTCAATTTTGACCCAAATACCATTCACAGTCATGTACATTTTTCCTGCTACCAACCTGTCTATACTCTGAATTGACCATTCGAGTTGGAGTTGTAATGGAAACTGCTTGCTTATTGTTTTATGTTTGCAAGTCATGAGAATTAAGGCTGAAATGTTTATGACCACAAATATATATTCATCCGCTAATGATAAAACAATAGGCACCAACTCAAGTACACCGAAAGGGTATAAAATTGGAAACTATGTTTGAATTGTGGGTGTTTCTAGCAGAGCACCACTCCCAGGCATGATTTGTTATTAAATTTAGTTCAGATATGTACGCGATTTGTAGACCACCGCTGACGGTACTACATACATATATACTAAAAAGAGTAATAGGTGCAGTTGTATGCGCTGTTAATTGCCTTAAATTAAATTGATTATTATGTGTAAAGGTTTCTCGCACCCGAAGCATGCAATATGATCTATGATAAGTTATTAAAGACTCATTGCAATTTGTTATGTTTTGTAGTAAGTCAGTAATTAAATTGCAAATTAGAAGTAGATAATACATATTAAAAAGCTTAATTTAATTTAATATATGACAGTCCTAGCAGGTCGGTGGTATGACAGTAAAAAAAGCATAGAACTAGCGTAGGAAAAAACAAATCGCATGTTTTTGTCAGCGAAGTTATGAACTGCAAAATAAAACAAACTTCATGGACTGGCGACGGCCGGCGTACATAGTATTACCGAAATCCACATTTCATTCAATAAAATACCGACAGCCAATGAATCAATCCTTCAGTCCTAGATGTCAGATATCCATACCACTTATTCACTCTGCATTACCTAACAAACACCAGGCGGCTAGGTAGCCGTGTTCCTTTCTTGAAAATCTCTGCACACTGTCGTAATGTGGGGTGTGTCGTGTATTTATTTTTTAATTGTGATCTTGGAAGCTTAACTTTTTTCATACTTTATAATGCAAAATCTTTGAATATGTACCTACGTTATGCAAGAGAATCACAACATTTCAGCGAATTATAAATTTGCATAATAGACAAAGAATAAAACTGTCCAACAACCCATCAGATATATTTTCTATTTCTACAGATGAAATCAATTGTCTCATTTTTCGACAGTTTAATTTAATGAACTTGGTCCTCTACGGATTTATGAACTATTTGTCATTACAAATTCAAAACCATTCTCACAAAGTGTTTTAAAAATATCAAAAAAAAAATATTGTTTGGGATGTACAAAAAAGTAATGTTCAAACCAAATTTTTATCATACACAGCGGTGAAAATAACAATTATTAGGAATTAGGTATGTGAGTTAATATTACATAAAAATTATAAAGCCTTAGCCTAGCTTTTTCGTTTGCACGTTTATAGCCAGAATATGTGATTTAGTTTATCTTTCATTATTATTATACTCCCTTAACAGTGTGAACAGTTTAATATGTCACGACATTGGTGTTTTATATTGACCCTCCAGGCTCCAATGCACATGTCAAAAATCGAGTCAATTTTTCACATGCTGATGTCACAAAATTTGGTTTATTAGACCGTCATGTAAATGTCATTCGTGAGCGTGTCAACCCCAACTGACACCCGATCACACAATGACGACAAGGTGACATGATTATTACGATTGTCAATGATATGGGTTGCGCGGATGTGATATGTAAGTTTCATTTCTGCTTTTTCTGTCGGCAGAAATATGTAGTTCGCTGAGTTAAAAAAAAACTTGAAAAAAATTGTGAGTATTTCTGAATTTTTTTATCGTAATTTTATTATCTATTATCTATATCTTCTATATCTATATCTATATCTATATCTATATCTATATCTATATCTATATCTATATCTATATCTATATCTATATCTATATCTATATCTATATCTATATCTATATCTATATCTATATCTATATCTATATCTATATCTATATCTATATCTATATTATATCTATATCTATATATATTATAATGGTGGCAAATGTATAGTAATTCATCAATTGAGAACGACTCAAATTTCTTTTCAGTCGTTCGTAATTGCCAGGAGAAGGTTCTTCTAAAAGAAAATTTTGAGAAAACCCTCCGGAAGAAGTTGAAAATGACCACGAAGATGAGAGTCGCATTGCAGAACGACCTATCTGCTGCTGAATTCTCGAGACAACTGATGCTGACGCTTGGTAATGGCCAAATTCCCGTTGATGTTTCGACTGGATTGATATCGTTCCCGGCAAAATTTTGCGAGTTCTCATCGTCGAAGGAGGAACTCATCACCGAAGTGTTGCATCTCATTGCACAAAATTATAAAAATATCGATTGGATTAGTGAAAGGGCCATACTATTTCATTTCATTATTCAAAGTCAAATCGCTGGAGAACTGTATTCGTAGAAATCCGTTGACAGCGTGACCGACGAGGATGAAGCGACCAACTGTCCGACGGAATTGTTGAACACATTTCCTGGCACAAACTCCGCCGCATAATTTACAGCTGAAGGTGGGATCGATCATAATCATGTTTCGGAATTTGAATCATCCGAAATTGTGCAACGGTACGCGGTTGTCCGTCAAGAAACTGATGAACAATGTGATTCAAGCGACGATCATCAAGGGCGAATTCAAAGGAGAGGAAGTCCTTATCCCACGAAGTCCATCTTCCATTCCAATTCAAGCGGATTCAGTTCCCCATTCGATTGGCTTTTGCGATGACAATCAATAAATCGCAAGGCCAATCGTTGGAAGTATGTATGTGGGATTAATCTTGAAATTACCTCTTTTTCGCACGGTCAGCTGTACGTTGCCTGTTCGCGTGTTGGCAAACCGTCTTCGTTGTTATCTGTGTTTTCTTATCACTCTGGTCCGCTAGTTTAGCATAAAATGTCGAATAGGGCTTCAGAAATGGCATTTTGATCGGTGTATTTGTTGGCTGCTATCCCAAATCCGGGGCTCTTTTTGAACAGCCTCAATCAAAGGAGACTCCAATTGACGGTCCTATGATAAAACCGTCATTCTGCTCCGTTTTTTGGCGGAAGCCATGAGTGCATTATTTCTGTCATTCACGATCGGCAATTCCAAGCCATTATCATTATAATCGGCTATACCATCATTGGATCTCATTTTACTACATGATAAAACGAAAAACATACAAAACAAAACAATTATTATACGACCGAACAATAAACAATGCAAAATGCACTCACAATTTTTTCTTATTTTAAGCACTGGCCTAAGCACTTAAATAGAATAATCTTGTATAATGTAATTGCAGTTGCACTTTATAGCCGCGCAGTACGACGCAGGTATGTACTCTTAAGCCTTAAAGCTTGCTGGGTTTTTGCAGCATCTGGACATCCGTTGCCAGTAGGTACTTAATGATATTGGTTATGAAAATTTTATGATTTTACGATCCTTTCATTTATCACCACTGTCTAGTCTACTCATGATTTAAACTCAGTCATAAATAAAAAAAGAAAGTACATATCTTTAAAAACTTCCATCAACCATCGAAAAACAAAATAAAAATGATTTTTGAATACACTCTATTTTCACAACATACCTTTGCTCCGTGCAATGATTCGCACGAAAATACAACAACAGAAACAACAAGAAAAAAAAATGGCAATCGAGGCATATTATATGACAAAGCAGAAAATCGTGCACTGTCAAGTGTGGGACTCTGTCAATCTCCGACATGATTTAAACAATTTGAAAAAAACAATTATTGCGAACAACAAATTAACAGTTGGAGTTTGGGTCAGTTTAAAAATGCTTAGTTGAATTACAAAAGTGATGAATAAATGACTAAACAAAATCACGTAGGTAATAATGAAGGAATGACTATGTAAGGTTGAGAATGAAATTTCATAATATTTCGCTATTAGGGGCAGTAGATACTATTCATTCATTTGAATACATAAGCTGATGAGATTGATGCAATGCATATGAGCTTCTTTACACGGATCCATGGTCAATTTTAAACGAGCTACTAAGATTGACTATGTCCTTCAAGGAAAGTCATATTTAGCCTCACAAAAATTAACTCTCTTGAAAGTTCCTAGCACAAGGATATCTTATCTATCAGCAAATTGGTTACTAATACCTAAGTATCTGATTGGCGTTACTGATACCATTCATTAGGACTACATCTTATTATGTATAAAGTATAATGAATCTAAAATGTTCGGTCTAAGTTTGTCTAGCACTTGGGACCTATTTCCTAAATCCTTTCTAGCGTGTTAACATGAACCGTGAATTCCCCAAGTGAATCCACAAAGGCCTTTTTTCTTTCTTCGGATGGTTTTATAGCTCTGGTCGGTTTAAATTATGCAGTTCTTTTCACATCACCAACCGGCAAACATTTGCTGCTAAAGCAAAGACTATTGTTTAAACCAACCGCCATTCCTTCTCGAATGTAAAGAATGAATCATTTCGAATTTGTTCGAAACTTACAGATACCCATAGGATTGATGACCATATTGGATAGATGAAATGTAACTCGCACAACACACATACCTATGGTGATCACTTAACGGCTCAGCCCCTCCCCAACCGCGAACATTAAAAACCGTTCAAGCTACAAGAAAATCTCAGCGAGTTTTGCTAAAGGCTTGTAAAGGATGGTACCATGTGGATTATTATGAAGAATAATGGAAGCACTAGCTTTAAGATCGCAACTCTCCCTCTCTAAAAATGAGTACTAGTTACTAATACCCACGCAATGATTTTTGAAAATATACCTAAATAAATCGTATGTATATCCTGCAACTATAAGTTGTCTAATAATTATGCTAAGCAAATCTGCACTCTAAATGAAAAAATTAAATTCGACCTTATGGCGTATATTACCGTGGAATTTAAATTGAAGGTCGTTTTAGGAACATAATTTTCTAATTTTCGCATTGCGTGCTACGTCGCGTCGGTCGGTCCATTTTTGGTTTTCAAATAAATCACTAAGACCATAAATATGACACAGTAATGTTACTACGGTAGACTTGAAGAACGACATAATAATCTCACGCGTCCAATTAACAGCATTTCAGAACGCAGCAGAAGTGATTTGTTGGTACCACATACTTAGGTTCGAATGCTCACCAAAATCAATTCAGCACATGAATGTATGTTTAATGGCCAGTCATCAGCATTAACTAAATCGGCATTCAACATTAGGATCACGATTTTTAGTTTACCTCAGGCGTTGTTCGGCCCAAGAGGATTAAAGCTATCTAATCGTTGATCGCGATCACTTAGACGAATTCAATTGATAGGAATCCATTTAACATTGGGATATTTGCGTCCGATTGCAAACACCGACAATCAACTACGACGTGTACCACCAACAGAACCACATTTAATCATTTATCCATAGGCGGTGAGGTAATTATTGCGCCTGATTTCTTAGAAAGAAGTAATTTTTGTAGCCGTTTGACTTCATTTCTTTTGGGAGTGCGTTTTTATTTTGAAAATCATGCGCCCATTTGCTTCACACCAAAGATACCTAACCTTGGAAGCTGTTCATGTTGGAAGCTGACGATGTGGAATGTTGTTTAAACGCAATTAACTAATTGAGTGTAGAATTTGAGTATTTGGCTGTACACGAAGCTGTATTCGACAAATTTATGTCGAATTCCGCCTAAGGACACATTTTTAACCTTGTTTATATTAAAAACCTGAGAGAGGCAGGAAATCCAAAAGACAATTATTTTTGACGTAATGGTATCAGGAGAATAATTGATTGGTTACGATTATAAATGGCAATTACGTGAACATGTAAGCTATTTAGAGAAATGTCATGATGGTCCTAACGGCGGTGAGGTAATTATTGCGCCTGATTATTGTTGTAGCCGTTTGACTATGGGTTTCATTTCTTTTGGGAGTTTAAACTACGTAACAGGAGTGGAAACCAGGATTGTCAGATGTGGAGATTTATCGCCAAACAGGCGATTTGAAATTTAATTTGGCGGCACGAAAATCGGTTTGGCGACGCACCCCAATAAAGGCGATATTTTAAGATTTTGGCGATTTATATTTTTTTAACAAAAATCCTCATATTTATTTAACCAAAATTATCATATTTTTCTTTTTATAATTTTCACTTAAACTTACATCGTTGATGACTGTAACGAAATATTAAAATTAGTAACGAATGCAATTTTAAGGCTTGGAAAGATATCGATTTTGGGTCGGATTTTGAAAGAATCGCGACAGAAAACAGTGGTAGCACAGAGCATGTTAATGAAGTTAAGAAACACAAGCAATAAATTTAATTCTTGCTGTTTTACTTAGAGAAAAAGATTGTCTTACTGCCACACACTTTTAATTTCTTTGGGATATTTTTCACCAGGCGTTTGTTTAAGCCAACTGCGCCCCGTTTTAACAGTATGCTCGTAAGTTTGATTCCACCCAAAAGCTTACAACTTACTGAGGCTCAGTGGGAAAAATTAATGTCTGTCAATTGGTCAAATGAATTTTATCTACAATTTTACCCCAAGAAGACGTTTTGAAGTTTTGGAACAAGGTGTACAAAATGACAAATGTCTTAGGACAGAGTTCCAGGAACCTGTGGTATTTGCATTAAGTTTTTTTTACGTAAAAATTACGAGTTGCGCGAATTCATTTGATTTTTATGGTTTTTGAATTTGAAGTGGAAAATTTTGAAATTTGGCCATTTTTTGGCGTTTTATATTTTACGATTGGCACCCTGGTGGAAACCATAAAACAGGATTTTCAGTCTGGTGTCACAAGGACCGGAAACACAGTCACAGCCTTTCGAAGTAGATCATAGAAAATTCACAAAGAGCCCGAGAAACGATAGCTAAGAGAAAACTATTTAACCCGTTTTTATACCCTCCACAGGAAGGTATATTCACTTTGCCATTGCATTTGTAACGCCAAGAAGGCGTCACCAGAGGTCCGGAGACCCCATTTAATATAATTCTGAATCAGGATCAAATCATGAATCGATTTAGCCATGTCCGTCTGTCCTGTCTGTTGAAAACACAATAGTGTCAAAACGAAATTTACCTACGCGAAT
Source organism: Cheilosia scutellata (assembly GCA_955612985.1). Lineage (NCBI taxonomy): Eukaryota > Metazoa > Arthropoda > Insecta > Diptera > Syrphidae > Cheilosia > Cheilosia scutellata. Next base: position 76,576,022 of record OY015314.1, read on the forward strand.
GAAATTTTGTGAGAGAACTTTTTTTTACCGTCGTCAGGTTGGAATTGAAAATGGGCTATATCGGTTGAGTACCGAATAATTATCGGGACTTACAATCAATTTTTTTACCGGTCTATAGGTTCACCTGTACACAAAAATCGTTACTTAGGGCTTGGTTATGGAAAATAATCTGGATGGATCAAAAGTCGAAGCTGAAGTTTTATTAAACATATTACCAAAATTAATAAATGCAAAAATAAATATAGTTAGAATGATGAAATGTATTTATTTATATAAAACATTAATCTAAACATAAATAATCACCCAGTTTCTTAACTGGTAGGTAATTTCCAATGGGTACATTATTCTCCTAACAAAATTGTAAATTTATTTATGTATTAACAACGAAAATAAAAACCCGCAGCACATCCGAAATAATGGTACTGGTATTGTTTTCAAATCCCCCATACAAGTGAAGCTAATCTAAATGATTTATATTATGTTGATCTATGTTAATTATATGTAAATATTTTTCATTCAAGCTGCGATTGATTCGACTGGCGAAAGGCATATTTTGATGAGTGATATAACTATTCCAATTAAAACTTTATATATGTACGATCGAAAGTGAAAATTGCATGGAAGTATTCAGGGATATTGATCTTACTTTTTAATTTTACGCTTTCTAACTAAAAAAATAAATATGAAATGTTAATTCTAGTAACTCGATTGGTATAAGTTATTGTTGTGGGGGAGCAAAATATGCGCCAATAATAAGCCAATCTGAATGGTCAGTGTACTTTTCAATGAAATAACAATTCATGCCCACACTTTTGGTATATTGAATCCCAATGAATGCGGAATGCGGAAAAACGGAACTCCAACGACACACCGTTGCCGATGCTCGTGCCAATCTACCAGAAAGGTGTGTCTGCAAAATGAAAACTTTGGTCTTCATCACAAAAAAAAAGCAGTCAATTGAAATGTTGGATAAACTCCAAGAGATTACAGCAATTATCTATAACTAACAGAAATCATCTATCGTGGGCTCCGGCTAAGTGGTGATGGTGAATGCCAAACGTACATGCTTATACTCGCTTTACGTATTATTCCGGTTTAGCAAATGAACAAATTGTTAAGCCTGGACACACCTTAACAATTTGCATGTTTTGTTTGTTAGTGATTCACAAAGCATTTGTAGCAAAAATAAAAACATTTGCTCTAGTTTTTTAGTTTTTGGATGCCGCCTGTGGGCATTTTGAGACTCCCCGGCCAGCCAACCAATGTCAAAGGGCATTTCACATAAATGTTAAGTAACTCAGATATTAACAATAGATATTATTAATTTCAACCTAAATAGTTAATGCAGACACTAACACAACTTGGGCGATGGAGTTCATTGATCAGAAAGCCAAACAAAGGTGTTAACGTACGAACTGGGTTTGTCTTTGCACTTCTACAAACAAAATTTCTGTAGCACGCATCGGTCCAATTTGTTCATGATTTATACATTTTCGTCTTCTCAAGGACAGGGTTTTCCGTTTCCTTTCCTTTTCGCTTCATCATGTTTGGCATAAGCACTGCCACTGCCCAGTCACACGTAAATCAAATCTTAGAAATAAAATGCTTTGTTTAATTGATCTTTTGATTGAGGTTCAGTCGTACCAAGGTCGGTAATCGCCTTTCGCTAAATACGTTTATTTTTCAAATAATGTAAGTGCTTATTGGTGCGCAAACGGCGAGAAGGAAGTTACCCAAATTTGTATATTAATTTTTACCAGTAAGGTATAGGTACATTATGTACTTTATTGTCCAGAGAAAAAAGATCCGGTTTCTATGTTCGTAACATTCCTTTATTATTGTCTACATCCAAAGTATCCTTTAACAATATATTTGACAATTTGCAGTAAATTTTAGACTAGCGAGGGGCAACCGGATGAATTTTCCATAAATACGTTTCTCTGATGGCCAAGGTTTTAAATATGCCCGTCTGGAAGGGCTTACTTGCAGCTAAAGGGTGTAGTAACTGCATATTAAAAATCCGTTATGATTCAAAACAGGAATAATTGGTGCAACTTAATATTGGCAATTTTTCAATCTTTAGATCGGTAAAGAGCCCGCAAAAAATTTCAGCTGACAACAAAACCAACAACCTGTTGGAGTTGGATAACGCCACCGGGCGACTTATTTCTAGTATATTGCGGCGGCGATGCGCGTTGAGGAGTTAAGCCCGCTATGGTTATCTTTGATTGATCAAGCCAACCGCTGTTGGTGCAATTATGATGTATGTGTACTAACTCTACTGACCTACTTTAAGATCATTGTTAATGAATCTTCACTCGCGAGCACAGATTAAATTAAGTAGAAGAAGTTCATTGTCAAGGTTTTATATTACTTCTTCATTTTACTGGGAGTCTCAAAAACGTAGCTTATATCAAAGAAGATGAGTAAGGAGGGTATGCGCATGGCATACCGATACCATCAATGCCATTGAATGGAATTGGTTAAGCGGTAATTGGCGTTGTTACCGTTTTGCGGTGCGGAAAGTTTGTTGCATTATTGGAAAGTGGTAAATTAAATTTCTCCCGACGAATATTTTACGTTGCTCAGTAATAAGAATTTCTTATTATTACCTCCAAGTATGAATGGCATCAGCAAATTCGCTTTTTTCCAGCTCTGTATTGTGACTTATTGTTATAGAACTACGGACCAATGTGAAATCTGCTAGTGCTTGCCAAAGAGAATTTTATTTTATTTAGTTTGTGAAGAAAAATAAATAAAAAAATGTAAGACCTATAAAAATATGTACGAAAATAATATTATCATTGCTGTTATTACAAGGTCACCCGATGACGAAGAAAGTTCTTTTAAAAACATAATTAATTATGTATAGTAGGTATAGAGGTACCCTAGGCAAGAATAGAAAGGATACATTATCTTTTATCGTTGTATAAATTTGTATACACTTATACTTGTATTTTACTCATTCATTCATTCATTTTCAAATGGTCCGCTTGTCCATTAAGTGGGTCGCGGGTGTAGGTTGCTCAAGTGGACCCTCCATAGCTCCCGATCCTCCGTCATCGACTCCAAATCATTAAGGGCAATCCCCATACGGGTAGAGAAGAGATTATGGACTTGATCTAACCATCTCATCCCAGGTCTACCTAGAGGACGCCTGGGATGGTACGGATTCCATAGATTACTACTTAACCTTTTTGAAATATGGTTGGTTGGTTGGTTGAAAGTGGCTGTCAGCTGAAAACGCCAACACACAATGGACCTATACACCAGTATATTGTGATGCCACGATGCAGGATCTGAGATCTCCCTACTAGTTGAACCATTTTGAGCTCTTTATAAAGCGTAAGAGGCTTCTGATGTCTATGCTTGTCAGATCGCCCAAGTCGTTGTAATAGAAGGCTCCTAAGTGAAGCTTCCTTCTGCAGGAGAGAGCTGGGCAGGAACAAAGAAGGTGAGGGATAGTTTCCTCCTCTTCCTCGTCCATGCAGCTTCTACAAAAGTCGTTTGCGAAGAGGCCCAGCCTTGCGGCATGTTTGCCAATCAAGCAGTGTCCAGTAATGACACCTATTGTGGTGCCGATATGCAATCTGTTGAGAGAGATCAATTTCTTAGAGCGTTTCAGATCCAGCCTAGGCCAAATTTGTTTTGTCGCTAGACAAGTGGTTAACCTCGTCCACCTAAGATTTGTACTCTCGATAGCATTCAGCTTCAATTTTTGTTTGCGAGTAGCGATTGGTATCCCTAGGGTGCCTTTATCCGGCAGAATGGGTTGAGTTGTTCCTATTCTAGCGAGTTCATCGGCCTTACAATTCCCTGGAATGTCTCTATGCCCCGGCACCCAAATTAGGTGAATGTTGAACTGTTCGGCCATCTCCGTAAGAGACGATCGCCAGTCGAGGGCTACTAGAGAAGTTATAGAGATCGAATCCAAGGATTTGATGGCTGCTTGGCTGTCCGAAAATATGTAGATATCCTTAACGGATATGACGTTTTTCTTGAGCCAGGATAAGACTTCTTTAATCGCCATAATTTCCGCCTGGAACACGCTACAGTAATTTGGTAGACGGAAGGAGAGCTTAAGATTAAGACGTTCCGAGAAAACACCCCAACCAACTCCATCATTGGTTTTTGAGCCGTCAGTATAGAAGTGAACTGATTCATCTTCCGGGAAGGCATCTCCATTCCAGGTTGCTCTGGATGGGATTGTGACGAGAAAATTCTTGTCAAAGTTTAGAGATGGGGTGGTGTAGTCAGTGTTTTCGGTTGAGATCTCGAATTTTTTCAGAATAGAGGCGTGGCCAAAGTCTTTGCTTGACCACTGTGAGATAGCTTTAAGGCGAATGGCTGCACTCGCTGCCATTTGCTTGCTAAATATGTCAAGGGGTAATATATGAAACAATATGTCTAGTGCCGCAGAGGGTGTTGTGCGTAGTGCACCGCTTATGCACATGCAGGCTGTGCGCTGGACCTTGCTTATATGGTCGCGGTTAGTGGCCTTCTCCAAGGCTGTCCACCAGACAATTATCCCATAGGTGAGTATCGGTCTTATAACTGAGATATAGAGCCAGTGGGTTACTCGAGGTTGTAAACCCCATTTATTCCCAATAGCTTTTTTACAAGAGAAGAGTGCTACTGTAGCCTTCTTGACTCTTTCTTGGATGTTAAGTTTCCAACTAAGCTTCCTATCCAGGATAAGCCCCAAATATTTAGCTTTGTCAGAGAAGGTTAGGTTGATACCATTAAGTGAGGGAGGGTCGACTGTTGGAATTTTATATTTCCTGGTGAAAAGCACCAGATCAGTTTTGTGGGGGTTCACACCTAAACCACAACGACTCGCCCAACTGGCTAACTTATTTAAAGCATTTTGTAGGAGTTCTTTAAGAGTATTTAAGTGCTTTCCTGAGACGGCTATAGCAACATCATCTGCATAAGCGATCGCCGTGCATCCTACACCTTCCAGGATCATCAATAGTTCATTGACCACCAAATTCCAAAGAAGAGGGGATAGAACACCACCTTGCGGAGTGCCTCTACTGACAGATCTTCTTGCGGACACCTCACCCAGCTTTGAGTTGATAATCCGGCCATTGAGCAGTAGATTGATCAGTTCGCCAAGTGAGCTGTCGACGTTCAGAGCTGAAAGCGCATCTGCTATCGCTGATGTATTGACATTGTTAAAAGCGCCTTCTATGTCAAGGAAGGCAACCATCGTGTACTCCTTATGGAACAGGGAGTATTCGATATTACGTACTAAAGTGTGTAATGCCGTCTCCACTGATTTACCTTTGCAGTATGCGTGCTGGGCCGCTGACAGTAGTTTTTTATCGATACTGTTGCGTAAGTGGATATCAATCAGTCGGTATAGTGTTTTTAGAAGGAATGATGATAGACTAATAGGTCTGAAATCTTTAGAATTTGTGTGGGAGCATTTACCTGCTTTGGGTATGAAGACAACTTTAACTTCTCTCCATATCTTTGGGATATAAACTAAATCGAGACAACTTTTGAAGATTGTTTTGAAGCATCGGCAAGATTATGTCCGATGATTTCTGCAATTCGGCAGGTATTATGCCGTCAGGTCCCGCGGATTTATATGGTTTGAAGCTATGGATTGCCCAGTTTAGTTTTCTTTGTGTAATTATATTTGAATGGGTGGTTATTGGTTGCGATGGACTGTTGAAGTTCGAGTTGTTAACCACATGGGAGCTGCCTGGGAAATGTGTATCAAGCAGTAGATTGAGCGAATCTTCGCTGGAGTTCGTCCAGGACCCATCGTCTTTTTTGAGGGAGCTGGGTGTTATTGGATTCGTGGAGAGAATTTTCCTAAACCTTGAGGCCTCAGAGGCTTCTTCAATTTTGTCACAGAAGAGTCTCCAAGAATTGCGTTTGGCTTTGAAATATACATATTTTACAAAAAAAAATGTCTATTACTATCGAAATAAAGGCACCGATCATTATAATCAATGATGCAATTTTCTTCGTTACCAACAACTTTTCTCAATTTATTTGACAAGCAAACTGTCATAACTAGAAATGGGTATATACTTTAGAGAAAATAAATCAAATCTTCGAACAAACTGCAATGTAAAATAATTTCAAAATCAAAAAACAACATAAGAAAGCAACCAGGTGGTGTAATAACTCGTGCTTTCATTCATTCATTCGTTGCAATTAAGTTATTAATTATACTTTTCTGCCAATTGGTGTAGATTTATAATTAAAAACTTTTTAATACTGCATTTAGTTTGATACATTTTAAACTGGGAGTATCTACGCATGTATCTGCTATTTCGCTTGGTATGATAAATGGTATTAGATGTGGGAACACGAACAGGAACTCATAGTGCGAGCATTTTGTAAAAAGTTGTTCAAGATATCAAGCAAGAGATTGCTGCTCAACACTAACATGGAGGTAGAAGATATGCCTGGCAAACGGCTGGTACCTCCTTAGCCGATGCATGAGCATGTGTAATCATGTAATGATCATGCTTGAAATGTATACGAAAAGCTTGTTATTAAAATTAATTGAATCAATTTATGCATAGGCCATTGTGATACTTTAAGAAGAATTTCAATTTGAATGCGTGAGGATAATTATGTCATTTGCATTGAATTTACTCACTCATCAACGAATATATGTGAATATGGAGTCACCTGGATCACCTTTCCACTTATCCCTCTGTCGTAGCGAGGCCATTCTACGGCAGTTGTCTATTCGCTCTATCTGACTTTGGTAACTTGAACTTAGGCCAATAATTGTAAGATTCTTAAAATATCTTTAGCAGAGAGACACAACGCAAAGACGCAAGTTAATTCGATGAGCTTCAGGTGCTTTTACTTTACAATAATATAGATTCTTCAGCTCAACAGTACAAAATTGTAAGATTACGATGCAAATGTTTCCTTTTATTATCAAACACAAAAAGCATTGAGCTCAAAACTGTATCTTAAAAAAAAAAAACCTCAACAAAAAAAAAATTTATAAGCGAACCTTAAGCCCTATCGCAGCCGAATGTCATATAACACCAACACCTCCCCATCAGACACGCTTTACTTATTTGCAGTGCAATACAAAGGGTTTGATTCATTGAAATCCATTCACTATTTCGCATTGCAACTAACCCCGATGACACCTGATTGAGTTATCTTCAATCTAGATCTACCGAATTACAAAATAGCCTGGACAATCTAACCTCACCCAATTCAATTCATGCCACGAATCACAAGAAATCAGCACGCTGAAAGTGTTTCCGATTTGTTTAACTTATAACTGTGAGATCTAACACCAATTAAATTCACATCCAATCGAGGCGACGCTTTCATAGTTTCATTGAGCTAAACAGACCTCAAAAGTAAACTACACATGAATAAATCTCAGTTTTCATCTGCAATGCAGTGATCGTCTCCAATTTAATGGTCAATCAAAGGCCATTAAATAATTTTATTGACTTAACTGCATTACAGAGGTATTTGCCTGCTCATGCTTGAGATAAGATCAAATAAACAGTAGATTTTTTATCTGCAAAAAAACCTCCATGGATACCATAGAAAGTCAAAGTAGTTGTTGATGAGGACAAAATTTCAATGATAAGTGATGCAATTTATTTTACCGCATTTTTTTTGTTTTGCAATGAATGGCGTAAAGTGCGGATCTCTTTCCAATGGAGAGAGCAAGACACAGCGAGTAGATATCGTTTTTCTACTAAGGGTGATAAGTATTGAAAAAATTGTCAGGGCAAAATTGTCAGGACAAATTTGTCAAAATATAATAATCATGACAAATTTGTCGTTGTATTTAACCGACAATTATGTCATCTGTCAATATTTTATGAAATGAAAATTTGGCAGACAAGTGCGACTAATTTGTAGAATTGTCACCTGTCAATGTTTATGAATTAGGGCCCTGATTATAAAAGCCGAAGTAATTAAGCTTAAAAATTGCTTCCTTCCTGTATCTCGTCTGATTTAATTAGTAAATGGCGAAAATGGTGACACGAATTTTTATACAGGACATGGTGAGGCTTAGCCTCACTTAAAGATATACATAACTATTATTTGATATCGGCTGCGAAGGAGAATAGAAGGTAGTCGGTATCTGATATCCATACAGGCATCATTATAAGCACGTGCATTAATTAAAATATATTATATATATTTATTCTTAATTTATAGACCAATGGCCATAATATTACATGCCTATATTTATATTAATTTAGATGGATTTTAGATGGATAATTTTACAAAAAACAAATTAAAATTAATAACAACAAAGTTATGAGTGCACTGTGATTATAAATGCTTTAATATATTTAATAAATTTTTTTCTTATCGCTTAATCTATTTCGTGGTTCCGCAAAATAGATCCGTAGATACTATAAGTAAAGCAAACTAATTTTGTTAAATACTAAGTAGGTAATTCTAATAACAAAATACTTAATTTTGTTTGCGACTAATAATACCAAATACAATTTTAAATTGTAATCTTGCTACTAAATCATACCACATATGATATGACATTATTCCTCTCAGAGCCCATAATAATTCTCATTTATTGACAGTGTGACCTTCTGAATATATTTAAACCAAATTTATGTGTACCTACCTAGCAGATGGGTTTGATATCAAATTTCTTTTTGCCAGATTTAAAAGTGATAAAATTAATCAGCAATATAAATGCAAATGCATGTATTTTAAACAAATAAAAACTAAAAATTTTGGACGCAACAAACCGGAACGGGACAGACATTTTCATTAAATTTTCATTGCGGTCGAGTAAGAGTGATGCTCAGATGAACATAGCTATTGTATAAAAATAGCGCAGCTGAATCCGATAATGTACGTGCTTGAGACGGTTTTTGGTTATTCTCAAATGCGAACGAGGGCGAAAATGATATTTCCAGTGCTTTCCAGTTTTTCCATTCTGAATTGCAAAGTCTCTGATAAACTATCCGGTAGAAAAATTTATCAGGCACAAATTGATTGACAGGAATGGCAATGATGTTTTTTTATCGTTTATCACATTATTTTAAAGTGAATTGTGTTTTTTTGGTAATTTAGCATGGATAAATTCATTCATTCATTCATTTTCGAAGGCCCGCTTATCCATTAAGTGGGTCGCAGTCGCAGGTTTATAGGTTGCTCAAGTCCAAGTGGATCCTCCATAGTCTCGATTCTCTGCCATCGACTCAAAATCACAAAGGGCGATTCACATACGGGTAGCGGAGATGTTATGGACTTGGTCTAACCATCTCATCCTGGGTCTAGGACGCCTACCTGATGGTATACGGATTCCATAGCATGTCGTGGGATCCTGGTTGGGGACAGCGTTTAACATGACTAAACCACCGAAGCGTGGACCGCTCCGTCCGGAGATGTAACTGCTGTAACGTATTCTGGTGTTTCCACACCAGCAATAAAACGGAGGAATCTCATTTCGGCAGCTTGTAACCGTGATCTTATTCTTTCGGTCATTACCCAAACCTCATGACCACAGGTTAGAGTTGGAACAAACTCCGAATTAAAGACTGACTGACTTGACAAAGCCTGACCAATCCTACAGTAAAACTCAGCATTGCTCCTTCCATCACTCGTTAGTGCATTGAACAGGCGTTCTGGAGACGACCATCACTTCAGATTCGTTCAAGTTTACATTCATCTCAGCTTCCACACAATCGGCTACAAACGGATAGAGTTCGCGTTCAAGTTCAGTCTGAGAGGACCCAAGGGTAGTCATCAGCGAAGAACAAATGAATTATCCTCAGATCTCCGAATTCGAAACGTTATTCGCCAAGACCGCGCTGTAACATCCAGTCCATATAAGTAATGAAGATATAAAACGCGCCCCTGGGAAAGTTCAACGCCCACGGTGAAAGGTATTCACTGAGCAATGAGCATGGATAAAGTTAAACAAAATAGTGAAAATTCAGAAATCTTCATCGTCGAGGGTTTCTCAAAATAATTTGAAATACTCTGTTTTTACGGGGCCGTGTAATATGGTTGTAATGTTCATCAAATTCGTTTTCTAAGAATTCAAATAAATCCACTATAGGACACTTCTGACTGCTGTCTACGCCCGTCAACGTAAGAATGCTCTGAAACTATAGATAGATAGATAGATTTGTTATTGTATCTATGTACTGTTCTTGAAAGAATCTTAAAAAATGAATTGTATATTACCGCAAATAGACTGGTGGGTAAACTGATGGGCATTCCTAGCATTGCGAGCTTTATGGTTCAACGAACGGATGTGCAATTTTGTGAGAGGAATTATTTTTACCGTGCGTCGGCAGATTGGTATTGAAGATGGGCTACGTCGTACTGAACCAATATTAGACCTATATATGGACTTACGTACTAACTTTCATGATTACATTTATGCAGTAGAGGGTATCAAAGCATAGGTTTACTTGTTTTAAATGTTTTAAAGCTAAAAGTCACCTTAGAACACTTGAGAAAAGCAAAGTTAAAAATTCTTTTTCCGCACGAATTTTAGCATTATCCGAAAATTGGAGAAAATAAAATTTGAAAATACACACAGGGATAAGGCCCGCTGGTGATAAACCTTATGCCACTGTCATTCCAACGCACAGAAACCGGGAGTGAGTGCAAGTGCTATTCATGGATAATGGTTGTATTTTATTTTAGCTGACATCCTATGCAATGCATATAATAGAGCTAATTAATTATTGTAGGAAAAAAAAAACAAATATACTTCCGAGTCGCAGAAAGAAAATTAACAAGAAATTTTGTTGCGTCCATTATACGAACGTAACAAAACATACGAATTTGTGAAGTCAACTTTCAATTGGTACATAAATCCTTGTTATGTCACCTATGATATGTATTTATCAAAACAAAACAAAAATGTAGCGTATGTATATAAAATCCACTTAACAAGTCGGATATGTAAATCTGAACTTCTAGCATGACAGATAAGAATAAATTGTTTAACTCAAATAAACAAACGTCTAAAGCAAGTTTGAATACAATGAACCACAAAATGAGCGTATCTTATAATATCATCGGTAATAAATACATCCAACTATATTAATCTATTAATCGAGACTACTATCAAATTGGGTAACGCATTATTACATTTGACTTCCATATCAATGTATTCAAACAAAAGACAACACTTTCGCATTTGTCATGATGCGTTCATTTATATGTTAATAATTAAGTTAATCCGCAAAGAAAGTTGTCACATCTTGTCACATTTGGTGCTATACCTAAAAAGTCTATCAATGGATAAAATGAATAATAGCCCAGTTAGCTTCTGTTTTTATATTTATAACACCATTCGACCGACAATAGAGAAGCATGCTAAGAATGTATAATCATCATGGATTATTTATAGTACCGACAACAATGCAATATTCATTTGAAAGTTTTAAAGTAGTAAAATATTTAACCATATATACAATTTTAAATTATATAAATAAAATAAATCAGATCGCATACCTTTTACCAATCTTTTAATTGTGAAACAGAAACACACAGATGTTAGTTTGGCGGCGTTATTTGGTTATTCGGCTCAATAAGTTTGGTGTTATGATTAATTGACTACAGCGGAAAAAAATTACTAGGCTAACTATCGATTTCTAATGCTTAAGGGCATAATACGGGTGCTAATTGTATTCATAATTTGTACTTTCAGTTAATCAATCTACGTCGCCTGGGGATATTACTAAAAAAAAATGGTAAATCGATTTCACTGATTTAACTCAAATTGCAAAAAATTGGAACGATTCTCCTCTTTCTCGCTTGTAGTACAACATAGTCGCAAGTCTGCATTTATTTCTTTATGTAATTAAATTAAATTATATAGGATCAATGTATTATTAGATAGTAACATTTTTTTAGGCTTGATATTATCGTATTAAACAAAAGTCCTACGAAGTTATATATGGGTACCTTCTATTGTCGTATAGTGTGAAAATGTGTATAAATGTATTGATCAATATAGAATACAGTAAGGTGTCCATCGTATCTCTATAAAAGAGAACATGTTCTCTTTTTTTGGTCCGATCTTTTTTACACTATCTTTATTGTTACGGATCTATTTTTGTTCTCTTTTTTTTAATTCGGTAGATCATTTTTATTTGATTTTCCAAAAGATTTACTGATACTAAAAAAAAACAGAATGAAAATGGTTCTGTTACGATAAAAGTAAAAACCATTGTAAATAGGCTTTTGAAAACTGAACTTTCAACAGAGGTAATCAGTTATTCAGTTTTAAAGCGGATTGTTTCAAATGCTATCAAAAATCGTTTGTATTGGAAAAGAATACTGTTCAACTCAACGAGTTTTACTCGGATGAAACTTATTAAAAATTTAAATAGGAAGGATGTCGAAGATTCCATCGTTAATTCTAAAAAAGTATAAATATGTATAACTGATAGCAAATGTTTTGATGTTTTTACGAGTTGCAATACTTTTTTAAAGAAAACTCAAAAGAAAATAATTTTGATGAATTGCGTTCGCAAGAAAAGTATTTTTTAAAGACTCAAATATCCTGAACATGCGTAATACAATCCCTGAGCAGAATCCCTCAGTTCAAGAGCAGACTTAGGCGGAATCTGGAGACGCTTTGAGCTATAGTAATGATGAAAATTATTTCAATATATTTGAATCTTTTTATTATTGTTTTCGTTGTTGGTACTTGCTATTTTAAATTAATCCTAGGAACATTATTATGTATTTATGTTTATAATATCCATGAACTCAATTAGCTACTTATTCTATCTACTGAACAACTGAACTTAGTTTCATTGTTTTTCTGTTCTCTCTTGTTCTCTCCAAACAGTAACAAATTATGTATAATACATTATTGAAGTGGGCGTAGTAGCGCAGTGGTTAGTGTGCTGGACTACTGTGCGAGGGATCCCAGGTTCGATCCCCGGAAAAACACAAATTACATCTTAAGGTTTTTTCTACTGCGCCACCTCTCGCGAACGTCTGACAAACATCCGAGAGTATGACTGTCCTGAAAAAGCTTCTCAATTCAGCCGTTCGGACTCGGCATAAAATTGTAGGTCCCTTCCATTCGTTCCAAAAATAGAAACTACACAAAACGAATGGTTGCGAGAAGCTAGGCCTTGGGTGTCTACCGCCTGGCGCAACAGGCCTATTTATTTTTTTTTTTACATTATTGAAGTTTGCACAATTTTAGAAGATATTGTAGCTTTCTGTGTTAAGATTATTGCAAATAAATTGAATTTAATTGATTTGAAAATGTCGAAAGAACATTCTTTCCGATTAGGCCCAATGGACACAAGAAAATTTCAACTGTTTTACCATGTGAACACCAACGTGACTAAGCGAAAGTGATTTACAAATTACGAAAAAGGTTCCCACCGAATTTTAGGTATTTTATTTTGACATTTCTATCATTTCCTGTAACTTTTCTTCCCAAAGTTCCAAGAGGGATAACTAGGTAGTCTTTTTCATGCCAAATTGCACTGACAATATGGCAATATGTTGGTGGGAGCATGGTATATTATTACCTAGATATAATTTTTTATAATTTATTTTGTTTTAATTTTATTTTCTTAAAAAATATGTTTGAAGTTTTTGTGAGTGTATTTTTTTTATTTTGTGTGTTCTCTTTTTTGTCCTCTATTTTTTTACGAATGTTCTCTTTTTTATGTCTTTGGGAGCAAAATGTTCTCTTTTTATAAAGACCTCAGATGGACACCCTAGAATACAGAAGAATAGGTAGGTAAGATACCATTAACGATTGCGGACATTTTTTTAGGTGAATTTTAAAACAACTACTTTTGACTATACCTAGTATGTGTATTGTCTTGTCGGGGATGATGTAGAAGCTTTGAGCAAATAATAGTTAAACTTTTTTTTCCAATTTCAAGAATAGCTGACCTGTAATGTAATGTATTCGTAATTTCAACTTTGAAGGATTATAGCGTTTGCCATAAAATGGGCGCAACGAATGCAACGTTTGCCCTGACAGACACTCATCGGTGATTGAACAACAAACATCCAAATCAGACAAACGCCACCGACACAACAATGGCCTGTGGTTGCCAACGACCCGTCCTAATTGAAAAGCCCTTTCAGGGGCGTAGCAAGGAGGGGGCGTGGGGGGGTGCAACACCCCCACGCTATTTAAGAGTCGGCAAATCAACGATCATTTTTCAAAAATTAGGTTTTAACTTTGGATTACCATTAGGTATAGGTTTTTAAACTTGTAAATGTATACAAAAGTCGTAAATGTATTTAAAAAGGACGGTCGGCATCGGTGAATTTGCCTACTGAAATCCTTAAAATTTAGCGAGTTTAGATTCGATTTTAAAAAGGACGGTCGGCATCGGTGAATTTGCCTACTGAAATCCTTAAAATTTAGCGAGTTTAGATTCGATTTTAAAAGGACGGTTGGCATTTCTTATTTGAGATTAAATTCGAAGGAATGTGTTATTCGCCAGTTCGCGGCTTATTGATGTGGGTTGCGAACTTTAACAATTCGTGGCAAACGTGTGTTTGGGCCAAGAGCCCAAGAGGAGGATAATTAATTATCCCATCAAAATGTATTAAGAAAATAAGTTTATAAACAGTTTAAATAACGAAATTTCGAATTCCAAACTTTTTGCCGCGAACGAAAACACCCTTGGCGCGAATTGTCAAAGTTTATTCGCAATCCACATCATTTAATTAGCGTTCAACAAACTAGCGAATAAAACATTCGTTCGAACTTAACCTCAAACTAGACATTGTGGGTAGAAACTGATGGCTGGAATTCGCGAACTACCGCTACCTATAAAAGTGTTCATGTGAACGGGCTCTCAAAACTTGCGAATAGTCGTTCGATCGTAGGTAGTTGGTCGCTCTTATGTGAATGGTCCTTTAGGTTTAGCCCAGGGGTTTTCCTGTTAAGATTGGTCAAAATTGGACAAAGGAGCGTGGCGCCTCCCATACAAAAAACATCTTCTATGGAGTGAAACTCGTTGACGTTAGATATAACTCGATAACCGCTGGGCCGATTTTCATGATTTCTATACCGTCGGCAAGTTCCTGAAATAAGTCGGCATTTAAATGAAAGTCACCTCCCCATGGCTCGAACCCTCGCTACTCCCCTGAACCCTTTATTAGGATTAGGTATTTATTCTGTAACGTAAGTATTCCTTAAGCAGGATCCTCGCTTGGCGGAGTGTGTCGTGGAGTGCTGTGTCGCTATCATTGCTATGTATTTTATATGTGTAGAAGTATAGGACAATGACACCAGCGCTGAGATTAAACGAAGAATAACTCTTGCCAATCGCTGTTTCTTTGGGCTAAGAAAGCAATTGAGTAGCAAAGCCCTCTCTCGAACAACTAAAGTGACCCTTTATAAGACCCTAATCATCCCTGTCCTACTTTATGGTGCAGAGGCATGGACTCTATCAAAAGTGGATGAGGCTACTCTTGGCTGCTTCGAGAGGAAAATTCTTCGAGTAATTTTCGGTCCCGTCTGCATAGACGGTGAATGGAGGAGGAGATACAACGACGAACTGTACGGGCTGTACAGCGACATCGACCTAGCCAGAAGAGTGAAGGTCCAACGACTGCGGTGGCTGGGTCATGTAGAGCGAATGGACGTGAATGCTCCGGCCCGGAAGATCTTCGAATCCACACCCGAGGGACGGCGCAGTAGAGGAAGACCGCGACTCAGGTGGCGCACGCAAGTGGAAGGGGACCTCAACCAACTTAGCGTGCGAAACTGGAGGCAGCTGGCCAAAGATCGTGCTGGCTGGAGACGCTTGTTGGTTGAGGCCCAGGTCCACCCCGGACTGTAGCGCCACCTTAAGTAAGTAAGTAAGAAGTATAGGTACTTATCTCGTGTGTTGTGTCGGAATCCCTTTTGTTCCGATTGCGCCACACCACTCTATGGCGCAATGAAACAAAACAAATAATATACATCTCATTTTGCCGTCAATATTCAAAACGCAGAACAGAAAATAACTGAATTAATTTTAAAATTTTAAATTTCGTAATATTTTTTTTGTGAAATGTTCAAACATTTAATAGAATTGGTGCTACGTAATGTGCACACCGATAAAACAGTACTTATGATGAAAGTTTGCAACACGCCACACTAGGTATAAGTGTGCACAGTCAGCGTCACGACACACCACTCCACAACACACCGCACGCCATACAAGTGTGGTTGCGGCTTTAGAGTAGCCTAGAGTGTTTATTTGTTTATTTGATTTAGCTGTCGATACACGAGTTGAAACGTATGGACAATCAGCTTCAGATGAAGTTTGATTAAAAACTGGAATTGGGTCATTTATACAGTCTTAACTGAAAAGTAGGTACAGATGATTTAATTTATAAAAGTAATTTTTGTTCCATTATGTTTCCCTAAACGTTTCAGCGGCGCCATGGTATAGTGCGGGTGTCAGAATGGTAGCAACATACAACCACAGAATATAAAAAGAAAGGAATAATATTCCTCAATACCAAAAAAGAACTAACCCTTACGAATTTTCTGTATAGTGTAGTGTAGAGAAACAAACGTATTGTTTGCATATCTACACAAATAAAAATTCATATTGGTTAACTGTGACTACACCTTACCTACCTTCTTACATTAAATATACTTCTGGAAGCCAACTCACTTTTTTTTTTTTTTGAGTAGGTACTTCTCTCGGGAAAGGCGAACCTATAACGCTTCAACAGCGCCCCGAGTTGCTTGCAGATGTAAGTTAGCTCTGCACTTAAATGGCTGCAAATTGTATACTTCTGGAAATATGTATATCCCCAGGAAGTGAGTTCCAAAGTTTGCTTGTCCTGTAACAAAAGGAGTTTTGGAAAGTGTACTGTATAGTGTATGGTCATGCTGTCTTTTGTGGGGGCCCAAAAGTTGCATTTCGAGAGATAATGTCTTTGAGTTCCTCTGAACGGAACATCTACCATGGAAGTACCTATAGAACAATAGCTCAGCGACTTGTCTTCTGTGCACCAACGGTTGTAGATTCGATGTGAATGTAGGGTCTCCAATAAGTCGAACTGCTCGTCTCTGATGTCAAGTAGGTTAAGTGAATATTCCAGGCCTGGTCTAACCTGAGCTTTGTAGAGAAGGAGAAGTTGCTTGGGGCTAAAGTACCTCTTTGCTCTATTTAGGCTAATTGCACACACACCGATTTTGGACGGCCGAATTTATACCGGTCGTCCAAATTCCAATAGTGAGCCACATGTGGGAACGGGACCTGGCACACACGCCGACCGCTGATCGATGACGGCAAAATGCCGGAGAGCAGCCGTCCACTACCACTGTATCGCCGGCAGTATCGGGAAGTAGTGGCGTACGTGATTAAATACATGCTTGCACACGCACCGATTTTTTTCTGACCATTCCATTCGACTGCCCTCGCTTCATTCAGTGTGTCACGATCACGACAACAAAGCAACTGATTGTTAGACCGGTAAAAATCCGGTGAGTGTGTTAGCACCCTGCTACCGGTAAAATGTCGGCCGATTTTATACTGGCCGTCCAAAATCGGTGTGTGTGCAATTAGCCTTAGGTAGCCCAACTTAGCGGACGCCGATCTTGCGATATAGGAAATGTGGTCCTGCCATGTGATTCCTGAATTGACTGTGACTCCGAGAAGGTGCATTGAGTCCTTGGGATGGATTGGATGGTCAGCCATTTGGATCTGAGGAACTGTTGATGAATTTTTCCTAGAAAATGTTGTGAGCTGTGTCTTGTTTGCATTAAATACAACCAAGTTGTCTTTTCCCCACTGCAAGATTTTGTGTAGTTCATCATTTAGAGAACTAATTTGTTCACATCTCTGACTGTGTAATGTAGCCGCATTCACAGGCCCACAGTTCGAGATGGAGGATATAAGAGTGCTGTCATCTGCAAAGCTGTAGATATTATTATTTTTCGATCCAAGCAAATCGTTGATGCGGAGAAGAAATATTGTTGGAGAAAGAATACAGTCAGTGGCAAAATTATTTGCACAAAAGTAAAGTTAATCTACTCATAAATTTGAACTTACTTCATGTAATTTTTGGCATCAATGGAAATGTTATTTAAATTCCGTTTGAATGATACAAAACTTTCCTTAACCCATTAAGTACCCATTGAAAATTTATAACTTTTGTAAAAGTCTACTTATTTTACTTTTTTCCTCGGTCCAAAAAAAAAAATGTTTTGATGCAAAAAGTTTCTTCAAACATATTCTAATAGTGACTGCACACATTTTTTTCCAAAAATCTGTTCGCTAATATTTTTTATGATTTTTATGAGTACGACATGCTAAACAGCTTACAAAGTACGGGTGCAAGTTCTGGTGCACCGCTCTTGATTACTATAGCCGGGATTCCGTCGGGTCCCGTTGCCTTATTGCAATCTAGTTCTTTAAGGATGCGTTGAATTATTCGAGGCCGAAATTTCACTTCTGCCATCGATGATTGCATCCTCGGGTGCATTGGTGGCTCTAGTTGTGCAGAATCTAGGGTGGAATTCTCTAAAAACATGCCAGCGAAAAGATCTGCCTTTTCTTTAGGTGTTGTTGCTAGCGTGCCGTCTTCTTTTACTAGAGGTGGAAAGGAAGAGCTACTAAAGTTATTACTGATTGCCTTTGCCATGGACCAGAATGCGCGTGAGCCACTAGGACATCCAATCACTTTGTTAGTGACTCTTTCGCTGTAAGTTGTCTTCGCCGATTCAATAATTAGGTTGCATCTATTTCGATGAATTATAAATTTGAATCTTTTTTGCTCCGATGGGTTTGACCGCCATTCACGGAAAGCCTTGTTTTTCGCTTGCATTCTTTGTTAAACGAGGGTTTATTAGAAGCTAGTTTTTTGATGCAATGTGCAATATAAAGTTCCATGCCGGGTAAAATCATTTCGGTTACGGCTTCTGCGCACATATTGACATCGGTATCTCTAAAGCACATATCAGCCCATGGCAACGAAGCGAAGAAATTACGCAGCTCGTCCCATAGTTAGATTTACTATAATTCCAAATCGAACGATAACGATCCTGTTTCGCTCCTATTGGTATCGGTATAGAGAGGATAGCAGATATTAGAGCATGATCCGAATTCCCTAAGGGAGCAGACACATTTATTTCATAATTATCTGGCTCTGTTGTGAGAAACAGATCGAGAGTGTTTCCGTAATTTGTTGGATTGTCTGGAATTCGTGTGGGCTCAACAACGAGCTGAGTGAGAATGCAGCTTGTTTTCCTGCCTCGTCCGTTCGGTTAGAATATCGTAGCCAATCCATGTTATGGGCATTGAAGTCACCGAGTATAATAACTTCAGCGGTTGGGTGATGAATTTGTACCTATCCAGTCTACCTTATTGGATAAATGACGAAATAATTTAGATGGTTCGTTATCGTTCAAAGAGCGGTACAGGCAGCAAAAGAATTTCGTACAGCTTTGTAGGACGACCTTTAGCCATATTATGTGCAGATCCGCAGGTTCCATCTCTTCTTTTCTTTCACACGCCAGATCTGATTGGGCAAACACACATAGTCCCCCCTTATATCGAAAACGAGGAAGTAGCTCAAATCCTGGACAGCGAAGATATGTGTAGTCAGTGTTTGAGTTTACTTGAGTCTCGGTTAGGGCTAGGATATCTGGCTTTTTTTCTTGCAGATGCTGGTGCACGCAGCTGACGTTGACATTGTTGAATCCTAGTCCTCGAATGTTGCAGAAATCGGTTGCTAGCTTTCTTCTGTTAGTGTCCGTGTTTTGTCTCCTTTGTCTTTGTGTTCGTTATTGTCTGTCGTCTTGCAAGTGATTATTTGCATGTTGAACCTCCTGAGATAGTCCCCCCCCGGAGACTTAATAATACTTATATAATGTAAGCCTTCAAGATCACGGCGTACAGAACACCTATTGGGAAAGAAGGTAGCCAGACCCTCATTTATAATTAGCTATCGAGAAAAACATTAATTAGGTAATCTCATAGCATCGAATATGTTTCAGGCCGTTCCTTGAAAATAATTATGACTTAAAATGTTTGAACGAAAAGAGGTTCACTAGTTTTGAATATTGTAATTATTATTTTTAAGATTAAAAACCATTATAGGTTGGGTCATTGCGCATGCTTTGGTTCACAGTGCCTCAGAATAGTTTTTAATTTTCAATGAAATTCGTAAGATTGTTCTGAAATTAATAACGTTTCCGGGTTTTTATTTCTCACCTCCTATGATCTAACATTGGCGATCCATAAATCATATTGGCATCAACTTTTCAGCAGCCGCTCTCTTATACATAGACACAAATCATTCAGTGAGTTAGAAATACAGTGGTCGAATCTTCCCACCCATAAATTGTTTAATATAACTTTAGGAAGTGAAAATTAATGTTATCTAACGTCATTTACACCTACCTATACCTATACATCATCCAGGACGGCTAGTTCAGCTACAATGTCAGCTTTCCATATTATGCTGACTGAGATCAAACACAGTCTGATCATAAGAAAATAAGTAAAAACATTGCATATTTGACAAGCTAACTATTACACACTTTACTATAACTTCAAACATAATAAGCCCAAATGTAAGCCTAAACAGTGGGTATGTAGAGAAACAAATAGGTAATCATAAAAGTAAATTCTGTAAAGTTACTTGTATGCATACCAAGCTAAGAAGGGATATTCATTTGAATACACTTATAATAATTATAATGCTTAGCATTGCGTTGACACATTTGCAAAGATTTCATTGCAAACGTCAACGGTTCAAAATTAGAATACTGTCCAGCATCTAATACGTTACCTAACAGTATATACTGAACTATCTGAAAGAAGGTGCATCTATCGTCAAAAAATAAAAGCAATTTGTTGTGTGCTCTCGAACAGATCTATGAAACAAAATGATCACAATCGCAAAAGTGTATCCCACCACAGCCCATTAATCAGCCACTCATACTTCGCACCAAAACAAAGCATAACTCAGCAGAACCAGCAAAACTGCTTATTTTGCGGCTTACAGAACTAGGGCAAACCATACATTCAGATTCAGACCAACTCACCAACATAATCACCAATGGAACAACTTTCGATCTCGATTAACAGCAGCAGTTGAGGTTTGAGTCGGAGTGTCTCCCTCCACCAGCGATGCCAACTAAGGCTTTTTCATGCCTTTTAGGCATTATTTCATTAGCTAAGGCTTTATGGCTTGTTTTTTGTCAAAAAGGCATGTTTTTTTTATTTCAGTAATTTTTTTAAATTTTGGTTTGATTCAACATACTGACTTTTTATTTTTTTAAACATTCTTAGCTCCAGTTTCACAGTGGGAGTTTAAACTACACTTTTTGTTTAAACTTTAGTTCAACAAATAATTCGGTTTCACAGTTTCGTTTAAACCTTGAACAGAGTTCATTCTGTAGTTTAAGTTAAACTACAATATTCTGCCGTTTAAACCTCAGATCAGCCGATTGTAAAAACACACACACTTTACTTTGTTTTGCGTGTTCTTTGAAAGAAAAGACAAGGAACGATTTTGGAAAAGTATTAAAGCTAAGTACCTACTGTACAATACTGCCAAATTCTATTCATTAAATTTAGTTAAACAGAGTTCAATTGAACTGAAGTTCAGATTACATTATGAAACCGGAGCAGTGTGAAACTAGGGATAAAAGTCCTTTAACTGGAATTATGCACACAAAGTCCCTTTTTAAAGATAAAAACTGCTATGATCTGCAATTCAAACAAACAGACATATCCTTGTTTCAAAAATCAATGTATGATTTCAAGGACCAATGCGATCTGAGGACTAAAACTATGTTTGTTTTGTATTCAATACTTTGTACCTACTTATGAAACTAAAATGTCATGAATTTTGTTCCTATTAAGAATTTTTTCTGTGATTTTAGAATTTAAGATTTTTTTTGTTTATTTTTTTATATTTGTGTTTAATTTTTATTTTACTACTCCACTTTACTAAAAAAAATTATTTAAGGTATTATTTTATTGAAAAAGGCATCTTTTTCTTTCAAGTTAGGCATTTTTTCGTCAAAAGTGGTTGGCAACGCTGCCCTCCACCTAACGAGCTATTCATTTTCAACGAGTTGACGGTAATTCGTGCTGTAATACCTTGCTAACCGTTATATCTACATGATGTATGTATACCAACATTATAAAAGAATGATTTTAAATTCCGATCTCAATTGCTTAAAGCTTTTTACTTTTCCCCGAAAAAATACACTCCCACTTTTCGTGTTTTGCTCTTTCTCTCTCTCTACGTTAGCTGTGAGCTAAGGCTAACTAAACTAGCCCTAGCGCTGCACCTGCTGTGGTCGGCGTCGGATACAAACCTTCTCTTAAATTTGAATAAGTATACGATATAACGGAACTTGTTCATGTCTGTATTAATACAGACACTCTTTCATTTATCTCAAACTCTCACTCTCTCTGTTTTGAAACTGCATGTGCGGCGACGGCGATACAGTCGAAAGCTTTTTTAACAACTTGATTGGCAGCTAGTTGTAGCCTTAGCCATTCCTTTGAGCCAATATAGCGGTAGCGGATATTGCATACGCATACATACGTGTGACGGGTACAATTAGGGTATGAGCACATTACCACACTTCAACAGAAAAAAGTTGATCTGCAAAGAAAAGTGTAGCTTAAGAAAAACTCTCGATCACGACCACAACCAGCGAGTGTTAAATTTTATTGGTATTGGTTGCTGATGGTATGGTATAGAAATAGAAGGCTTAGAGTTATCTTCGAATTCTCGTGTGCTACTGCTGCTGCAATTCGAAGTTATGAATTTCTTTAGACGATCTCTGCAGTTGGCTTTTTCGACTTCATTCATTCAGAAGGTTTTAAATAACCGTCCATCATTAAAGTGAACTTCAGTTTGGTGCTTAAGCGCGGGTCGCGAATTTCTAATTTCGCGCAAGATTGGCTGAATGGTGTTTATTTTTGTTTTATTAGTTTGAATTCGTAATTTTCGCTAGTCTTTGATAGAAGTATTCGAACGCATTTAAAATAATATTTTGTGAATATAATCGAAATAGAAAAAATATTTTGTGTTTGCAAATAATAAAGGAAGAAAATAAACTTAACGCCGCGCCGATTATGTGGTTTTTATGATAGATTTTTCTTATTAAGTAGTATAAATCTAGGATACTACAATTTATCCCAACAAGTTGAAATAAAAAAAAATAAGAAATCAGGAAACGGATTGAAACACCACCTTAAACAAAAACGATAAAACCCCATAGGCCATATCATGTGCGTGAAGTGGAAATTATTTTGTGGATTGAACATCTTTCCCCTTATCGTGGCACTAACTTTCGTTCTGTTGGATATACATTTAGCAAGTGGCGTACGCATTGGATCAACAGTTAAAGGTAAGCGGAAGGGATCATTTTTTTTTTTTTTTTTTTTTTTTGTCGGAGGTTGTTACTATCCGATGGAGCACTCAGACACAACTACTGGTCCATTGTACTGCCAAACAGACACCTTACATTGCTGTACTTAGTTTTCCCGTCTTTCGAAGAAAGATAAGAAGGAGCTTCAGTGATGAAGAGCTTAGATGTTCGGCACTCACCACGTCAGCCCCAAAAATCCGCCACCTGATGCGAGCAAAGGCAGGACAACTACAGAGGAAGTGTTCCGCCGTATCATCGTCCTCTCCACAAGCAGGACAGATGGTGGTGTCGCTCAAGCCCAATACATTTAAGTGTTTGGCGAAAGCTTGGTGGCCCGAAAGGACGCCCACAAGCAGTCTACAGTCGATTCTCCTGAGAGACAGAAGAAAGGACGCGGACCTTTTGCAGATGTCCGGAAGCAGTCGCTTGGCCTGTCTGCACCCAGCACAATCACGCCACCGACGCTCGTGTTTGCGAGAAACCCAAATATCGATGGATGACCCAACCACAGATGCAGGCAGACCCAGCGCGGGTTCAGGTCCTGAAAGAGCTTCTTCTGAACCCAGCCTGGCAAGCCCATCAGCGATCTCATTTCCCTGGATACCAGTGTGACCTGGGACCCAAACAAGTTTGACCGTGTTTAGCCTACCGACCAAGTTCAAAGCAAGCTTGAGTTCGAGCACTAGCTTGGACGAGGTGAGAGGGTTAAGCAGCGCTTTTAGTGCAGCCTGGCTGTCACTGCAAACGCATATACTTTTAGCCCTCCACCTGTTTGTCACAATATAGCGCATAGCCATAAGGATAGCGAAAATCTCCGCCTGGAAGACAGTCGCGTGGTTACCTAAAGGGTAGTGTAGTCTAATGTTCTCGCATTCCACGAAGACTCCAGAACCAGACCCCTGTCCGGTTTTAGAGCCATCCGTGAATACACGATGGCATTCTTTCCCTGGCTCAGAGTCCGGCCGAAGCCATTCCGTTGCCTGAGGAAAGTTGACGTGGTAGTTTTGTCGCAGTAGGATTTCTGGTGTCATTGCATCAGACGGCATATCCATAAGACAGGGGTCAAAGGATAATTCTCGCACAAGTTCATCAAAATTCCAATGCGCGTGGTACCAAAAGCCACCTCTCTTTAAACGGGAGATGGTTTTCAGTGTACACCCCATGATAAAAATATCAAGGGGGGGGAGATTCATCATAGCATCTAGAGCAGAACCCGGGGTGCTGGGGAAGGCCCCTGTGCAGCCAAGGCAAACTGTTCTTTGGAGTTTGGCGAAAGAGGCAGTAACACGTTTCCGCGAAAGCCTGTTCCACCACACAACCGATGCATATGAGAGAAGTGGTCTTACCATTGCCGTATAGATCCAAAGGACCCTTTTCGGAGATAAGCCCCATGTCTTACCAAAAGCGCCTTTGCACTGCCAGAAAGTCGACAGCGCTTTATCGGTTTTCGATTCAACATGCTTGGACCAAAGAAGTTTTCTATCGAGGATTACTCCAAGATATTTGACTTCGTCAGAGATCGGGATAGTGACACCTTTTAGCACAAGTTGAGTCAGACCAGTGAAGTTCCTCCTCCTCGTGAAGAGAACAACCGTAGTTTTAAGAGGATTCACTGAAAGCCCATTTCTTGTGCACCAATCATCGATCAAGCCCAAGGATCTCTGCGCCTGAGAGCAGACAGTCCTTAGGTTCGAGCCGACAGACAGAACGGCGACATCGTCCGCGTAGGCTTGTGTGTAGGTTCCAGGAAGATTGAGTAACGTTAGCAGAGAGTCTACTACCATACACCATAAAAGGGGAGACAGAACACCACCTTGTGGGCAGCCCCTGTTTACCCCTGTCATGACGCATTTGCCACAATCCGCCTCGGCAATCAACGTCCTGTACATTAGCATTGCTTTAATCCACAACACCAATGTTTCATCTATACCGTGATGTCTAGCTGCGTTACACATGCTGTCAAAAGTCGCATTATCAAAAGCACCCTCAATATCGACGAAAATACCCAACGCGTACTCCTTCCGATCAAGAGCGCTTTCGATCCTACCAACAAGGTTCTGAAGCGCAGTTTCACAGGATTTTCCGCGCTGATAAGCATGTTGCATCTCAGAAAGAGGATGCGATCGAAGAGCAACATTGCGCACGTGCAGCTCAACCAGTCTTTCCAAACTTTTCAGCAGGAAGGAAGACAGACTTATGGGTCTGAAACTTTTGGCGAGAGTGTAGTCAGTCTTACCGATTTTTGGTATGAACACGACTTTAACCATACGCCAAAGAGAAGGTATGTAGGCCAAGGCCAAGCTAGCGGTGAAAATTCTTTTCAGCGTCGGCATCAGCTGACTAAAACCTTGTTTCAGCATAGCCGGGTAAATTCCATCCGGACCAGGTGCCTTGAAACTCTCAAACGATGCAATTGCATATTTGATAGCGTCATCCGTCACCACTCTGGATGCAATATACCAGCTACGCCGCGTGGTGTTTGTCCGTTCCGTGGTGGCCACCGTTTCCGGTACCACTGAAGAGCGCGTAGTGATCTGATTTCCCGGGAAATGAGTCTCCAACAGAAGACTGAAAGTCTCCGCCTTTGTCTCAGTGTAGGTGCCATCAGATTTTTGGAGCGATTCCAGTTTACTTGGTCTGTCCCTTTTGAGGACTTTAACAAGTCTACTGGTTGCACTTAGTGATTCGACCTCCTCACAAAATTTCCTATAAGAGTCATTTTTCGATTTACGAATCAGTCTCTTAAATTCTTTTTGCTTCGATCGATACAGATTCCAGTCTTCTTCTAAGTTGGTTTTTAAAGACCGATTTAGGAGCTTCCTGGTTTCTCTGCGAAAACGCTGCAGTTCGGTATTCCACCAAGGTACCGGTTTTCTGCAGGAGTTTTTTGTAACCGGACACGCTTGTTCAAAACAACGGATAAGGACGCTGTTCAGATCCTGAGCAGACCTCTCTACCCCTTGTATTGACCTTAATTTAAGTGGAGCTTTAACAGAATTGCCAAGTTCCTCCTTAAACCGTGCCCAATTCGTTTTTCTCGGATTTCTCCTCTCTTGCGAAGGTGAAACTTCACAGTAGATTTGAAATTCGATGTATCTGTGATCTGACAAAGTGCTATCTGGCGATACCCTCCAATTGATGATAGTCTTGGAATGCCTGTTGGACAGGGTAATATCGATTACTTGCTGTCTCCTGGCTGTAACAAATGTAGGCCGACGACCCACATTGTTGATGGTGATGTCAGACGATAGGATGAAATCCAGAAGACGATCTCCTCGTATATTGCATTTGCTGCTGCCCCAAACAGTGTTTTGAGCATTAGCATCGCAACATAAGACAAGACCAATCTTTTTGACCTCGCAGTACTCTATGAGCTCAACAATTGCCTTTGGTGGTGGAGGAATTAGAGAGTCATAGGGGAAGTAAGCCGATGCAACAACAAAGGTTTCCCAATTGCCATTTGCATGGTAAGTGATAGTTGCAGCAACCAAATCTTGGCCACAAAACCGTTTGATTTTAACTGCCGTGAGGGATTTCGATACAACAAGACATGTCCTAGGTCTCTCGGACAGTTCATCGTAAAGAACATGGTATGCACCGCTCAACTCACCAAGGCCACAGATGCGATTTTTCCACACCCATGGTTCCTGGATGGATGTTATGCGGTTTTTTGTCCTACTGACAGCAAGCCTCCTACTTAAAAGAGCAGTAGCAGCCTTACAGTGTTGTAGGTTGATCTGAGTGAACAAAATGGATGTAAACTCTGGGTTACGACCACTATTAGCACTACTTGACATTGAAATGGAAATTAATCCTACCAAGGTGCAGATAGGGACGCATGTCGTACCTAGACTTGATGATCTCGGCAGAAGCCTTGTCTATGCTCACAACCAGAGAGCTACCATCTTCATCGTGACGGTTTTTACTCTGCCTGTGAGAACGGACAATCCAGGCTTTTGTGTCGAGACCAGGATTCTGGGCATGCAAACGCGTTAGCACGTCCGCCGATTTCCCCAGTTTCCCAGGAATCCAGCAGACAGCACGCGTGAGCTTGGGTGGTTTGTAGACCTCAAAAATTGTGGTCCCGTGGGGAGGGATCTTCGGCACCATGTTGCTGACCCATTTCGAGGTAAGCTGCGAGGAGGTATTCACCGTGAAGGTTCCGTCCTTGAACTCACATCCCTCAACCTGGATACAAGCATTAGTTGCCGCGGCAAGCTCCAAAAGATGTGCTTTACAGTGTTTGCACTCTGCATCGCTCATGCTATTGTCATTGCCTGCTTTCCCTATACGAACTGCTAGAGAGGAGACAGCGGCATCTTTGTAGGATGGCCTCTTGTCCCGCACCTTAGCTGTTCTGCGTTCGAAAGAAGCACTCTGACCGACAGAGCCATCCGCATCAACAAAGTTCTGTCCGCTGGTACTGCAACCTGGGTTGGTTCCAGCACCTGCATCATTCAGTACCAGTGCACAGGTAGCTCCAACGATTGGAGGGCCTCGGGAGCTCTCGCCTGTAGGTGCGATTGCGACGTCCAGTTTCCTTCCGCCAGTACTGCTTCCATTTCTGGTAGAAGCACCGGCTTCATTAGGAGACCGCACGCGGACAGACTCACAGACTTGAGGGGGGTTTATTCTCTTTTCGAGCTTGGGTCGCTTCTTCTTGCTTTTCGGGTAGGCAGAAGAGGAGGCAGCGTCAGATCCAAGGGGTTGGTTGGCTTCAGTTGGTGAGACTTCCACCGACCGGTTCCTTTTCAAAGGCGCCGCCGAAGAGCTGACGGATGTGCTTGCGCCTTCAGCAGGTGCAGCTTCTTTGCGCCGCAGATCCCTCAGCTTCTTCCTTTTCCTTTTCCGCTGTCCCTTAGACAGGCACAGCTCAAGGACCGCCTCTTCAGGAGCCCGTTCAACCAAGGTGTCCCGGGTCTGACCGTCAGTGGCAGTGCAGTGAGCCACAGCTTGTCTCATGCTCAATTTGCCGAATGAATCAGACATAGAGCCGCATGAGTCGCTTGTGAAATCAGGTATGAATGTTGGGACCTCCAGAATCCGTGTCCCGGCCGTAGTCGAGAAGACTACGGGTGGATTTTGGCTATTGCCATTACCACCTAGAGTAATCAATTCCTTTTGTTTCTCCATTCATAACGTTTTTGAGTGTTTACCACTGGCTCCTGTGGGAGGGATTTACTGAGGATAGGCTAGCCGTTGCCTCAAACCCTTAGTTGGATTTTAGTCGCCTCTTACGACAGGCATGCCTACCTCGGGTATATTCTAACCCCTACCCGAAGGGTAAGAAGGGATCATAGTCAAAGTTATTGAAATTAGTTTGAGTATAGATAATTATTATCCATTGACGTTTGCGAAACTTAAAGATCAGCTGGGGTACTTATAGTGACACAGTATATAAAAAGGATTTAAATACCTACGAGTATGAACAATAAATATAAAAAAATAAAAATAAATAATTGACCCTGTTACGGCATTTCCTAAAAATAAGTCCATTCCTACAAATAAAAATCATTTCGTGTTCATAGCTTTTATGCAAGGGGGGAATATTTTTGGCACTTTGCTGATACCGTCCATAAATTCCATAGTTCGAATGCCCATTCATGCCCATTAAATAATTTAAACTAGGTATTTTAATGTTATTCCAGAAGCTTGAAGAACAATGAGACTTAAAGTAAAGGAGAATGTTCCGCATTGATTTATTATTCTGGCATAGACTAAAGTTGTGGTTAATCAATTCCTATATGGCAAACACTAATTCGTCCTGCTATGCTCTATGTAGTATTAGAGCCTGGGGACTGCGTGCCGATTTTGAGTACCTATTCGATTTTATAAGCCTTTCTAAATTCTTAATGAAGTCAAGTTTGCTTATTATATTAGTTTATAAGTGCACTTCTCCATTCGTCCCAACACAAAATCGTATATAAAACAATGGCTGTGAGAAGCTAGGCCTAAGTCCGCTTGGGCTAACTATATAGAACTATAGAAGATAGAAAACGATAAACAATAAATTATTAAAATATATAATGGCGACAGATCTCAGATGTGAATATTTTAGATAATTAAAAACAAAAGAGTTGAGGTGCGAACTGGATTTTTATAATTATTTACGTCTGCAATTAACTTTTTTATGCTTCAGATATATCCAATTTTTGAACATTCAATGTTTTGGTCTACCATGTAATTTAAGAAATGAGCATGTTCCTTCAACCGGAATTTGTATTCACTCAACAGAAATGTAATATACATACATTGTCATTACATTTGTGACACCAAGATGGAGTCCTTGGAAACCTCATAAAGTATATAAATATATTCTGAATCAGGATCAAATTCTGAATCGATTTAGCCATGTCCGTCTGTATGTCTGTCTATCTGTTGAAAACACGATAGCGTCCAAACGAATGGACCTAGGTGATTGAAAGATTGTGAGAGGACTTCTTTATACTGTCGTCAGGTTGGTATTTAAAATTGTCCATGCCGGTCAAGTAGTTCTGGTACCTCCCACACAAAACCAATAATATAGACACATGCGCGTACCTGAATACAGTAGGTACATACCAACTTTCATGGCTAACATTTTGCATGACTTTTATGGAGTTGAGGGTATCGGTTAGGCCGATGATAACCCTTTTACTTGTTTATTGTTATCAGATAGTAAATGTAAAAATATGTTTCATTTAATAATTAAAAGCGCATATTTTTAATAGTTTCACAGTGATATAAAACAAAACCACTGAAAATTGGAAAACTTTTTCGAAAATAATCGTCGTATCGTATCACAGGACGTAGGTATCTGTGAACAATTACTTCAATATCATTTAAATTAGTATTTTATGTGCGAGTTTGTATTTCTTTCAATAATTTCTATATTTCAATGCCACCATAAAAACAAAAGGGTTCCTTATGCAAACATTATTTAATGATAGATTAATTCATTTTAATTGGACAGATATTATATGTTCTATATAAATTAAAACTAGCTACGCATTTCTGAATTAACATTATTTGTGAAAGAGCTTGGTCAATATGCCAATAGTAAACTAAAACTATATCTAAAGGTATCTGCGGAAATTATTACTTCCTAACAGTACAGTATATTGCTTGACTTCCAGTTTGACTTTTTTCAGTTTATACGATTTATAAATAACCTGTTGTCAAACCTTAAAAAGATTTTTAACTAAATGGGTAATATTATCTGACTGTCGCATGGATAAATGATATGATAAAAAGTCATACTCATACACCATTAAAGTTCGGGCTATTTCAAGCATCTCTGGATATACTAGGCCAACTTTTAAAAAATTATTTCAGTGTTTTAATGGTGAACCTTACCGGATCAGTATAAATTAAATACTTAGGGCTATTATTACACGCGAGCAGAGTCGTATGCATAGTCCATACTACTATATTAAATACAGAGTCTGTTGGTTTCCATTGAAACATTTACCGATCAAAACACGATTTTCGTGACTTTTAAAGTTGTATGAACTTCTTACCGTAGTTCAAAATTTGACACCGTAAGGCCTTACGCCAAAACTTCCTCATAAGTAACAACAGAAGAAAGGAGGAGACTTTTGTAAAACCTTACGACAAAACTTCGTCATAACAAACAACAGAAGAAGGAAAGAGACTTTGGAAATTACATTCAATATCGTTGTTTGTCGGAATACATACCATTTGCCATTTTTCCATTACCAAAGAGAAGCAATACGCGAGTAAGATAAATACTACTTTCAAACATAGGCGGAATGAAGAAACGATTGAAGAAATAAATAAAACACACTACCACAGATAATTATAATTATCCTTGTTTGTTGAAATTCTAAACTGTTCAAATGACTTGTGGTGAAGGAATAAGAGAAAACTGCATTTGCAATATAAATGACTGTTGGTGAAAAATTATTGGTATTGGTATTTACAATCGTTTATCTTTTCCATAGATGAGCATAGCTATGGTGATACACACTATGTAAGTACTTCCATTAATATGTTGCCCGTCTATAGAAACGAATTTACGTGTTTTCTAAATTATGTAAAAAATCGTAAAACAAATTAAGTTTGTTATTCATGTCCGTGTAAACTAAAATCTGAAATATCCTCCAAATCATTTGAGGCTAAATAACTGATTAAAGTCAAGCTCAACAGTTTAAATCGCTTGTGCGTGTTACAAAATGCAGTCTTATCTATTGTTGTTGTGATAAATATAGTAAACGATACTTTATGAATTGCGGCGATTCACTGCTGTAATTCGTAACTGACTCGCAGTTCTAGGAACTAGATGATAGATAATCGAACGCACGATTTTCCATAGCGCAGTGAATAAGAAAAGTACCTACATCCTCATGAGGTTTGAAAGGCTTCAGCAAACATGCTCTTATGTGTATAAGTATATGTGACAAGAAAAAGAGGAATGGAAAAATACGAAATTCAAGGATCAATATGTTTTTTGTCCAATCATTTTATAAAGATCCTGTAGTATAATTTGTTTTATAAACTATTTATCTTCTAATTTATTTTAAATGAAATAGACCGGCTCTATTTTAATATTCCAAATCTACTGACTGACACTTGTCAAATTCAAAATACGTACACTAATAAAGTTCAATTCACTTAAGCTTAATTAAATTAAATTGATGACAGCATTCAATTCGAAAAGTTTAGTGTAGAATTACCAATAAATAAGGTTAAAACTAAATACTCGCATAAATTATTTAAATTTCATAAGCAAACATACATGTCAGATTTAGAAATAAATAAAAAAAAACAATAGTCTGTTATCTTGTAGGTTGCTCCTTCCTTTTTAAGAGTCTCTTTGTTAGAAATTATTATCTGACGTCATTATGAATACCATAGTAGCATTAACAAAAACATCAGTAAAGCCGGTTTTTTTATTTATTTATTTGATTTTACTCTTTACTGCTGGTTATTTCATATTTTGACTACTTATATATTCATTAATAAACAACCAGTTAATTGTATTTTTATAAATTCATAATAATTTCTTTGTTGGTGATGACATTTTTTGTTGATTAACAGACGTGTCTCAATCCCAGCGTTTCCCAACAATATGTATATGCAAAAAATGCTTTCACTGCCTTTCTAGTAACTAAAATAAATCAACAGCGTTTGCTTTGAATTTGTATTTTGTGTAATACAAAAACATTTAAATTTTTCTAATTGGTACAATTAGCTATGAAATATTTTGATACAATAAAATACAGCAATATCAGTTCTACATGTCGACAGTTCGCGAAGAAATAAAATAATTGTTTAAAAATTAAAATCTACCTAAATTGCTTCCTGGCTTAATAGACTCCATTTATGTAGTCTAACTACAACTATTACCAACCATACGACAAACCTTCCAAACCCAGTCAACATATTTGAAACTGGTTTTTAAGACAAATACAAATTTGCGAATGTCCGACACAAACATCTATAAGCTTGAACTCCGTGCCTCACATGGATACAGTACCTAATTCTTTCGCTGGTTTGCACATAATGCAATTCAGCCATGCTATTTGGGAGTCCTCCAAACTTTTCTATAAAAATACAAGGCTCCTGTATCAGGGCTATGTCAAATGAATCCTCATCAAAACATTTAGCCATCATGAAAGTTCAACTTTTCAGCTTTTCCCGGTACGGGAATAGAACAATAAATGTATATTTATATACATAACTGATGCAACAATAGTCCACCAGATTGGTTACATTTTCAATATTCTCCAACTCAACTTAAAATGTCTCTATGTAAGTTGGGAAAATGCCGCCTGTAACCCAAGAACTCAAATCATTAAAGTCGGTACATTTCATATCAAATTCGAGATTATTTCAGTTCACATGCCTCAAGAAAGGATTTAATAAATAGAGATAAGCCATTGTACTAGACCTACGAGTATTTGTTCAACTCAAAGTACATATAGGTAAAGTTTTTTTTTTTCAAGCATACATATTTTATCCGTACAATAACGTGTTTATGTGTTTATGTGTTTCTGTTACATCCCAGTAACCCAGTTTCCTAGCAGCCTCCTTTTAATGTCACTGAAATACTTTTACTGACAATAAAATCAAGCTCTTCTATCAGACGGTACACTTTATAGCGTAAGTGTACCGTCACCGTGTACGTGCAGTGTGCACTCGTCGAATAGATTCTTAAACTTGTTCAAAGATTATTTATGGAATGACTTATAATAGATCTAGTTTAAAATGCATAGAGAGTAAAAGGAAAATGAAAACCTAAAAACTGGTTTGTTGATGACCACAATTTGCATAGAATCAGAATTGGTGTAGACTGGCAAAGAGTTCAAAGAAACACATACCTAACTGTGAACTGTATTAGTTTATCATATAAACGAATCTCTATTGTTTTGTTTCTTGATTGATATCTTTTGATGGTAAAACTGTTGCCATAGAAACGAAAAGAGGAATACGTTTAGAGACCTACATAACATAACATATTCGAAGTTAATTGTAACATCAACTCTACAAAAAATCTAAGTTTTTCGTAACTTTCCCATTAAAAATAGGAACTTTGTAGTAGTGAAAAAATTACTCTATTTATAAGGGATTTGTATGTGAAAGTTAAATAAGGACAGTACATAATTTTGTTATACCCAAAGATATGTTGTGTCACAAATCCATTTTACTATTTCGTTACATTACCACCTTCAAATACCCTTGAATTTTTGCAAATAATAATTTGTTATTAAATAAAAATGTACCTACGTATTTTTAACAATAAAATCCTAATTTTTAGTGTAAGGATTTGCTTAGCTAATTATAGATACTTTATAACTTATTAAATTAATGTAAAAGTCAACGATATCAAAGGTGATCTCCCGGTATATAAATTATAAATACATCAATACCAAGTCTACGGCATGTGTTTTATTCGACGTTTGTTTTGCTTTCTTCTTCGGGAAAGGTCTTTACTAATTAACCGCTAAATTAGCCACATATCTACTCATGTGCTAGCCCTCTTATAAAGCGATCCTCAGAACCATAAACGATATTAAGTATCTGTACACTTATATAGTATATTATACCATATAAAATGTAGTATTAAATATTATTCCTTTGTTGGGAGGATTATTATCTATGGCCAATCGCCAATGGTAGCCCATGAATGTATTTCTCTTCAATTTTGTTTATTCATTCTTAAAAGTTCTTGAAACGATTTGAGTACATAAGTAGTACCTACCCTCTATTCATGGATTGAGTCAAAAATTATCTCAATTTCTTTCCGAATTCGTCGCTTTAAATCATTTGAATTGAGTGGTTTAACTTCGTAAACCTTTTGTAACTAATTATTCCAGATATCGGGTGATGTGTTAGCTATTTGTCAAAATTCGGTTGTATGGCAAAAAGAACAATGATATCTGCTTTCGAAATATAAAATTTCAATCGGGGTATAACTAACCAAAATAATTTTATAAAACAATTGATTTCTTAGAGTTTCACGATTGAATCGAATGAAGGGACATGTATCTTTCTTCCCTTTTAACTCGCCACATTTCTTTTGTTTTTGTCTGTGTAATATCACTGAAACCTCTCAATCGTTTTTCTAACTCTATAACCAGTGAGCCGGCAAAATAACTCACCAAACTCAATACCTATAGCCCATTTACTCGGTTGAATATCCTTGCAAATAAACTCTCATTGGCTTAAAACTTGAAAGCCACTCTGTAAAATTTCTTATACTTCACAATTTTTATAAAATGCGAAAATAAAGTAAAAAAAACATGTAATCAAGACGCATTACACAAAAAAGCTATTGTATTTTTGGCAACCGCACCTGTAACTTTGATATAACTGTAAAGGTCATATATCTGTCTATATTTAGACTTTAAATAGTGCTCGCACTGGCACCTAGTTTTACATTGGAAATAAATGGGTTAAGGATTTGCCTCATGCAAAATTTAATGTCCCCTATCACTCTTCTGCCAAATTGCATTTCAATTGTGCATAAAACTCATTCTTAACTAGCTTTCAATTTCTAAGAAGGAACTATCAGCAGAATGTTTATTTACATGGAACTATCAATAAGCTATCGTAAAATGAGATATGCGGCCTCTAACTTTTTGCAATATGACGAACTTAGGCAATACCGATATTGAATCACTGTTTCGCTTATTATAGAAATCCTATTCCAGTGACTTGTCAACGAGTGCATTATAGGCAACGTACGTATCATTTGATCTGACTCAGCCTTGGAATTTTGTATGTGACTAAAAACTCAGTGCACTGCGACTCTTTTTCTTTTGCGGTTCACGTTAATCTTGCATAATCTGTGACACTCATTTTGAACTAAATAGCAACCTAGAAAATTGTGACGTGAGAAAAAAACAAGTGCCTTTACTATATCTCATATTACGTTCGCCACACAATTGCCTCCATTCTCAAGAGCCGTGCTTATAATTATTTGGTATAAATAAATAACATCATCGTGTAAGGAAGCATTGCGGATAATGCTTCTTAAAGCAGCCCATTTCCCGTATATGCATTTTTATTATTGTACCTACACGACAATTTGTTGATTTCCTCGATGCCCGTCGAAGCTGGTGCAAATCAGCTCACATTTCCATACAAATATTATAAGTGAAGACATTTGTTGCACACTTGGGCTGATTAAATAGGAAACCATTAAATTCTTCCCAGCCAATTGATTGATTTTAATGCGAAAAAGTGTGAAGCATGAAGGGAATACAAATGTGCAAAGTGAACCTCAAGTGTCTAAATTAGTAGGTAGCTACGTTGTAAAAGGTGTGTATACCACATTACTTGGTAAGCATTTCCTTCTCCTTTCAATGGTATTTTTTCATCTATAGAAAAAATACATCTTGTTTGTCGTCTACAAATGGATTATTGTTGTATAATTTGTTTGATAAAAAGGAGGAAATTGTATGTTTATGGAAATTGTCAGGATATGTACATAATGTACCTACCTAATTGAATGACATTTTTTCCAAAAAAAAAAAAAACACCAATTCAATTGAAGCATGACTTTGTGAACATGCGGCGACCAACACTTGATACCAAACTTGAAAATCAGCTCCATTTTTGTAATGTAAGGCACTCCATGAAACAATAAAGTCAAGTGCTTAACATTTGGAATATTTTTATTTAAGCCATTACTATCTCATTAAGCTAATAACAAGCATTCTTTTTTTAACAAAACCTGATACACGGTGTTATACACAATTATAAATCATTGAGCATCATGAGCTGGAACGTCATCTAGTCTCGGACTTACAGCCGCCTGCATATAATACGTTGCTATTGCTACTCTGTTTTATTTCTTTCCGGTTTTGTGGCCAAGAAAACTGTGGTGTGGATCAACTACATCTTCTTCGGATGCCGCTGTAATTGCATATACAGCATATTCAACTTTTCCATGTTTACGTACGATGACTTTTTTTTGTTTTTAAAATGTCAGAGAAGAAAATCGCTTGGAAAAGTTGTTCGTTTACTTTTAGAAGTTCATTGCGATCACGATTTGATTTTACCAGACTTTGGAATGAAATATCATTACTATATAGTATGGTTTATGAAGGACGCTAACTCGTTTGGTTTCGGTTTGACTTTTACTTGAATGGTCTTGTCACTGGACGTGTTTAGTGCTATAAATCTTGAACTGAACTCAAATGCAGTAACATGAAGTTTAAGAATTTTTCTATACTAAAACTGTAATTCATATATCTACCTACATCATATAGAAGAGCATATTTCGACATCTATAAAAATGAGTTCTAAAATGTGTTCGGATACGTATAACTTGAAAACCACCGACTCTATTGCGCCCATATTTACAGATAATCTTAGGTATTAGCCCGGGAGTGCACTGGAAGGAGATTGGTCAAAATTGGACAAAGGGGCGTGGAACTTCCCATACAAAAAAAAATCACTCAAAATCGTATATCTCGAAAATCGATTAAGCTCAAATTTACAGATAATCTTAGGTATTGGCCCAGGAGTGCTCCTCTGGTGATTGGTCAAAATTGGACAAAGGGGCGTGGCACCTCCCATATAAAAAAATTATTTAAAATCGTATATATATATCGAAAACCACTAAATCGATTGAGCTCAAACTTACAGATAGTCTTAGTTATTGGTCCTGGAGTGCTCCTGTGAAGATTGATCAAAATAGGAGAAAGGGGCGTGGCACCTACCTTACAAAAAAACATTCAAAATCTTATACCTCCTATACAAAAAACATCTTCTATGGGGTGAAATTCGATGACGTTATATCTCGATAACCGCTGGGCCGATTTTCATCATTCTTTTTATATTTTGTTCGTATTGCTGTATTTCAGGTATAGGCAGAAAGAAAATTCCACCAAATAAGACCTAAGCAATACAATTCCTGTGCACGGGCAAAGCCGAGCGGGTACAGCTAGTATATTAATAAAAAAATACAAAATGAAGTAAAACATCAAAAAAGCTCTTTTGTTTTATAAAGAAACTGTCTAAATTACCACTTGTTTTCCTTTGTAAAAACAATTCCTTGACAAACTGTATATGTATCTATATATATATATTTTTTTTTTTTTTTCTATAAAATAGAAATGCCATAAAGAGCTTATATGACTTATCTTCTAAATTTTTAGTGTGAAATGCACAGAGTGGTTATTAAGGAAATGTGGATAGATTAGACAGGAGATACCGAGGCACTTTGTTTCAAATGTCTGTAAATTGTAACAAGAAGTACAAACAGGGAGTCCACATTCCTGTTGAACGGTTTATGAATTCTTAATGTATAGTTTGTGTCTACAAAAATCGAAGTAGACGCTTAAAACAAAGCTTGAATATCAGTTTCTATAAACATTAGGCATCTATACAAAGTATTTTTCAGGACAGTTATACTCTTGGATGTTTGTCAGGCGTTCGCGAGAGTATGCAGAATAAAAACCTTAACATGTCATGTATAAAAGAGCAAGAATATAGGCTAGCCAGTGCCACAAGAAAGAGAAGAAACCAGGAAGAGTAAAGTGATAAGCAAACAAACAAAAGTATACATAAGAATGGTTCCCAATATTTTGAATTTTTATCTTACTGTAAGGCTTACAGTAGGTATAAACCGTGTTAGTTCGCGACACGCGGAAACAGAAGGAAGAAGGTATCTATTAACCAACCTCGTTGTGTCCACCGGGAATTTCACCACTTATTCCGAGAGCTACGAGAAGATCGCGTCAAGTTTCAAGAATGCATGTTTCTAAATGACCATGAACTAAACACGTTCGACTATTTACTGGACAAAATTTAACACAGGTTGACGTAGAAGTGGACAAATTGCATCTTAAATCCATCATACCTACTGAATGTGTGCAATCACTCCACGACCACGTGAAAAATCAAGCGATAGAGCTTTCAAGCATGTTTCTAATGTACCTACACATTTTATTTGGACCCTTTTCACTAACTATTGCTATGAAATGCAATGTTTCTTGAGTTCTGAATGCCACAATTATTGCAATAGGGAAATCCCATTTTTTCTATAAATATTTATTGCCAGTTTTGACGCTTGAATTATTCGCTGATTTTCCGCACCTTAGACGCTCATGTTTTGTTTATTGAAGAAATCATTTAGGTACAAATTGTGGCGTTGTCTCCTAATACGATAATTAAGAAAACAAGTCCACTCATTAGTATATTTAGGTTCAACTGAGTTTACTTTAAAATCTAATACTTAGCATATGTACATTAGGTGCAACAAAGAAATGGCCTTCGTCTGACAATTTCAGTTTCTCAAAAAATGTTTGTGTTAACTCAATTGAATTTTGTATGAAAAATAATGCAATCTAATGTCTTCCTAAAATTGAGTGTTTCACTAAGAAGAACGCTGCGTCGCGACATTCCCCGATGGTCGATGTCCAATAGTGTTCTAGTTATAGCCGACTTATATTGTCGCTGGGACGTAGGTCTCCCGACTTGTTTATTACTGATCAAAGTTCATTCCTTGTCGAAAATGGAATACAAAACTTTTAAGAAGAATATTTTTTTTCTGATGCTGAACAAACCGAAAATCCTTTATACAAAAAAAAAATTATTTTTATCTTGAGAACTATCATCTATCTATTGCACAAACTAAACCGCTTGTGCGGTTTTAGCTACTAAAGTGCATTAGTATAATTTTGTAGTAAATACATATTCATCCATATACTACTTATAAAATGCCAGGTCCGTCTGTTCGTCCGAATGGTTTGTCGAGAAGCATGGAAAGTGTATAAGGATATGATTGCGTAGTATAAAAAATCAAATCATACCTGTCTCGAGTTTTCATTTCTGTGAAGTAATTATGTCCATTGACTTATGACTTTGATATCTTGCATACTGGTTCATTTCTAATCACTGACAATAGAATAAAATAATAGTAATAAAATAAAATAATTAACCAATCTGTTTTCAATGTTTATCCCGTAAGGCTGTTAGTGTAGCTGGGTCAGTACAGGTTACGTAAGGTGTGACGCACGGGGGGAGGGTAAAGGGGTGGCAGGGACTAACTCTGGAACTATTTGGCCGAGTTTAAAACATTCTTTCAACATACATTTATATGATAACTCAAATAAATTTTAATTTTATTTAAGAGAAAGAAACCGGCGCGCGGGCGGAGCCGCGGGCATGGCTAGTAGTATACATAATAATAAAGCCAAGCTCATTGACAGTTATTTTATTAAATGATGGAGCTCATCTCTGGTTAGATGGTAACGTAAAATGGCATCATTAGTCCTTCTTTAAGAAACAAATGAGGCCGTAACGAATCTTGCTAGCACTTATAGTTATCATGATTAGTTATAAATGATAAATGATTAATTGTTTTCGACATTTGCTGGACGACTTTTTATTTTATTAAAATAATGTTTCATGTCATGCAGATTGCAGACACCCAAACAATCAACTTGTTGAAAGAGAAATTTCATAATTTCATTTTATTTCAACTATCAGCCTCCATAAATCATGTGATTAAACGGCATTAGTTTCTATGGAAATATTTTTATTGTATCACACTTTGAAAATTAACATATATCTACTTAGTTTGTCTTAAAAATACTTCTTTGCTTAAAATCTATCATTCTGTTATCAGATTAAACAAATTGTATGGGTATGAGAACCAACTTATCCTTTCTTTGGAATAACATTTTTATATTACTGCTATGAATCCAATTATTATTAAAAGAAAACCTAATCTAAAAAAAATGTTTTACTATACGTGCTTATTTTATTGTAACCAACCCGTTACATTGTGAATGTTTATGTATACATTTACCGTTTGTCGCGTATAATCAGATCATTCGATGCAAAGAAGTAATATGTTTGTATACTTCCTTTTTGTGCCTGTCATTGTATGTAGGTAGTAAACAAGTAAACAAATGACAACATGTACGTATGCATACCTAGTTCAACTTATAAAATTCTACATAACGCAAACTATTTGATTGCACTTCTGCGCTAATATGCTTGCACAGATCAGAGACGATGAATATCGTGCCACTTTAAATGACCTCTAACAGGCAAGTTTTTATGCACCAATTGAAGCTGATTTTATAACGATCTATTTATTGATACCTATACCTAATGGTATACAGTGGAATCCGCTTTATTCGGACACCGGGGCCTGTACCATAAAACAACAAGTCTAGTTAAACAGGGAAATTTTAACAATTAACAAAACATAAGTTAACTATCGTCTTAACACTTGTTAACACAATTTCTAATAAGTGGGAAACACAAAACAACAATTGTTAAAATTGTCTGTTAAATTGTAGCAAAATTCTAACTGATGAATAGAAAATTGTTAGCTCGTAACAAGTTATATTTCTTGATTTGGTTTTCGAGATTTTCAAGTGTTTTTTTATTTTCTATTAAATTCGAATCATGATTATAAACTGTTTAATGTTTGTTTTGCTTTTATAAGACAAAAATCCCAAAGCCAAAGTTTCCAAAGTGCAATTTCCAGCAGCAAAAACTCCAAGGCTGATCAAGTAGTGAAACAGGCGACTATAGTAATTATTTTATTAAACAGTAGGTAGCTAAGTGGCCCGCTTCATGTGATTAAGGGATTTAAACTCTCTTATCGCATGTCGCAGGTCCTGCTCATACAACTTCGTTGCTCCCCTCGGGATATCTATGTGCTTTTCGTCCGGCAGGCGTATTTGACAACAGTTTTTCCCAACGCGCAAACTCTTTGAATCACCATTTAGTTTTGCAAAATTCTACAACAAGTGTTAAGGGAAATTTTCCTTGTTAACTATCATTCATACGTAAAGTGACCAACTGTACAGTTTTTCGCTGTATACTACAGTTTTTCAGCCAGTCGATACAGCGCGAAATTGTCAGAAAAGCATATACAGCGAAAAGATGAAAATACAGCATTTATACAGTTTTTCCTACTTGAAAAAAAAGACCTAGACCTACCGAAATCAAAAAACAAATGACTGTTTTTTGCACTCCACGGGTGCACTCTGTGCAATGTAAAGCAGTGAAGGTGCGAATGATACGAGTGGAGTATACTTGTCCTCGCAGATTTTCTGACCGCGCATCTCATTCGCATATTCGTTCTTAAACTTAAATGTGATCGACTGTTTTCATATAGATATAATATAACTATCTCTTCCTCTGAATTTGAATTTTGTCTTTTGGTTTCGGCGAGTATTATAAGACAAGTCGCGCAGCGAAATGGTGTGGCAGTGGCGTGGTGTCCAAGTGGCAGGTGAAGAGGCT
This sequence comes from Cheilosia scutellata, assembly GCA_955612985.1. Lineage (NCBI taxonomy): Eukaryota > Metazoa > Arthropoda > Insecta > Diptera > Syrphidae > Cheilosia > Cheilosia scutellata. Next base: position 76,618,092 of record OY015314.1, read on the forward strand.
GCAGTATTTTTGCAGTTCAAACTCCCAAAATCCAACAGAAAACCCAAGCATGGGGGTTGCAGGAGGGCAGCAGCAGCATGCCCCCCCATACATATTCCACTGTTTATTCATTTCCAGTTACTATTTTGGGCTTTACTGCATGTCAAAAAATGAGCCCTGGAAAGGAAATAACACCCAAAATGTCGAAACATTTTGCCACAACAAATTGTACGAGTTTTTTTAGGGCGTTATTTCCAAATTGATTTGGGCGTTATTTCCTTGGGCGTTATTGCTCAACGCCGCGTTAAATCACTTTCATACCACTTCGCCGCGATTTCATCGCCACACCACTCCTATGGCACCTGCCACGGTCACCACACGACCGCCACGCCACTTCGGTGCGCGCCTTGTCTTAGAAATGTTATTTGAATAATTAAAAAATCATAATAATTCGCTTTGTTAAATTGGTACAGTTTTTATACAGTTTTTCGGTCTCGGTTTTACAGCGTCGACCTGTCAAAGAGTTGGTCACGTTATTCATACACATACCGAATAATTTGGTGGTACAGAAACTAACTTCTGCTGTTAAATTTAAATGTTAAGAAATTACTTGTTAAAAAGTTAAATTGTTGTTTTGTGGTACAGGCTCCAGATAATCGGGACAGCCGCTTAACTGGGACAAATTGCCTTTGTGCAGTTCTAGAAGTGTCAAAGTGTATGCAAAGTGGCTTGTTGTTGTTTTGTCAACGTGGCTTGCTATTAGTTTCATTTCAGTAAGTTGCCGAGAGAAGTAGGTACATCGACAAGTAAATGTGAAATAATCGACATTATAAATAATTTTTTGTTGTGTTTTTTTCATACTTCATCATGACTACGATTATTGGGACATCCGCTTAATTGGGACAAAACAGTCTAGTCCGAAGTGTCTCAAATAAGCGGAGTCCACTGTATATGTATTACTATGTTTTTATGCATGCATTCCTGCGAACACTCAATTTGTTTTTTTTTTTTTTTTTAACTTTCCAACATTAGATACAAGTTCAACGTATTTACTGCTGGTCGGTAGCTTTCTATTCAACCAGCTAATTCAGTCTGCACCAGTTTTCTGAAAACAAGTTCTTAAAAATCCAATTAATATTGCGAAATAAAATCCCTAACTTAAGTCATATTATGTAAGAGAAATGAAATTAATTTTAGGATACCTCAGAGATAAATCTCAAACAAGTCACTAAGTGTCTACCCGTTTAATATCGCCTCCAATACCTGTTTGCGATATGGATGAATGAACTTTATCGCTTTCCACTGCGCACGGCGACAACAACACAAGACGCGTGGAAAATCGATACGCAGTGATTTCCTGCGATTTCTTAACACACGCGATTCTTGGCAGATGTCTTCGCGCCCATTCGAACATGATGATATGCAGCAATTTCCCCCTCGATTTATTTTTATTTCTGTTTTTTTCTTCCTTCTGACAAACATTTTCATTTCTTTGTTCGTCGAAGAATGAAAATCTTTGGCAGGGACACATGGTCTCAGAAAAGTGAAAAAAAGAAGAAACTCGAATGATAATCATTTTGAATTGTTAGAAAGTGCAATCATTAGGCCACATCACTACACTGGTATAAAATGGTTTATGTGAGAATTTCGTATTGTTTATAAGATATCAACGTGATGTGATTATTTGTTGTTGATATTGCATTGGCATACTTTTATAACACAACATTTTCAATAGAATTTCTTTTCTGTGTTATTATGTATACAGATGTTGATTTTGAAAGTAAAATTTGTTTGATCTGTTGGAAATTTGTTAAATTCTGCCCGAGTGTTAAAAGTTATATGTCAAATAACCAGGTTTAAGGAAGAAAGTTAGCGCTTTGCTGCTAATTCAATTTAATAAATTTGCAATTTGAACGTTTTTTGCCGTTTGTTTTTGTTAATGCATGTTAATGCATTTTGACATTTGAAGTAGACACAGGTACCTATGGAAGGTACAAAATGTTTGTTTTATTGTTTCCAAGTCAAATATGTAGGTATTTAAGTTCCATCGAAATAAGCCATATTTGCCTCTTTGATTGTGTTAATCAAGGCATCGTCAAAAGTTATCGGTTACCAATTCACCATAAGGCGCAGCATCTTTCTCAGAGGTTAAACACTTAAACCTCCAACAGAACTGCATGAAACGAAACAAGCAAAGAAAGCAAATGTCATCTAGATCTGAGGACAGCAACCAGTAGACAATGGTTTGCCTATTTGCTATTTTCTGTCAAACATCCGAGAGTATAATTTTCCTGCAAAAGCTTCTCAATTTAGCCGTTCGGACTCGGCATCAAATTGTAGGTAGGTCTCTTCCATCCGGACCAGTTTTAATATACATAAATATATAATTTTTCTACTTTTTATACTTTTTTTCATATACCAACAACTAATATAAATAATCGTCCTTTAATGATCCTCTTTATCCTTTATCTTCTGTAAGTCATCTTCTATCAGTAGGACTAGGAAGATTATTTAAAACAGATGTAGGCCTATTAATAGATATTAAAACATACACTATAGCAATGTCACCTAATGAACTCATTTCAATAGATAAGGATAAGGCGAATATGGGCAACATTTTACTTCACCGCTCAATCTAAAAAAAAAAAAACAATTTTTTCTACAGTCCGATTGATTTTGATCCCCTGAAAACAATTCTGTAAAAAAAATTTGGCGATCTCTCACCCTTTGGGCGCCCCAAAATTTCAAAAATATTGGTAGCTACATGAGTTTCAGGAATGGAGTGTCAAATTTTTTCAAAATTAATTCTTTTTATTTAATTTAATGCGCAGTTTACTGATAAAAAAAAGTTCCATAAAAATCTGGTCATAAAAACCGAAGATATAAGGTATAGTACCTACCTAAATTTTAACACAGAATTTTTTTCTACTGACATTCTTTTGCATCCGTTCTGACGAAAATTGATCAATAATATGAGAACAGCGGAGGTCCCACTAAGGTGTATCTATGTATGGTCGCAAGTCGCATACACTATTAAATTGTACCAAAATTTAGTTTGGACATAGGTACATTTATGTACCTATAGTATTTACCCACTTTTCATATTTTCGATATAAAGACATAGTTTATACTATCTTACAAATTTTAATAAATCCATAAATGCAATTTCATGTCGGAAACGATTACCAGTTGAAAAACAATCGCGGTCGAAATTCATCCTTATCTAATTGCAGTCAATTAAAGTAATATATTCATTCGACCATTAGCAATTCGAGCAAAAAAATGCAATCCACCAAAGCGATCGCAGATAAACCTACATCTAAAAGGAGATTTGTCAAATATCTGAGTCACAAAATTCATTCAGGCATATACACACTTTCTTTTACCTTCAACACGCGCCCCGATGCAAGTACGAGTATCTATACCCACTTAAACGTTTTCCCATAGGCAAAAAGGCATATAAAAGAACATGGTTGCTCTGTCAATGGTTGACCGAATCTGACTCAAATTACGATAACAATTGGATATTGAGCACAATGGCACAAACAATGACACAGAAAAAATGTAGATACTCACGTCAGCAGCATAGCGTTGGCGAATGTTATGTAAGCATCAGAAGAAACAGGCATACAGATATTAACAAGAAGAAAAAAATCAACCTAAAACAATTACCTGGCTCAGATTATAATCAATTTTGTGGCTAAGAAGCCGGCTGCTCCAATTCGTGTTGACTTTTTTTGTCTTTTTTATATTTTGACAACAACAGCAGTTTACAATCGTGATCGTGGAACGCGCGCTCGTGTTCCAATCACCTGCAAGTTGGACATGGACATACAAGAAAGTCCCTGAGACTGTCTTGTCTATAGACCAGCATCATCTATGCCAGCTATAGTTTAGTGGTGCTTGATTGATTTTAAATGTTTCGACTTTTGTCACACTACCTATAGCTTCTATATATAATGGCATTAAATATGCAATGCATATACCTAAGCTCTTTGATACGTTCATTTGAGACGACTTTTGCCGGCGAGTCTATATGTAGCTTGTAACTAAATCAGTGGATACCGAATTATCCTGATGGTTGATGTCTATGGCAATGTGGATTCCAATGGGGTACATGGTTATATCATAGTATAAGAAGTAACTTTCGCGATGAAAAAGGGACTTGTTGTTGCTTAATTGGCTCTGTCAGTTGCAAATGACGAATGTGGATTCTTCATCAAAAGTGCGCTTTTGTTTGAAATTGCCGATTCGCTGACGACACAGCAATGAAGCAAATCAAAAAAACATTACATTAAATCGATGCCTGTGGTATTTTCAGTCTTTATTTTAAAGCGTCATCTCAAACGTGTCACTGCCATCCAGTTGTAGGTAAATCACTCGTGGAATATGAGTTATGAATTCTATTGTCTTTGTCACCTCTTGGCAGATGTTCCCACCTCATATATGCATCTGCAATATGTCTACATAATTAGGTACACCCCAGAGTCAGAGGCTGGTATTTGGTAATACACTGCATTGTGTCAGGGCGAAAGGAATTCATACCTGCATTGTTCTTTCTATCACAAGACAAAATTATGTTTGGTGCTGCGGATTCCATTGCAAATACAAGGCTTTGCAGTTCAGGCACCTACGAATGAGCTGCTAAAATGTGTAGGTATGTTGAGCCCGATCGGCTGAAATGAGAAGCCTTCTTAGGACAGATATAGGCCCTTATTGTGGTTTAAATCGATTAACTCGATTGATTTTAGTTATTGGCATCATACTTTGTGGAAAATGGTAATAAAGTTTTAAAACTTGAAGCACTCCGGGCACATTCCCACGGACATTTTATGTTATATAAGAGGTCGGTTATAGCAATCAGTAAAATGCATCCGTAAAAACACGAAACAAAATAAAACTGAAACACTTAACCATATAATGATAGGAATTCAGTGCAAAATGTTGTGAAATTGACCGAGGAATTGACTGAGAAGTTTAACAGAAAAAGCTTATACGTACGGAAAAATTAATAAACTCGTTTTCTAGAAAATTTATACAACAATTGCCAAATTTTTTTTTTTTTAATGAACTGACTTTATAATTCAAAAGCAACATTGAGTTCAACAATTAAGTTTGAGTGTTCCAAAAAAGCAAAACAATTTTTTTCGGTTGCATTTTACAGATAGCTATAACCGACCGACGCGACCGACGACGCCTAAAACTTTTTTCTTGATTGTACCCTTCACATTTCAGCAAATTAACGATAAAGCTGAGTCACTTTTCGTACAGTCCAAGATTGTCTTTCCCTCTTGGTCCACACTACACTCCCACAATTAAAGTGGATTTAATTGCTTAGTTTTTAGGTACCACAACTTAAGCATTCATGTCACGAAAGTCGTCTGTTTTGAGTAGCTACTTAAGTCACCGTAATTCACCACCAATTTGTCAATCTTATGTCAATTTTTGTTCCACACATCAACGGGTCATAATCATAACAGTATTGTTCAGAGGTGGTTTGCTCTTACACTTGTAATTAAGTAATAGAGGTAAATGTGTAAAAAATGTGGCAAAATGTTAAGCAAAAAAAACTTGCATCAAAATTGTACACAAATGTATACTTATATAGATAGGTACTATATACCTTTCTACTCACATGTAAGTTTTGTGGTAGTGCCAAGTTATAATGGATGTGTGGGAAGAAACATTAGGTAAACTTTTCTCAGACTGTCAACAAGAGAGATATTTTATTTTGTTCAGTTTTACTCCTTAGTCTATGGTACTTATTATATACACAATTGTAATTAGTTGATCAAGCTCATTGCAAAAAATTATAGTAATAAAAAAGGAAGTTATTCGCATTTTGAAAATCACTTCTTTCATTGATGTAAACCTGTCCAAAAAAAAAGTGGCGGCTTTTCGAAGCAGTCTATGTATAAAGGCTCTCGCATTTCCAAAAAAAAAACCTAATTGCTATTGCATTGCTTTCCAATGCCAGTTAACTGACGGCGGCGGCGGTGCGAGTAAACTTGTTACGCGAACGCGAACCATGTTCGAGTTCATTTTTGATGTATGCAGTCTGCACTCTGCGGGTTTGTTCTGTACCGATTTCATGCTTCGAGAATACCAAAATTTTGGTTTCGCCAAAATCAAAAGTACTTATAGCTAGGTACATCATTTTCAATGTTCGAGCAGGGGGAGATTATGGTGTTCATCGAACTAAGTTCGAGTGGTGCGGAGTGGTTTACTCGTTTATTTACTCGACCACCTCATTTTAGTTTACGTTTGAGCCTTTGTGTATATTGGCCAAAAACTATATACATAATTAGACTGCCAACTCCGCCTAAAATAAAATACTGGTAAAGATATACAAGTTTAAATAAAATCAAACTCAACACTAAAGGTGCTAGTACACGGTATGTAGCACGCCACATATATTTATGTAGCTCTGACGTCAACAGAAAGTGCACAAAGGGAGCTGGTGCACGGCATTTATCCATTGGGACCATACGCTGACGTCAAAATTGCATATATATGTGTGTGACGTGCTACATACCGTGTACTAGACAAAAGACCATTCCATGGCACGAATCAACTGCCGGTCTATATATGCACAAACCAATGCAACAAATCTTCTGCCAGTATGCCAAAAAGTTTCAAAAAATCAGAAAAGAAGGACTTAATTTTAAAATGTAACTCTCTCCTCTGTTTCTTTCTCAGTCTGACTCCTGACCGATATTCCAAAGATGAATGTTAGAAGCGTTTTTGGCAGCATCAATTTTATTCTACCACTACCATGTAGGTAGACTGTAGACAAGTTCGTTTACGTGACCATTTTAAAAATGCAATTTTGGTTTATTGTTGGAACATTTCTCCTATTTATGTAAACTGATTTTGAACTTGTTACCTTAAATCAAAACGAATATGTAAACTGAAGTGGAATGTGGACGGAGATAAAAGAAAAAAGGGGTACCTGTCAATTCGCGGTTTTTATTTCGCAAACTATTATCTCGCGACGGTTTAAATATTTTTCAACTACAGGGTTTTTCAACAGGGACGCTAAAAAAGTAGAGCGACAGGGACAGCAAACGACGCCGAATTTCTTGCCGCTCTTTTGACATTTCTCTTCAGTAAGGTTTGCCATTTCATGATGGAAAGATATACGAGCCAACAACGAGTCGAAATTATTAAAATTTACTACCGAAATTCGGAGTCAGTGGCCTCAACGTTAAGAGCGCTACGTCCAATTTATGGTCGTCATAGTCGTCCGAGCAGATCAACAATTGAGCGTCTAGTGGAAAAATTTGAATCCACAGGCTCGGTCGTGCGATTTGACGCCGTTAGACTATTTCCTGTGGGGCTACGTCAAGTCTATGCTCTATGCCAACAAGCCAGCGACGATTGATGAACTTCGTACGAATATCGAACGTGAAATTGCAGCAGTGTCGGCCGATTTATGCTTGAAAACCGTCGAAAATTGGGTTCAGCGTCTGGACTTCTGCAAGCGTGCCCGTGGTGGCCATGCAAAAGAAATCGAGTTCCATACATAATGGCATCGAACGTACTTTCACAGGAATAAAGAATTTCATTGATATCCAAAACCGTTTTTGTTTTATTTAAAAAAACGTTTGTAGCGCTCTTATTGAAAAACCCTTTATTTCGCAGAAATCATGCAGATGCGGAAAACTGTCATTTCGTATTGCATTCATCTCGCTGTAAGATTACCTCGCATTTCTCTTTAGCATTTCTATGTTTTGCTCTTCTTTCAACTAGCTTTTGGTGTTTTTGCTTCTGCTTATTTTGTAAAACGTTATTTCGCGCCATTCAATTTAGCCGCATGTTTTTTTGCATTTTTTTGTCAAATTGTTTTGTGTTATATATATGTAAAACTAGCGGGCCCGCCAAACGTTGTTTTGCCTGCTGGTACATTTTCATTGTCCGTCAATTGATTGTTCTATCTTCTAGCTATTATGTTTTTTTTTTTAGTGTTTATTATTTGAAATTTTATTCATGAGCTTATTCTTGCTTTTTAAATTGTTTGTATTGTTGAGTGTTTATTATTTGAAATCTTGTGGAATCGGATCGCATCGCCATCTCCCGGGTCCAATTGTAAATCTAAACCATCCTTAGACCCATTCAAACACACTCAAAATTGCATTAAAATCGGTCGAGCCGTTTAGGAGGAGCTCGTACAGAAGAATTTTATATGCATATAAAGATGACCGCCTACTTTGCATTACACTCAAATTCACACCTACTCCAAGTCCTTCAGAAGCAGGGGGGTTGCAACTTGCAAATAAGGAAACGCGAAATAAAATAATGCGAAAATAAGTAAATAAATAAAGCAGTAGCGCAGTGGTTAGTGTGCTGGACTACTATGCGAGGGATCCCAGGTTCGATCCCCGGAAAAACACAAATTACATATTTTTTTCTACTGCGCCACCTCTCGCTAACGTCTGACAAACATCCGAGATTATAACTGTCCCGAAAAAGCTACTCAATTCAGCCGTTCGGACTCGGCATAAAATTGTAGGTCCCTTCAATTCGTCCCAAAAATAAAAACTCACACAAACGAATGATTGTGAGAAGCTAGGCCTAGAGTATCTACACAGTGTGACCACAGTGGAATATAATATTCCACTTGTATGTAGATTTTTAAGCTGGAGAGAATATATTTTTGCAAACAAATATTCGTATATAAAAGTGGAATATTTTGTTCTCCAAAAGGAATTTTTACATAACAAAATATTCTCCGTAAATTAGAATTAAATTCTTAACTGAAGTTGAATTTATTACTTCTAAATCGCAAAATTCACGAAGTTTTGAGCTTTGGTAACACTATTTATGCTTATTTGCCCATATGTATATGTGTATGTAGTCTATTTCTTACCACCACCACATAATCCGTCGTAACAAGGGATTCTGTGATAGTTCTTTCGGGGTTCGTAGCAAAATTCCGAGGCTAGATTTTACTTTACTGCCCATTCGAAAAAAAAAATACTTTTTTTTATTTATTCCGATTGACTTTAATGCGCTGAGCTCAAATATGCAAAAATAAGTTAAATAATGCGAAAATAAGTAAATAAATAAAGCAGTAGCGCAGTGGTTAGTGTGCTGGACTACTATGCGAGGGATCCCAGGTTCGATCCCCGGAAAAACACAAATTACATATTTTTTTCTACTGCGCCACCTCTCGCTAACGTCTGACAAACATCCGAGATTATAACTGTCCCGAAAAAGCTACTCAATTCAGCCGTTCGGACTCGGCATAAAATTGTAGGTCCCTTCAATTCGTCCCAAAAATAAAAACTCACACAAACGAATGATTGTGAGAAGCTAGGCCTAGAGTATCTACACAGTGTGACCACAGTGGAATATAATATTCCACTTGTATGTAGATTTTTAAGCTGGAGAGAATATATTTTTGCAAACAAATATTCGTATATAAAAGTGGAATATTTTGTTCTCCAAAAGGAATTTTTACATAACAAAATATTCTCCGTAAATTAGAATTAAATTCTTAACTGAAGTTGAATTTATTACTTCTAAATCGCAAAATTCACGAAGTTTTGAGCTTTGGTAACACTATTTATGCTTATTTGCCCATATGTATATGTGTATGTAGTCTATTTCTTACCACCACCACATAATCCGTCGTAACAAGGGATTCTGTGATAGTTCTTTCGGGGTTCGTAGCAAAATTCCGAGGCTAGATTTTACTTTACTGCCCATTCGAAAAAAAAATACTTTTTTTTATTTATTCCGATTGACTTTAATGCGCTGAGCTCAAATATGCAAAAATAAGTTGGCGGTCTCTTAACGTTTGGGCGTGGCACGCCCCCAAAGTTCAAAAAATACCATATAAAATAGTACCAAAATTTCAGGAATGGAGTGTTCAATTTTTGTAAAACTAATTTTTTTTATATTCCCTAAATGTGCAGTTAACTTATAAAAAAGTTTCATCAAAATCGGATCATAAATACCGGAGATATAAAATAATAAAAAAAGCGCATAGTTTTTGGCGGTAAAATTAAGCAAACAACATAATAAAAACTTTGCATAGACCCAACCTTGCACGCACTCCAAATCCTACAGTGACCACAAGCAGGGGGGTTGCAGGGGGGCAGCATGCCCCCCCATACGTATCTCACTGTTTATGCAGTTTTTGTAAGAAATAAAATGTGATAAGTCAGTAAAAAGAAGGTTTAAATACAAAATATTAGCCCGCGCCCTTGAAAGTAAGTGAAATGCCAGTACAATAGAGCAAAAATTCAGTGGTTTAAATTTAGCTCTTTTTAATTACCTCATATCTTCGGTCTTTATAATCCGATTTTGATGAAACTTTTTTATAATATAACTGCATATTTAGGGAATATAAAAAAATTTATTTTACAAAAATTGGACACTACGTTCTTGAAATTTTGGTACTATTTTATATGGTATTTTTTTAACTTTGGGGGCGCGCCACGCCCAAACGATGAAAGACCGCCAACTTTTTTTTTCAGATTTGTGTTTAGAGCACTGAGATCAATCGGACTGTGTAAAAAAAAACCGTTATTTTCGAATGGGCAGTAAAGTAAAATCTTGCCAATTCCGAATACGACGGATTCTGTGATCACCCAGTACATTTGTAACGCCAAGAAGGATTCACCGGAGATCCCATTCTTAATCAGGATCACATTCTGATTCCACTTTTACTTATTTTAATATCTAATAATAATTAAATAATATTTTTTGTTGCAATAATTATACATAGTTTTACATTTTTTTAAAAGGGGTACCTAATAATACTTGTTTTTAACTTTGTTTGAAATAAAAGTTTATTTGTTTTGAATTATTCATGTTTTAAAATACGTTTTATTTGTATTACAAAAAAAATGCTGAAGTGGAATATAAATTTATATAAATATTCCACTTTTCAGAGTAAGTGGAATATTTTTGAGAGAAGCTGATGGTCACACTGTGTCTACACGCCTGTTGCGCCAACTATTTATTTATTTATTTAAATATGTAAAGTAAATTATAACAAAATAATAATTTTGGACTGTTGGATAACGAAACGACTCGGTTTTCGGTAAATCAGTAAAATGTCAGCACCGTTGGGTGAGGCAATGGTACCTACATATTTAAGAAATACATTAAATTTTATCATAAACTAACTGTGGACTTACGTCGTATATGAAGAAGGTGTGTATAGGACAAATCGCATGTCTAATCCTCATGGTGCTTTGTTCTCATAACAATTAGATACAAAAATAAACAATTAGTTTATTAAAATCTAGTTTTTCGTGCTCTTAGCATTTTGAATCCACCTACTTTATGTATTTCGTTTCCATGTTCGTATTATACAGACCAATGAAATTCAATATTTCAAATATTTCACGAGGACATTTGTCGAAAAAATAAAAATAGTTAAAAAGTTACTTGGCAACATAACAGAGAATAATATTCAATTAAAGCATATGTTAAAGGAAATGTCAAAATTTGAATATTTGACTCATTTTGAACGTTAACTTTTTGTTTTGTGAATGGTTGGGTTATTTTTGAATTTAATTTTTTATTTCACACAACGAACATTCCATTCTAATCTTTTGTCTATGCTAATGTTGCTCTTGTGTGGGAGCACTCAAGGTGTCTACCAACGAAAAACAGATAAATCGCACTTTCGGTGTCACACAGTCCATATATTACCTATACTGACGAAGAATCGACGACGGAGCAAGTCACGAATTCAACTCGTTGCATTACTTTTCCGGTCGTAGGTCTTACAACAGTCTACCCTAAATTGTGGTGCATAAATAAAATATAAAGTTTAAATAAGTCCGATCGATGTTTGATATTGTGCTGTTTCTTGTACTCCTCAGATATGTGCATACATACTGCGCTATATTTCCTGATACAGTGACCGACCACAGGGAGTAGGTACGTACCATATTGCTGCTTGATTGCCAATGGTGTGTGCTTTTTTGCAATCAATGGTCATACATTGCATAACGGTAGAAATCGGTAAAAAAAACCGCTGCTATCGCTGTTAAACCTCTTTTGGGTGTCCAATTCTCAACGTGTCTACTAGCACAAGCACTAGCACACCACACATGCTATCTCTTAGAAGTGATAAAAAAAGGTTACGATACTTAATATGGAAATAAGACATTTTTGGATTTAATTAATTTAGTGACTGTCTGCCCGTTCTTCTTGGTTGTCTTTTTATGTAGTTTAATATCGCCTTCAGGTTGTGTTTTTTTTTTTATTTTTATTTATTTATTACACTACCACATGCTTTTGGTGGCTGCTATAGGTATCGTTATATAATAGATGAGTGTGTCTCTGGATAAAAGGAAGTTAAGTTAGGCACAAAGAAAAAACAACATATACAATTTATATAGAATGTCAGGAAACAGGTTTCTTCCATTGGTGGATATTTTTAGAATTCTAACGATTAAGATTAGAAAGGAAAAGTATTTAACAAATTGAACTACGGTGCATACCAGCATACCTACAGTGAGCGTCAAAAGTGAGGAAACAGTAAACACCAATGATGCTTTCATTTCTCTTTGAAGCTTGAAAACTATATTTTTTTTTTTTTTTTTTTTTTTTTTTTTTTCAAATATCTAAAAAGTATTTTATCTTGTTGAAATGAAATACGTTTTGTTATTGTTATTACGTTATCAAATTTTTTACAGATTTCTGTTTTTTAGTAACTTTTTCAAGACCCAAAAGAAAACTTAAAAGAGAATTGGTGTTTACGCACTTTTGACGCTTACTGTATAATTATGTGCATTCCAAGAGATTAGTTGAATAGCATACCTATGCTATGAATGCGGTTCCGAGTTAAAGAAATACTTTGAAATAAAGAGAAGATCGAACGAATTGCCAAACGAAAATAATCTAAATTTTAAAATACAAGCATACATAGTTTTTTACTTCATTTTCTAAATAAATAAATTCACCCGCTATCTTTGCATGTTGGAAGTAATAATGTCAATAAAAGTAGCTAAGTAAAGTATGTTTGTTGCAATCATCTGCTTCGGAGGCATGACTTGATTGACGGCTATAAAATCTGTAGACCTCCACGACCAGCCACATGCCCTTGTGTATACTGCGGTATTTGAATCTTAAGAATACCGTAAGACGCACTTTAGATGGTAGATACGTTAACATACCTATACATTGCAAAAATAGTCCATAAATTGAAATCTTAAAAAAATTACTTAGATTTTATAACAGTGCAGCGTCGGACACGGCTTTTAGTAGATCTTACGCACATACCTACGACTTATCTTCGAATCTCTTATTTGACAAAGTTAACAACAACAGACATACGTACATAACCATTGTTTAATATCATATAAAGGTACGTTTAATTACTGCCTTTTAGTAATTTCGCATTCAACAACATAATCGCTTTTTCTTATCTTGGATTACATTTCATGAGATTTCATTCGCTTCTCGAATTATAGATAGGGGAGAGTGGGGCTAGAAGCAACAGGGGTGAGAAGTAAGAGCTGAAGAAACAGGGTTCCTCTTAGAATTAAGAATCGTGTGAAATAGAAAAATATACGTCTTCTCGATAGCTACCCGCGTATCTCTTTCAGTTGCAGATTGGATCTTAGCCTAGGAATTTATACGGTGGGTGCCAAAAAATAATAGTTTAGTAACTTGTTTTTGTATTTTTGGTCGTTCTTTTGACACAGAAGAAGTACAGTGCAGAGTTATTTTTTGTCATGCATTTGTGTTTTGTCTACAATTGTGTGTATATGTATTTGATATAAGTATGTGTGAATTCCGCTTTCTTGTAAATTTTGTTTTATTGTTAAATTTTATGTCGGGACAAAATGTAACATTATTCCGGGGTAAGTTGTAGCAAGCTAAAACCGATATACAATAATATAATTGTACATTTTCCTCGTATGAAATGCGGTTTCCTTTTCACATGTATTCTAAAAACCCACACTCCAGTTTATATATTAATACGAATATCTAGTTTAACAGCACGAGTGTCGGTCGAAGGAAAACGGGCATGTGCCATATTAAATTACGCGTAAACATAAGAACCAGGTATTATTTTTAAAGTAGCTTTAATGGTTTTCGATTTCTTAAAGTTTTCAGCTGACAAAAAGAAACTCCGTTGGGCGACAAGCAAAAACTTTCGTTCCTAAAGCTAGTATTAGACGATATGTTGAATCAGCATACGTATGCTGAAAATTGTGTTCCAATCACAACATATCGTGTAAAAAATAAATTTCTGTTATCAAGTATGCACGATATGTTGTGATTGGAACACAATTTTCAGCATACGTATGCTGATTCAACATATCGTCTAATACTGGCTTAAGACTATAGATTGCTCAAATTTCTTAGCCTCGTTTATCTCTCCGCGTATCATTTTAATCAAAAAAAGAAGGCAAGTAGGCGAGGAATTTCGAATTCCCATTTTTGATTACCTATTTAAAAAAAGTGGTCTCAATGGACGGGATTTGTGTAGTCATTTTTGAGAAATATTCATAAAACGGCCTTATTCGAATTTTCTGAGAAAAACTAAGCACGTGATCATGTTTAGAATGCTTATGTTGCTTATGTTTTGTAAAATTATGCTGAAAAATGCTACAACTTTGGATTCGAAAAGCACTGTTACTAAACTGTTTAGCTGAAAACTGAGTACAAGCTATTCTTCAGGATAATAACATTATCTACCTAGCAGTTACATTTTTCACCCAAATCGAAAATGGCGTTTTCGAGATCTCGCAATTTTAAAGTACCCTTTTTTAGCGATTGGGGTGTAAATCGAAGGACGCATTCATAGTTAAAAAAAAAACTGTTTTGCAACTGTTTAGCTCAAAACTTTGCAAATGGTATTACTATGTATTTAAGTATTACCTTCATGTTACCTACATTTTTATCATAATCGAAAATGGCATTATTGAGATATGAACAGTTTTTTAAAGTATGTACCTACTATTATTAGCGATTTGGGTGGATATCAAAAGATGCAGTTTTTTTTAGAGAAAAACTGAGTTTGGTATCATGTTAAGAATAACGATAGTATCTTAAAAATAAGTTTTTGTTATAATACAGTTTTCGAGAAAAAGCCGGACATTTTAGCGAAAAATCGTTAGAGCCGTTTTCGAAAAACTATACGAAGCTGACACTTTGGAACAAATTCCATTTTATGGCAAAAGAGCAATAGGAAGCGATTTGTTGAAATTCGAACTCCAAAAGGGGAAAAAAGGGGGGGCGGTTAAATGTTGTATATTGTAATTTATCTAAAGATATTGAAATATCAGCCTTCAGGTTAGTCGTCATCATTACATCATTTTATTTTATGTAGGTCTAGGTACCTCTCAATACAACTTTATTGAAGTCAATTGTGTCAAAAACGTGACAACTCAGAGAAATATCTTTTGTTTCTCATCGAACAAGCGTTTATTTTATAAGTACTTACCCTGACTAATTAAAAACCCGATTCGCATTTATTTATTTTTTGAAATGCATACTAGAAAGATACAACACGAATTCCGTGCTTAATCTAAATTGAGTGTACGAGTACCTACATATGTGCAATAAAAGAAACACAAAACTTGAACTAAAATCAGCATTACGAAATTCTTCCTTGCTGATGTATTACTTCACACCAACTAAATCGCGTGTATACTCTATTGCTTGATTAGTGTGCATACATAAAATAAATGCTCAAAAAACCGTATTCACATGCAGCAAATTTATGCAAAACGGAAATTTTTGTATCGTATTTTAATTACCCTTTTTTCCTGCCGCCATCTCTGCTAATGTTGCTCCCATTCCATTTTATTTTCACACAGGCAACCTTCAGTTGTAAAAGACTTGCGAAATTCTTTTAGCAGCTGAGTGGCACGTTTCATATAGTTACATAAAAGTATATGTACCAAGTATCTACATATTTGACTTAACTTAGTTTAACTAGACTAACTTGAGCTCATAAGTATAGTTAAAATAAAACTACCTGGTCAATCTGCAACGCCCATGTTATATTGCTCTTATACTTAATCCTTGACTGTATAGTGTATATATCTACATACTGCAATTGGTTGATGGTAGAATTCTTCACATTGTAGATACAGCAATTAATTCGAATTCTTGCCTCAGCATCACTGGATTTGTTTACATAAAACACTTGTGATGGCCATTGCGTGGTTAGATTAAATTCTATTATATAGCGATTACCTATAAAGAGACACATTTTCATTTATGTAGTTATGTAGTCATTATGATTATTCATAAAGCTAGTACATTACGATTGGGTGGTTTGACAAATAACTATCGACTATTCTCATTCAACAGCTAGCAATAGACGACGAGAGAATTGTTTTAGAGAATTTTAATGCGAACAATTGAACAAAAAGTTTGTCTATCTAAGATTTGATTTATCAAAGGCGTTTAGCTTTAATCTACGTTTACATGTAGCGATTGGTATTCCTAAGTTAGCTTTGTCAGGTAGCAAATGTAAAGTTGTTTCACGTCTGGCGAGTTCATATCGGCCCTACAATTTCCTGGAATATCTCTATGCCCCGGCAGCCAGAACAAGTGAATATTGAACTGCCATTTCTAGGAGAGACGAGCGGCACTCTTGGGCTACTTTCGAATTATTGGACTTGATGACTTAACATTTGCTTTTCACCACCATCCCAATTCTTCTCTCGATCCATAACAGCCATCACAAAATAAAATGAATTTGATATTTAATTTGAATTTTTTGTCATTTCGCTATTTGTCAGTTTATGATAGGTAATTTGTTGAAATAGAATCCCCCAAACTGAGTTTGGTTTCTCAAACTGTGAATTTGTGAGTCTGTTTGACAAAAATTTTAGTCAGGTCTACACTAAAGTCGGTACTAGTTATAGGATTGTAAAAAAAGCGTTTATAATTAAACAAACAGTTTTGGAGTTAGAGTTCTGCTACTTAGGGTCTATTAACCTCCCCTAATACCAGGCGACTATAATTTTGCGCCAAAAACTCCGAGCTTTCTTTCAGAATGGAATTAGAAAGAAAAACACTCTGTTTGGCACTATGGGGTTGTATAAAACATTAATGCTGTTGTTCTTTCAAAAAATTGCAACATATTTGTAAACACCAATAAGAGTGTGTCGTTCAGTTGAATATATTTTCTGTTGACTTTTCAATTTTATATGGACCGAATCCGATTACTACACTAATCATTATTTAGAAACCAACATGCTAGCTTAGTTTTATTAAGATGCATTATATACATTTACATATGTATTGTAAATATCTAATCTATTATGTTCTTTTTATTCCAGGTACGTTAAAGTTTGACTGATTTATTCGCAGAATATCTGGGAATAAAGGTATTGCAATGACCAAGAAATAAAAGGTAATTCCATCGTCTGAATATGGTATTTTGATAAGGCATCACATCATAATATCCAATCTACTCTAAAACGGCTTCCGGAATGTGACATATTTATTGATTTCTCACTTGTGGTTTTTTGATACAGAATTAATCAAAACTTAACAATGAAAATGCGACTTGTCTGTTTTACTATTTTTATCTAAATGGTCCAGTACCAGTGCGTACTGGACCATTTTATATACATAAAACATTGTTGCAAATTAAACGAGGGGAAGTGGACGCACTCGTTAAACATGTTAAACTGTAAAATGCTAATTAAAGTGCATGCGATAGTTTGCATTTAAAAATCACATTTTTCTTGCAGACTTTATCATAACTGATTAATGAGAGGCGTGTCCGGCTGTAACTGCAACTGTATTCATCATAATTAGTTTCATAATGCTCTCATTAACCAGATGTATATTAATCAGAAAGCGTCCTTCAATTTACCAAGCGCAGAAAGTATACATTTATTTTTTCGTCTTCTCTACTTCCTACCGCAAATATTAGCGCCTATTATTAGGTCAGGAGCTAAATACTTGAACCAGTCACTTGAAGCACAAAACCAGACAAGATGATAGGCCGTTTGACCTAATTTCATGTTTTCTCTTGCCTGCGGCCATCTATGTCTCTAACCACTTTCCGATGGTCAATTAAGTGTTGTTGATCCGGTTGCTAATAGACAGAACATACAACGTATTCCCATTTTGGATAGTTCTCTACTTCAAGAACTGTGTCATTAAAGTGGCTTCACATTGGTATTGCTCTGATCATTTAAAACTAAAGTTGTTTCTTCTTCAACAAATCAAAACGTGGGCCTGAATGATACTTAAGTTGAGACCAAATGACCGATCGGCCGGCGACCGATTGAACAGGCGCAAGACGAGTAGGATAAGCGGCCAGACGCGTGATCATCAACGAATGAATGAGCAACTTACTTATGCAATCCTTTGGGGTTATTACTATTACATATACACATTTTTATTTTTCGATCCAGGTGCAGATGCTGCTGTAAAAGAAACAGAAAAAGACTGTGCGCTTGTCGCACTCACCTATAAGGGGACAAGTTAATTAGATATTACACCATACCGCCGCAGTGTCAACCATTTCCTTACTTGGCAGGATTAAATTCAATTATGTATAACGAAGCTGCGTTTGATCAGGTGGCAGAACTGTATTCCTTTATCGAGGCAGTCTTGATGAACATTGTTTAGATGTATTTATTTTGAAAGTTGTTGTACAACCTCAATGTGTTTTTGTTTTGGCAATAGACATGATTATCGGAGCAATCGCTGAAGTTCGGTAACCGGGTCACGACGAATGAGGCCTTCATGAGTGGGTATGAAGTATGATATTAAATTCACAAGGATAAACATAAGCTAACAAGAAAATATTTAAATTATTTGCAACATTGCAATGATCAGTTATCCATTTATGTAAGCAGCATGTTTTCGATAAACCAAACCAGTTTTAGAACTAACGTATTATGAGGCCACCTTGCATATTTTGCGTTTTGATATATTGTTTTGATTATAAACTTTCATTTCATAGCAAATGTATTCGTGGATCATAAATGTCAATTTCAGATAAATAGATTGGAATGTATCTACCATTTATAATGTAGGTATGCGTTAATGATCAAAGAAATCAGCAAATCAAATGGTCTGATAACTAAATATATTTTCTTAAGTAGTTGCATATTAAGACAAGGGCACCAAAGTGAGCTTTAAGCCATAAAATTTAATATTCGCCAAATGATGGGGTTGCAAGTAGATAAATGCGCTTAAAGGGGACGGATTTGGTTTTTGATTCATGCACGTTGGTATTTGTAAACTCCTGTAAGTCAGGACTTCCGACCAACCACAAATGCACAATCTTTAAATATTTATCCGAGTATATCCGCCAAGAATTTAAGAACCTATCACCGGAAGTTCTAACAAGTGTGATGAAAAATGTTACCTATAAATCGGGCCCGAAAGTTCATCAATTCTGGCGGCGGACAATTAGCAGATATAATTTCCTGGAACAAAATTTAAGACATCAAATAAACACAATCTAAAAGCAGGGCTTACATTTTTCATACAAACAAAACTTTTCTTTATTCTTTATTCTTCTATACCGAGCTCAACTCTAACAGACTAGGATTAAATATTATTATAATTTCAGGACGCATTATTATTTAATACATATAGATAATTTAAATTTAGTTAAATTTATTATCACATAAATCTATTTCAGTGAAAACAAAATTAAAACATTTTATACATGTAGTTATTGGTTTATTAAGACCATTGTAAAAATATTTAGGATTCAAGACAGTATTAGGACTTTTGTGCCATTTCTAGCCGTATTATAGAATTTGCATATATTGGGCACCAGACTAGGTATAAAGCAACATTCAATGAAAGGGCGTACTAGAGATATATATAGACTTAAGAGCATATGGGTTCGAGAATTCAGCACAGTTCGCTTAAAAAATCCAAGCATCGGGTTTGCTTTGGCAACAACATAATCAATGTGAAACGAAAAAGCAAATTTCGTGCCAAAAATCACACCAAGGTCCTTAATTTCGGGTTTTCGCCAAAGGTCGGTCCCAGAAATTGTATAATGATTAAGTACAGGCATTAGTGTATGGAATGACATTTATTTATGTACAAGGTAAGTCAATTAAGGTCACACCAATTAACTATTGTGTTAAAATCATTTTGGAGACTTTCACAATCATATTCTTAACGAGCATAAAGATCTTTAGGTCATCGTCAGCATGATTGAGCAATGAAGGTGTCTGATTAATAAAAATATTAAATAGCAAAAGCTTAGTCTAGATCAAAATAGATCAAACAAAAATTAACAAATCAAAAAATCTCTTAAAACAATAATGAGAAACTATCAAAACCTATTGCGCAATTTATATGACTAAAAACGGGTAGTCTTATGGGAGAGTGATGAAAGCCTTAAGGAACGGCGACGGCGAGTTCCGCCAAAGCTCAAAGAAAATACCAAGCATAGGTTTAAAAAAAAAAACATTCATTGAGTGTCTACCACAAACGCCGGCTCACACTCAATTACGTTTCTGTGTACCACATGAAATTCTCATCCAATTTGGTTAAAAGTCATTAAAAGACTGCGCGACGTAGGTATTGAAGGCAAACTGCATGCTCCAAATACGCGCGCTCTTGGGACCTTCTGCGCGCACCTCGGTATGAATTGCTTTTACTGGCCGTTAACTTTAGTTTTCTTTTTACCATAATGAAGCACAAGATAAAAGAACATGTCAGAAGAAGACATACGAGTACGTACAATTATTCAAAGGCAAAATTGTCGTTAGTCACAGTCTAAGGAAGGTCAATTATCCTATATATTATGTAGATTAGTATATGGTATGCTGGACCTAATATGAGATTGGAACAGAGTTAGGTACCAACACATCAGAAGTATTTTTGTATATATATATATATACTAATACATATATTGAAATGGGACTGTCAGAATCAATTTTAGTTATCGAAAAATGCTCCAATGCTATGGTTTTTATGAAGGCACAATCCAGGAATTGTACGGCCGAAATATGTTCAGGGCCGGTTTAACCATGTGGGGGCATTGCAATTCTCGGGGCCCCTTTGCCCTTTACTAACTTCCTAAAATACATTTGTTCTACCACAATGCAACGCTATTTTTTTACTACATCACGAAGCGAAGGTATGCCATCTCCCATCAGCCTAAAAAATAAAACAAATGAAAGGAAGGTAAGATTAGGTAGTTTTTATACCCTCCACAGGAAGGTATATTCACTTTGTCATTACATTTGTAACGCCAAGAAGGATTCACCGGAGACCCTATAAAGTATATATATTCTGAATCAGGATCACATTCTAAATCGATTTAGCCATGTCCGTCTGTCTGTCTGTCTGTCCGTCTGTTGAAAGCACGATAGCGTCCAAACGAATTGACCTAGGGGAATGAAATTTTGTGAGAGGACTTATTTTTACCGTCGTCAGGTTGGTATTGAAAATGGGCTATGTCGGTCAAGTAGTTCTGGCACCTCCCATACAAAACCACTATTAGACCCATGTGTATCTACGTCTGTTGAAATCACGATAGCGTCCAAACGAATCGACTTAGTCAACTGAAATTTTGTGAGAGATCTTATTTTTACGGTCCTCAGGTTGGTATTGAAAATGGGATATGTCGGTCAGGTAGTTCTGGTACCTCCCATACAAAACCACTATTAGACCCATGTGTATCTACGTCTGTTGAAATCACGATAGCGTCCAAACGAATCGACTTAGTCAACTGAAATTTTGTGAGAGATCTTATTTTTACGGTCCTCAGGTTGGTATTGAAAATGGTCTATGTCGGTCAAGTAGTTCTGGTACCTCCTATACCAAGCCAATATGGCATGGCGAACATTTTGCATGACTTTTATGCAGTGGAGGGTATTAAAGCATCGGCCAGGCCGATGATAACACTTTTACTTGTTTTTATTAAATACAATAATAATTTGAAATATGACAATAATTGACATTAATCTGTAGCAATTTTCTTAGTTACCTTAAAGTCGAAAAACTACTGGGCTGAGCAGATTTCAATGAAACTGAAGTAAGTATATGCGATGTGCTATGCATAATTACCTATGACAATGTAATCAATAGCGGCAACCTCTATACCTTATACATCTCTTTTAGCAGAAATTATTCAGTTTATTTACTACAAGTGGGATTAGGGAAATAAATTATGCAATACCTAAATTTTTGTCCTCGCGAACGAAGTTGCTCGCACAGCTAGTGTAAGTAAGGCGGCTCTCAAAACTAGACTAGCAATTGTCAAAAATCAGTACCTAGGTACCTATACGCGACTTTATTTTAACCTATTCTCATATTGAAGCAACAGTATTGCCAGGAATTTTTAGCTGAGCTATCTAAATATTTTTTGCATCTATGAACTTCGTATTGAAAACTGGATCGTCCGACATATTTTACAAAAATTATGAAAATAGTAACTAGCGACGGGTAACTTTTCAACGCTGTGTATCGTTATAGCAATAATATTGCCGCAATCAGCAACATTTTTCGTTCGACCGAAAAAAAAACAAGGCAGTAATATTGTCATTGAGGAAACGAATCTTAAAATTTCATTTTCCCTCGTTTTAATTTTTTTTTTACCTCTAGGTAGTTGCCTACACTGCCTAATGGATAATACGGCCCTGAATATGTTCTTAATAAATTAAAGTGGAGATATTCAAAATTTAAACTTTATCACAGCCAGTGTTGCCAAATTTTTTTTTTTTTTTTTCAAAAAACTGTAAATTCCCAAAAAAAACTGTATTTTCAACCAAAAAACTGTAACCTTCAAAAACGAAAGATTTTTGTGAAATGACGTTTTTTTAAATTTTATTAATCAAAAATGACACAAATCTATTCATTTTAAATAAAATAACAAGCTTAAATACGATAGTAGATACTACGATTTAGATCTTATTTTAATTTATACTTTCCAATCTGAAATTTAAAAAAACTGTAATTTGTACTAGGAGGTAATTTGAAAAACTGTAAGCTTGTCTAAAAAACTGTAATTTACAGTTTAAACTGTGAATATGTCAACATTGTTCACAGCTTAAATTTTGAGTAGGTACTGTATGTAGGTATGTGCCAACTGCCAACATCGGCGCTATTTTTCATTCTTGATCAAAAATCAATATAGAAAAATATTCCTAAAGTTTATTCTGTTAAATAATATATCTCGCAGTCTATTGCAAAGAATCGACGGAAAAAAACAAAACACATTTTGAAATTTAATAAATAATAATAATAAAAAGAAATAGGCACCCTTCGAAGCACAGCAAATGCTATGCAACTCCCCACAAACTTAACCTAACCCATCGCATTATACGTTGTTGATTTATTTAGCTAAGACAGTGGACAGCGGACACGGCCATAAGCGTTTTTCTGTTAGGTACCTACGAATAAAATTACACACATTTGTTGTCTTAAGACGTCTTTCTGCAATCAATTTAAGCAGAAACTTCTGCAAAGGGAAGACGAAAAATCTGAATTGTTGGCATAGCTAGCGACATATCTCCGCCGACATATCTCCGCCCGGTACACTTTTCGAGCGGAATTATGTCGCTTTTTTCTGGCGGAGTTATGTCCTTTTGAAAACGTCATATCTCCGCGCGGATATGTCGCTTTAAAACGTGAAATAAGACCCCAAACGAAAAACAAAAGCGTAAGGGGGGCCATGCTGCCTGCAACCCTCCTGCTTGGGTTTACTGTCAGATTTAGGGCCTTATTTTATTTTTTGTTTATTATGTAGTTTGTGGCCCAAATGATATACATGTGAAAATAGTGTTAAATTCAAGGATATTTCCCTAGAATCAAAATTATGTCTTTTTCCATCCGTTCAAAATACGAAAATGATTTATAGATATCGCATAGATATCTTTCGAGAGCACGTATATATAATGTTAATTCGTCTACGACTGCGCGATAAAATTTAGATACATTATTACGTACTCTTATTGATCTAAACAAAGCTAAACTAGAACAAGTTATACATCACGAGCAATTCGATTACCTCGGGACTAAATTCTTCCAAAGAGGGTGCGTGGATTGTTTATGTCCGTTCTCATTCTATCAACTCAATTACTTAAAAAAAACTCAAGTTATATGTATTGGTATTTGATGTATCAACAGTTGTGAACAAAATAACTACCTTTTAAAACCGAAATAAGAATTGCAATTTAATTTATACAATAATGTAGTTCAATTTTCCATTTATTTTGAATGATTCACTTAACCTCCACTTAAAAAGTGTTTTAAACGAATTTTAATGAATGCATTCGGTAGGTACCCTATTAAGCGCGAAATAAGAACACTTCACGATTGCCGCGGCGCGGCACCATCTACGATCGACAACAACTGTCATTCTGTGACGCTTCAAATATTGCGGCTCTGTGTGTTAAGGCACTGCTGAGAGGCAAATATGGGCCATACTGTCACACTCACACCATAAAACGTAACGTATTGACATAGCAAATTCTTAACTAATCTCCAATCGTGATCAGGATACGTAAGGCTACTAGAGGTGATATGAGCTATGTAGTAGGTACCTTACCTATACATAATGTACCTACTTTATTTTGGTGTTCCCGCTCTCTGGTAAACATAGATAGTAGGTATATTGTTGTCGCGACAGACAGAATTGAATTAGATGAAATTTTACTTTAAGAGTCAATTAAATTGCGTTATTTTTGAATCTTACTCACTGGTCACTGCATGCTGGAACTGCAACCAAAGTTGCATAATCTTTATACACATGCCTATCCGCTCATAAGTTGTTTCTGTTTCCAATTGAAAATGAATGCAATTCTCCCATGAGGTGAATACGAATCGACCATGTTGTTACGGAAACTCTATTTTTAATTATTTATCTGGAGTAACGATCTATGCCTAGGTGTAGCCAATTATTACTTTTTTATGCGACATCGGCTTTGTTGCTTCTCATTTCTTGACAACATAATATTGTTCTCACGGCCGAATGACTTGTAGTTTATGGGAAATATTACACTGAAAATAAGTGATTAGGATTACATTGTATTTAGATTATATTCCTGTTGTCCAAGTGCTAATGAGTTGTAAGCCAATTCCCAATTCTTTGATTTGCTTATGTTTTCATTAATTATCCACTTGAATTCCGTATCCATAGAGCAGGTCCTGCAATTTGCTTCGCACTCTTTGCTCAAAAAATATAATAACTAGTCTTCCTCTAAACTAGAGTGCTAGACAAGACAGATGAATTCCTACACAAGTGCCCCACATAAGCAATCACTTGGTGGGAATCAAATCATGTCCGTCAGGTGAACACGTTATGTATGTAGTAATCGTAAGTGCGTTATTCCTCGCGCTAAGGGAACTCACACACAACTCTTATGAAATCCAAAACGACATTCAAATCAGCATGTAACCGAATAACTAGGCATACTATACTATAATATGCAATGTTCAACCGCATTGAAATCTGTTTACCTATTTGTGAGTTATGAGGTTTGTTAAGCTGTCAGCAGTACTGGGCCATGCGGTGCGCGCATTTGTACTCGTTGCTTATAAAATCTATTCAGACGATAAACGTCATTGCAACTAAATAACCATAGTGAGTTTCGAATTATGTAATCGATTTTAACAACTTCTCAACATTGATTCGAAGTGGAGCACATTTTGTTTTTCGCTTAAAAGATTGATCGATCGTGTGGGTCCAAGTCGCCTATGGCTGGCGCTTTGGGCAAGTGCTGCTGCATTTTGGCTCTGTATTTGATTTTATTTTAAGATATACATACATATATCAATTAAAATCTGTCGGCGAGGTAAATTTATTACCTAATTGCTTGGAAAGTGAATTTAGATTTTTTGCTAAAGAAAATGAAATTGCAGTAAATATTTTCCTTAATGTTGCTGCACATTTTAACCTAAGAAATCTGGTTTCCTCAAAATCGTGCTGTGCCATGGCAGTCGTTTAAGTTGTAGTCAAGTATTGGATCATGTAAAATCGGATGCCTATATCGAATTCTTACAACAATGTGTTGAAAGGTCAGCTTCCGCTTATTTTATCCATGAGAAATATAATACAACCGCAACTCTTGTAATGGATAGCAAGCGGGGCTTAAAATGATGATGTCAAAATGAAGATGCATATTTTTGCAGCCAAAATTTCATGATTCAATTCATTCCTTTAACCAGACATCAAGTTACCAACGTACAGTTTTACCGGGACTTGTTATCTCGATCTGAAATACAAACAAAACACTGTAAGCTCGTATGGAGAAACATACTACTATAGTTCTGTATGTGGATTTTTTTTTTTTTTTTTTTTTTTGACCCCTGGTTCTATACCTTGATATACCAATAAACGAGGAATATATTTGCATTCTTAACTATACCAACATATATACGAAACTTGTAACAGTTTTGTTTTGTTTTTTTTTTTATATATATGTTTATTAGGCCAAACAAATTACCGTAACGTCTTCTTTTCAAAAACTATATGTACTGAAAATAAAACCTTCAGCAATAATGTGAATACGTTGACAAAAATAAACAAGACACGCACTTGAACTTGACCCAGAGACGAACGAGTCACATTTACATTATCGGGCCGATAAGATAACTCACGCACGATTGTTGACTTAATTTTTATTTAGAAGTCAATGGCCCCTATAGACCGGTATTTGTATTTAAAATGCGTGAGAAATAATATGTGCATAAGCTAACAGATGGGAACTTTAGTGTTGTTAAAAGCGTATCAAAAAAATGCGTGAACTGGATTTGCTATTTTTATTTTCGATTTGCATTTAATTTTACGACAGTAAAGCTTCCGTAATAGATATGCACATAACAAGTCATTGGTATACCTACCTACTATTAACGGTGCCTTTACAAGTACATACATATTTTCGAATTTAATGACTTTTGTGAAACCGGGGTAACATTTGGGTTCCAATTAGCATGAATGAATGAAGTTGCTATTGCATTTTGGCAAATGAAAATACAATACCTACCTACTTACTTGGGTAGCTATACAATCCGATAATATGATTGTCTCCAGCTACGCACTCCAAGTAAGGAAGTCCACTTGCGGCCGTTGCGTAGGCGAGAATTTACGCTTCTGCGCTGTCCATCCTGATTGGAAGCGAAGAATATTCGGGACTGATTTGCACTTTTCAGAACAGATCACCTTCTTTCTAGGACCGAAAATTTATCTAAGAATCTTGCTTTCAAATAATAATATCTTCGTCCGCTTGAATTAGAACATGATGTGTTTGGATTTTCTTCGTTCATTAATGAAAGGAGTATTTTAATTATATTTACATACTATGTATGGTATCATTCATTCATGGGCATCAGTGCATGTGCTGCATTGTAACACTCGCATTTCTGGATTCGAAAATGTATTTCAATATAACTTGTAGAAATCGATTTCATTGAAATATATTTCGCGTCTGCATAAATAATGTAATTGTTGCTATTGATATGCAGTATGATTTAAAGCTATTGATTGTGACCAAACACACTAATTATGGAGAAATAACTGCTTGTTTACTTCGAGCTTAACTTGAGTCAAATATAACTTGGTTTTAAAGCATTAAAAAAATTGAAGCAAAGTCTAACACGAGAGACGACTTATACAGAACCGAGAAATTAAGCAGAAAATATTTCTATGTGTATGATTGTGGAAATAAAATTAAACGCAAAACCTGCCTGAAGGTGTAACATGAGATCGCAATGAGACCGTAACGTATTACGATAAAGTTGTACAGACTACAAGATTATTCTATAAATGAAAAAGAAAAACAAAAAATTGTCTTTTAATGTTTACATTTACTAGAGGTGCCTACACCAGCATGAAATATAGAGTGTGTCAATAATTACCATTGACAGGATAAAGAAATCTAACATGATTTAATAGAATTAAAATACGCACGATCCTGTTTTGTTGAAAGACCAAGATGTGCTATGGCTACGAGATCGAAGTGATATATTTTTTAGCTACAGTCTACATTGAAATTAATAGCGAACTGTAGCAACAAGTGTTGAAGTTATCTAACCTTCTACACCTACACTACAACTTTCCGGGATAATTTCCGAAAATAGTAGGTATACCAGGGTTTAATCATTTGCATTGACCAACTCACCCCAAATTAATACCATTTCGATCCACTCTGGATTTTATTGCCCGGTCTTTTATATTCTTATTTAATATTACAAACAATATTTGTAAGGAAATTAATAAATAAATAAATAAATAGGTGGCGCAACAGGCGGTAGACACCCTAGGCCTAGCTTCTCGCAACCATTCGTTTGTGTGAGTTTCTATTTTTGGGACGAATGGAAAGGACCTACAATTTTATGCCGAGTCCGAACGGCTGAATTGAGAAGCTTTTTCATGACAGTTATACTCTCGGATGTTTGTCAGACGTTCGCGAGAGGTGGCGCAGTAGAAAAAAAACCTTAAGATGTAATTTGGGTTTTTCCGGGGATCGAACCTTGGATAGTGGGATCCCCCGCACAGTAGTCCAGCACACTAACCACTGCGCTACTGCGCACAGGAGGAAATTCAGTGGTTTAAATTTGACTTGCTGCATTTTAACTAAACAAACATATATAAGAGGTTAAATAAAATCTTATAAAAACACACCACACTGAAATAATATTTATTGCATATTATGCCAGGGTGCCTATTGTTTTGTTTTTTTTTTTTTCACTTCGTATTTTTTTTGTTTCGCTTTTCTTACAATAATTTCTTTTTACTTCGTAATACCGTAGTTTGTTTTTCAATCTCTTCGCCCTACAATAATTTCGCATTTCTTTCTTTCTCTTTTTACTCGTTTTGCATTTTCGTTAAAAGTGCAATGAGTTATTTAGGTCAATGTTATCTCACTAACGGTTAATTTCGCATTTTATTTTTATTAGAATCTATTGTTTTGGCGTGTGGTTTTCTTTTCGGAATTCGTTTTCGTAGTTTTTGGCGGTAAAATTAGCCAACAACATAATATAAACTTTAATTAAGTATACCCAACCTTGCACCTACTCCAAATCCTACAGTGACCACAAGCAGGGGGGTTGCATACGTATTTTATATTTATATTATTTACTCGCGAATTTTAATGCCCTCGGGCTCTTTACATCCAAAAAAAAAGAAACAAATGATGGGGAAATAATTGAAATCGAAATAAACAAAAACCAAAATAATCGAAAAACGAAACAATAAAAGGCGATATGAGCTTAAAACGAACTAAGTAAAAGACAAATTTTTTTTTTTTCGAAACAAATATAAACCAAATAATTGAAAAACATATTAATAAAAATGCTGAAACAACCAAATGCGAAACGACTAAAACGAAACAACATTTTGCCAAGCTGCTGCAAGTTTTTCGGCAATCTATTCTCTATTTTGAAAAAGCCTTGACATCCTAGTTGACGTTTACAGGCCACGGTGGAATAAGGGCTTAACCTAAACATCGCTTCAGTTATACACACAGACACACAGTTGGTAGAGGTTGCTCTCCAATTGGGTGCGCCACCTACGAGTAAGTTGGGTTTTTCCTCCTCTGCTGATTCCCTCAGGGGTGCACTCAATGACTCTAATAGAGCTAGTGCGTTGTTGTTCATAATATACCCTCCTACCCTCCATGTGAGCTAGCCATCTCAGTCGGGTTTTTTTTTTTTTAGGCTTTTCGACCAGGTGCACGTCGCTGTTTAGCTAGTAGAGCTTCGTTCTTAAATCACGTTTATACGCTCCACCGGGGTTGGGTACGATATCCCGCTTTTTATAATCCCGATTCTTAAAATCCCGCTATTAAAATCCCGCTTTTTATAATACCGCTTTTTATAATCCCGCTTTTTAAAATCCCGCTTTTTAAAATCCCGCCTCTTATAATCCCGTTTTTTATAATCCCGTTTCTTATTATCCCGCTTTTACAATCAAAAGTAGTTGCTTTATTTTAAAAAATCGCGGCGATTAATTAATTAAAATAAATTAAGCAATGAGTGTTTTTTTGAAATGCAGTTTATTTTAAGACCGTTTTTTGTTTTTATAATTTAGCTTTTGCAATTAAAACTAGATTATAAAAAAAACGGGAATAAAAGAAACGGACTTACCTGTAAGTTAAAATAAATTAAATAAGTGAAATAAAACTAGAGGTATTGTAATGATTTCATATTTTATTAATATGTACATATCTCGTTATTTTTAACAAAAGGAAAATATAATATAACAAATATAAACAATTAAAAAAAAAACAACAATGTTTCGTTATTGTTATTTGGTTATCAAACTTTTTACAGATCGTTTGTTTTTAAACATATTTCAAGACATTAAAGAAAACTTCAAAGTTCAAAAACTGTGTTTACTCGCTTTTGACGCTCACGTATGTAGGATTGTAGGTATATGATCTTCTGTGTACTTACACGGTTTTAAACTTCATTTAATTAATGCAAGCAAAAAGTGTTTACAGTGGAGATCAAAAACAGCCAGTTTGCCAATTCAAACAATAGATACGGATAAAATAATGAAGAAAATGGGAAACAACCAATATTAAATTCTGAACGATGACGTTGTTAAAATACAAGTAGCATTCTGAGAAACGGGCAAAGCGGGATTTTAAAAAGCGGGATTTTAAAAAGCGGGATTATAATAAATCGGGATTTTGAATAAGCGAGATTTTCAGAGGAAGTATTTTAAGAAACCGGGATTTTAGAAGACGGTGTTTTAAAACTTTTTTTGCGGGATTTGTAAAAAACGGGATTTTAAAAAGCGGGATCCCGATACGCTCCCCTTTTGTAAACACGCCATTGACAGGTTGCCACGTGCTCTCGAATATGTCAATATAATCAACAAATTATATATGTTTGTATGTATTTGTATTGAATTATTTTCTCAAAATCATAAAATAGTAACTAAAGAATACAAATTAAAAAATGCATTATGTACTTGATAATTTAGTAAAAAAAAAATTAGAAACATTAGTGACAATTCATG
The DNA here is from genome assembly GCA_955612985.1 of Cheilosia scutellata. Taxonomy (NCBI): domain Eukaryota; kingdom Metazoa; phylum Arthropoda; class Insecta; order Diptera; family Syrphidae; genus Cheilosia; species Cheilosia scutellata. The sequence goes on from OY015314.1 coordinate 76,648,966, forward strand.
GTATAGAATACCACATCAATTTAAAGCCATCTAAAATATTTAAGTGCGCATAAAGAAAAAAAATAGGAAATATACAAAAGTTTGAACAAATTTAAGAAAATTATTGTCTGAAAATTATCAGAGAATAATTATTTAGCGCAATTAACTATATTACTAAATTTGAAATTAAACATCGACAATAATATAATTATTACCATGTCTGCAGGTCGCAAATCTTTCTAATTACAGTGATTACTCGTGTTAAGCAAATCAATTCCGAAACCAAATACAGTAGGTAAGCTATTCTCATGAATGTATCCTCAAGTTGACCTAAAAGCACAATGCGCTAGCAAAAATCTTACGGTTTGAATTTGGAACGAATCTGCATCGCTCAATGGTACCACCCTCTAATGTGGGGCCATTATCGAATCAGTGCCTATGGCTGGGCGAACACTTTTGTTGGTATTGCACTGTTTTGGCGTGAATGTTGATTCGTAATTGAGAAACACTACCAATACCTAAAAGCCGAGTGCTTCAGGCAAATTCAATCGATTTTAATCTTACAACTGACTAATGCGCACCAACTAAGTGTTCAGATTATTTTGGTCGGTGACTTTACTTTAGCGAACCTTTGGGTGAGCAAACAATCAGCACTCAATATGGACTATACTATATAAATATATAGGCCAACTTGTGTTGTAAATTAAAATATGTAGGTATACATAATGCACATCCAGATGCTTGAAATTTAAGTAATGGTTTTCAACCTATTATCTGAAAGCATACTTCTTTCGAGCATTTCCTTTTATGAAACATATTATACTCGTAGAATGCGACCTTGTCTATGCAAATGTAAATACTAATTCGACTTACAGGAATTAAAACTGCCAGCTCTAATGGGCAAAGCGATTGAAAGTATTTCCATTTGCACATGAGAGAGGTGCACACTGCAGGCAAGGTATCAATGTAGATTGTAGGTGCTACCACATATGTGGGAGGGCGGTTATTCTTAGCTTTAATAAAAAGTAACTCGTGTGAACTAATGCTTCTAAGTTTCTGACCTTCTTTCGGACAGATTGCAAGATTGTGGGAAAATAGCAGAATCGAGGCGGAGATATATACTTTTTTGAACGGGGAAATATTTAATCGCGGTTCATTAAATCAAGACAATCGGGCAATGTATCAAGGCGGATACTCATTAAACTGAAGAGTGGTTGCTTCGTTGCTGGCATGTTTCATATTTGTTTTTATTGGATAGTATATTTTGATCATCAATCATAGTATATAAACTTAAACGTTTTATTTAAGTGTATCGAAAAATAAGAGGACTGTCGATTTTGTACCTACAGCTCTTTCATTGTTTATCTTTATGGAATATAGACTTTTAAATTCAATTTTATGGAATATAGAACAGTGTAAAAGTGTACACACGGTGAGATGGTTTCCCTCCCATTTTTAAATACGATTATACTCTATATCGCAAAATTAGTGCGACCCCCAGCCGTCCACCATTTTCATTGTACATAATTAAAATATCACAAATTTTAATATCATTTCCCACATTTACAATTTGTTTAGATTACAAAAACTCTAATTGTCCATTTTATATTTTTTTATACAATGACTACCTATAGTTTATCTGCAATACTACAACTGTCGTTCGTACCTACAAGTAAATGTAGTGAAAAGCTACGATTAAAAAAATATTACCTACATAGTTGTAATAACTTTCAATTGCAAGTAACCTCCTGCACAAATGACGAAATAATAACAACATGTAATACAATACTTAACAATATAGCTACCACATTAACGAGAGTGCGTGACCAAAACATTCTTTTTTCTTATTGCATTGTTAAAAGTAAAAGTTTTCCACGCAATTTCACATGCGTTCTAACAAGAAAACGCAAGTTGTACGTTTTCCAGTCTAATAGTTACACGCGTGATAAATGGATGGGGACAATTAACGGTGTAAAATCCGTATTACAGGTTCCAGAATGATTAATGCATCAGCGGATTAATAATCAAAGTATCAATAAGTATTTATACATATATCAAATAGCATATTGATTATAATACCCATTATTTGTTAAAGTAACACGAATTCAGCAATATTTGACATATTTTTCACGACAAAATTTCTTTATTACATATTTAAACATTCGGATTCAATTCTTGCAAAAACATTGTTTCCCAATAACATAATTATTAACATCTGCTATGCTAATAAAAGTAAAAATAAACGTTTCCCTATTCAAATTGAATTTTAGCTTTGTGAAAAAACTCCTAATACAGTTGACCCACATACTTGTATGACCGATTTAATTTGTAAATTTATTGCCATTTTCGTTATAAATTGCTTGACAGTTATTGATTGTTTAAACTGGAAATTTTGATGGCCCATAGGCCACAGTCAATATTATTATTATAATAAATTAAATCTCGAAGTGTTGCTCTTTTCAGCCCTTTACCTATGTCCAATTTGATGATATTGATTAATGTTCATTGTTCATGTGACGGTATGGTTTGAAGTAAGCCACAATAATCTATTACAATTCAAAATGAATTTAACTGAACTGAATTGTTTGTAACCTTATAGATGTTTTATAGTGTCAGCAGGGTGCACTATAAGATGCTAGCTGTATGTACGAATTCCGTTTCATATTTTCTATGAAGTAGGTAACAGATTATTATAGTAAAATTAATGATTTAGTTTAAAAAGAAAATGATCTTGGCCTGAACCAAGTTGAGTGACTCATTGAGGCCAGTGGCGGACTAAGGGGGGTGGTCCGCCCCGGGTGGCAGACTAATAGGAGGTGCCATCAGTAACAGCAAAATAACTATTTCGCACATTACATAAAATAAAAACAGAAATAAAACAATAAAACGTGCTTTGGGCTTTACTTCATTTTCAAAAGTGCAATAAAGTCCAAATCGAAGTGGAAATAAAATCCAAACAACAAATATTTAGGGAAAATTGAAAGAAAAAGGGTGCAGTTCCGAACCTCGCACCCACTCCAAATCCTACAGCGACCCCAAGGTAGGGGGTTGCAGAAGGGAGCATGCCCCCCATACATATCCCACTGGTATATATAACTTTTATTCGTGTTTCTTGTGTTTCACAAAAAATATATTTCTTTCTGTTCTTAACGAACAGAAACCAACTTTTAAATGTAACAACTTTTTAATTTTTAGTATTTTTATTGAGCTGGGGGGAAATCTTGGGCTTAAACGAAGTGTGATACAGAACTGAGTGGTCTATGGTCAGATGGACCCTTTATATAGTGCTTTTTTGTTTATGCAGCAAATTTGTAGATAAGATTTGTTTTGGTTCAACATTCAGTTGAATCTAAAGTCAAGCGTGGTTTATTTATAATACATTTTGCTTATGGAGAATCTCTGTAGATTACATTGTTATTGATTCAGTTAAATCTGAAGTCAGGCGTGCTTTCTTCCCCTCATTGTCGATCGACTTCTTTGACGACCGAAAGGTTGTAATTTACATTTGGCAATGTGAATAGAGTTCAATTGTAGGGAGCTAAGCCGTTGTAGCAACGGCGCGTTGCACAATGCCAGAATGGCGTACCTCAGATGAGATTGCAAGCATTTCATTCATAAATGAAATAAAGTGGTCCTAGTTTTGAGTCCTGTGGCACTCCATGTTCTAAGGGGTATTCTTGTCTTCTTTTAACAGCAACCGATTTATGCTTTTGTTCTGCCTATAAAGCCGTACCTACTGATTCTTTTTTCAGTGTAGATATTATATTTTTCCAGATATGTAATAATAAATGAGCCTTTTTGCTGGGTTGGTGATGAAATCTCCTTTTCCCAAATCCCCTGTGCTGAAATCCCTTACTCCAAAAGACCCAAAGAGTAAATCCCCAGGGAAAAAATCCCCCATTTTTAGATTTAGTGTTATTAATTCTGTCGCCGCGACACCTAAAATTGTGTTAAAAAGTGAGATACGCATATGGGGGGCATGCTGCCCCCCCCTGCAACCCCCCTGCTTGTGGTCACTGTAGGATTTGCAGTAGGTGCAAGGTTGGGTATACGCAAAGTTTTTAGATTTTGAAAAATAAGAGATTATGTCCAATAAGGGATTTTGGAAAAGGCGATTACGTATGGATCCCCTTTTCGCTACAACCTCTTCGAGGACTTTATTATTTACGGATAGGATTGATATTAGACGGTAGTTCACGATTTTGCTTTTCTTGGCTCGCTTATATATTGGTGGGATGTCGGATATTTTTACTTTTTCGGGGACCTTTGACCTCCACTATGGGTAATCGATTCCTTTACTTTTTTGTTTTATTAAAATAAAGTACATCTTCCTTTTATCGTTTAAAGTGGTAACGGTAAGTGGAAAATAATTTGATTAGCTAATTAGATTTAAATATACACAAGAAACTCAATCAAAATAGCAACACTATTAGGTACAAATTTTATTAACCAATTTCATTTATCCTACTTTTGATGAAGTATCATAAAACGTATGTACCTACCTACGAATACAATACCAAAAATCCACAACTTGCCCTTGCATTTTTCGCAATACTATCATAATATCTGTAGCGAGACTAAACCACAAGGCTTGCGCCGTTCGTTTAATTCATACTCGTATGCAGACTTTCAGAAAGCAGACACTTAAGCATAATTTTATGTAACCCGATATTGCCAAAAAGAAAGAACCCATAACCAGACAATTACCACCAGAAGGCTCTAATCCGCAAAACCTCAGCTACTTTTACCTTCCGAAAGGTAAAACGTAAATTAGCACCTTTAGATCAAGCATATTTGGATACATTGTAACACTTTCACCGTCTAAATTGTTTTATAAGATTTATTTATACTGCAGAAGTGATCTGAGTGCTATTATTTCTTCATATCAAAGCAATATATGGCGTAATTTGGCATTGCCACTTGTACATTTGTACAAGTTTAAATAACAATATTGCAGCGCGGTTGTTGTTTTTGGGATTGTTAAATTTTACACCAACTGCTGGTTTATGACAAACATTTTAGTGTTACTTTTTAAATGACCTTACAAAAAACATTAACATCATTATGGCAGGTGTGGTGATACATTATTTCTCTTTAACTCTTAACATAAACTGAGTAAGTAATTAAACCAGTCTGCAAAAGAAAACATTCGAAAACCGTACAGTTATGCAAATACTGGTAAGATTTGTTGTCTTAAAATATATAGTGCTGGTAAGACAAAGACTTGCATACTGAGATTTGTTGCTAGCACGAATTAATTTAATCTGCCTAGAGGTCATTCGAATCTCACGGAAGTCAGCAGTTAAAATTTGCGACACCAACTTGTAGCTGAATATATACCCACCGTATTGGCTGCTCATATATCCATTTCAATTTAGTGAGTAGCTAGATATTTTATTTAAAGTTCAAGAGTACCACACCCTTTTTTAGAAATATTTACGATCGATCGTTTTTTTAATTATGTAATAGATTAAATGTTTGTATTTCTGGAGTCGTCTTACCTATTAAAGTTAAATTTTTCATTAATAACGGATTGATTCAATCATCGATAGGATTCCATACTCAACACAGGCTTATATTTTCGTGAACACTTCTTCCGAGCCGATATGAAGAAGCTGATCAAAGATCTGATTTTCAGTAAATTCAACCATCTAACGGAATTCAGAGGGTCGGGGACTGGAGCGAATATAGAATATATTTTATACCGATATAACCAGTATTAGAGGCAAGTTATATTGATACCATACTACGTAGGATTTAGGCCGCTAAGGGTCCTCTCGATTCATTCCGAATTCCGCAGCTTTCTCTCCCATTCTTCTATCCGTGAGGTGCTTATGACATTTGAACTGGAGCTAAGGTTCAACAAAGTCGGGCATCTTGTTTTCATAAATTTTTGCTTGCGAATTGCTTAGTAAGAGAACAGTTTTCACGTTTCGTTTCAATTATTGACAACATGCATTTCCATATAGCCATACTTATGTACCTAAATGATTCCGAAAGAGCAAATTTAAGCCTGTGGGCAAAGAACACTCATTTGAGGGGCACAGTCTATGTTCTTTCTGGTGTCCGCCTCTGTTCTGTATGCGTATCTACTAATTTTTGGTTTGATCGCTAATATCTATTATCTCTCGCACATAAAGCATAAAAGGCGCCCAAAAGGCAAATGCCGGCGGTAATTCTAGAAGTAAATAAGGAATTGGAGATGTCCTTGAGAGCAGTATGGCATATGGTATCACAATACCACGCATGTGCGATTTAACAGCACACACATTGTGTAAGATATTGTGGTTCCCTACCCTATATCGTCTCAAACCATCAATCCGTTTTTTAATTTGTCTGGATTTTTGATTGGTGACATACTGTCCGGTAGATTATTGTTATATAAGTTGTTATACCTACAACTTTACAACGTCGTCCTTTACATATTAAGTTCTCCTGGCAAAGATAAAGTATGTGCTTGCCGCCTACATAAACGATTACCCCTTAAATTTGTCATTAGAATGAAGACTAGCAGATCTTTCTTCGTAATAGTTGCCAGAATCTGTTACATCAGTTTAGATGTTAGATTTAAATCTATGAACAATAATTTGTATAATAGATACATAATAATAATAATCTCTTTACTTTTGTTTTTTTTTTTTTTTTTTTTTCTCATAATTTATCATTATTTTTCTTAATTATGTTTATAAGAATTTGTTTTTTTCTTTTATTATATATCTTTTAAATCTAAGATGTATATTTTCAAACCCATAAATGAGATTTTACCCCAAGGCTTTTGCTAATTAATAAAATGAAATGAAATGATTTTACTGCCTTTAATTGTAGGTACACTGTGGACGGTAGTGATTTAAGTACATATTAGTATAAAGTTAACGATTTTGCTGTGCTGAAAGGCTTTCACTTTTGATTTAAACCTATACGTTGACTCATATATAAGTACTACATATAAACATCATTGCTCATAGAACAGAAGGCAGTAAAAACAGCACTTAATCATATAGGTATGTTTGGTAGAAATAGTGGACTTAAAGTCGCACTTTCCTATATCTTTATATATATATATATGTTTACGAAGTTGTTATTCTCAATCTATACATACATATACATTACACTATACGCTTCAAATATTGTTCTGAAGGCTCGTTGCTCGAGAAGAATAGATTTTTAAAACTCGTCCCTAAGAGTTACAGATTTTTTTCTTGAATTTGTATGCCGAGAATATTGTTTAACCTATTTTTGGAAAAAAAAAAAACGGTTTATTTTTTTTAATAATAAAAAATGTTAGCGAAGCTTGCAGGGTCCCCTAGTCCTTTTAAGCGTATGTTATAAAATGCTATAGTCAGCTATCTTCTAAATACATATATAGCAACCTGCCACACCCCAATCAGATCGCAAATTGTTACGTGCAATTTGCGCATGCAAGAGCAAGAGACAATTTGTTAAGCCGAGAAATTCCGAAAGATACGGCTAATCACAGCTTTCACCATAATTTTGCAGTTGACTGACTATAATTTAGCTGAAAATCAAAAAAAAAATGAGTAATGATTAATGAATCTAATAAATAGCAAATTTACAAATAAGTTGTAAATAGTTACCCCTCTATCAATACCTACAATTCAAATACAAAAAGACATTTGAAACTTCTGTTGTACGAAAACGACGCCGATGTCTTAAATGGCTATTACCTATTAAATTACTAGCTTGCATGGGTGCGATTATTACTAAGTTCGATTTTACACTTCAACGCCTTAACGCAAATTCATGTGAGGTAGTAGATGGAATTATCTATCTATTATCGCATTACGTCATATTACTCTGAGCTATGATCCTCGTTTACTTCAGTGTGTGTATTAGAAACGAAAGGAAACTGAATGGGTACTTTTATTGAAATGGAAACCGCTTCACTATAATAAGATCTATTGCGACATGTATAACTAGCTTGATTGGTTATTCTTATTACAATGAATAAGTTATTGCAAATTACATATATATTCGATTGAAGAACCATATTCGTTTCGAAAGGATTTTCATATTTCGAATTAGGGAAATACAGTACGCTCTCGGTAAAATCAACCGATGGAAATTCGAGCAGTTGCGTTAATTGAGGTTGTAGCAAGTTGTAGCTTTAACCGAGTCACAAAAAAAATGTGCCTTGAATTAGAATTTAAGGTGAAAACCATAGTATAAGAAATAAAAGAATATTGTTCGTCGTAAAAGAAAAGAAAAGGAATATAATTTAATTCATTTTAAAATATTTATACATTATGTAGTATAGTTAATACAGTTTTTGGTTAAATTGCTTTAAAATATTGGGAAATATTCCTTTGCTTTTTCTTAGAGGATATATTAATGTCAACGGCCAGCTCTCTCAGTTTTTGAAGAGTCAAGGTATCTTCTAGTATCTATAGTGGAACCGAGTTTTATTCAGCCCATTGAAGACAAATGCTAAATGCTTGGATAGCCTGTCTCGATTTCATCGGCTTCGATTAGTGCAAACAAGCACCTGCTCGATATCGGTTAAATTTGGTTAAAATCTCAGCCTTCTGCTTTATAGACAGTTTGGGAACTTATTTTACGATAGCCATGATTTTTATAACACGAAACAAAGCAATTACCGATCGCGAGAAAATCACGTGAACACTGGTAAGAAATACGAGACATTTTTCCCTCCTTTTCTTCTTATTCTTGTATGAATATGATGCAAAAAAAAAAAATGCACCTACGATTTATGTGTGTTTAAAATTCTGAGAGAAGTAGCTGTAAAATAACTGCCCAGTTATAGTAAAACCAATCACAAAAAAAAAAAAACGAAACAAAAATTAAATGAAATAAGAGCATGGATGGAAAGTTGGGCACGAGTACGATAACTACGGCGCCAAAAATTGATAACGGTATTTTGTAGAGGGGTTAAATACAAGCATTTTTTACTATGGAAGGGGGGGTCTATCTGGCTTCGTTTAGGCGGGAGGGGCAATTTAAAAAAAATAATACTTAAAATGAAAAAAAAATAAATTGAGAAACAATGGCAACACTTACAATAAAGGACTTTATGAATTTTGTAAGCCAGGAATCTGTTCTTTGATATTATTTTTAAATCAAGTTATTAATGTTAATAGTTTTTGAAAAAAATACTTTCAAACTTGAAATTTAAGGAAAAAAATTAAAAAATAAAACTTTTATGCTGATTTTTTTAATATTGAGCAAATAAATACTTAATTTGTTTGTAGTTTTTACTGCCTAAATCAATTCTTAATCGAACACTCAAAACCAGATTGATTTATGTCTTCTAATTTTTGAGAAAATAGAACATTACTTTTATATGTCGCTCCGCTTAGAGAACAAATTGCTACCCTTGCGCCTTGAAATGCGTATGGGGGGCATGCTGCCCCCCTGCAACCCCCCTGCTTGGGGTCACTGTTGGATTTTGGGATGGGTGCAAGGCTGAGTATATGCAAACTTTCTTTTAATTATATTAGTTTACCCAATATCAACAACATTCTTCAGATACAGTCTCTGGCCAGAAATTTCACATTGGTAGACAAAATTTTGCTGATTTGCATTTTAGACAATTTACAACGGATTTCTGGCTTTGAAAAATACTATAGTTCTTTGTGGTAAGTGTTGCCATTGTTTTTTAATATTTTATTTTAATTTTATTTATATATTTTTTTTTAATTACCCCTCCCGCCTAACCGGAGCGAGATAGACCCTCCCTCCCATAGTAAAAAATGTTTGTATTTAACTCCTCTACATAAATCCGTCATTAGTTTTCATCGCCAAAATTATTTTACTCACCCCAATTTTTGTCCTAAAATTTCAAGTTTGAAATTGTTTTTTTCAAAAACTATTTAAGGGAATAACTTAATTTAAAAATAATATGAAAGAGCAGATTCTTGGCTTTCTAAAATGTTATAGTCTTTTATTAAAAGTGTTGCCATTGTTTTTTAATGTATTTTTTTCCATTTAAAGTATCATTTTCTTTAAATTACCCCTCCCGCCTAAACGGAGTAAGATAGACCCCCCCCCTCCCATAGTAAAAAGTGCTTCTATTTAACCCCTCTACAAAATACCGTTATCAATTTTTGGCGCCGTAGTTATCGTACTCTCCCCGAAAGTTGCGTTTACCGAGTCACAGTTTTTTTAAAAGTTGCAATTACTGAGTCACCAATGGTAAAATTTTAGGTGTTGCTTTAACCGAGGTATTGCGTTTACCGAGGGTTGCTTTTACCGAGGGCGTACTGTATTACTATATTTAAAATTGGTTAAATTTTGAGGTCAGTTCGCTGCGGAAAGAAAAAAATAAATTGCCCCAAATTTGTTTTTTCAATCCCCTCCTCCAATATCTCGTCTGTTAGAGCACAAGCACGACAAAAATACGTAGAACTAGTTGGCAACAGAAAATAAAAATTTAAAGTTGTAGGTATTTATGTATATGCATATATTGAAATTAGAAAAAAAACACGCCAATTTGGCATCCCAACAAAAGCACATAACCATTCAATTCTTCTTTTTACGATTTTTATAGTGCTATTAACACGTTTATCGATTTCGTTACACTTTCCAGTACAAAAAGCCCACACCTTCTTAACAGTTTAAAAAAAAAACAAAGTGCATATCCGGAAATTCATAAATTGACCACCAAATGAATGGGCGTACAAGAAATTGAAGTTTAAAATTATTATGTTTTTTCTATTGTTATGTAACATTGTTTATACCTATGCGCGTTGGCTGCTTATGAATGGCAATCGCTAAAAGGCGTGCTACATCTAATTGATTATGTATTAACATTACAGGAACCTACGTGCATTGCCAATCCAATAATAACTTTTTTTCCATTTTGCATTGCAGATCAATCTTCAGCGGGCTCATATTGGCAAACTCGCGTCGTAACACCATCATCATCGCTCTTAGATTCGTCATTCTTTTCGGCGACACATGGTCTCGTGCAGACACATCCCTCATTGGGCGCTAGTAGACCGTTGACGAGCAATAGCCTTGGCAGTGGCGGCAAAGCCTCGTATACGCCTAGTGTTGGTGGTACATTGAATTCAAGGCAAAGTTTAAATAATGGTCGTTTCGGGGCAGCGCAAGGAATTGCAGTAGATCCTAATCCTAAGTCACCGTTTAGACATTTGGATTACTCAACAAGTGCTACAGCTGAACTCAGAAAAAATCCAGCATTATCGGCACCAGATGAGTGTGCACGTGCTTGCCGAGAGGGTGAGCCCCCAAGGATTTGTTATTATCATTTCACATTGGAATACTACACAGTTTTGGGAGCGTAAGTATACCTACATATATACATTTTTATTCGTTTGTTATACAGTTGTATATATATACTAGGAAAATAATAAAAACAACTAACCCTAACCACTTCAATGTTACCTACAAGTTATTAAACAGAGCGTTGCAATTACCCCAGCCCGATTACCAGCTATGCTATAGATAGTTAGTAAGAATTTCTTATTTCGAAACAATGCACATAATATTAACCAACAATTGCGAAAACGGTTTCCGTTTTTCAATCCTTGTGGCTATATAATTTTCCATGGCATCCTCCTAAAACTTCTCCATCCGCTAAATGAAAACAAACGGTTTAGCTTCGCAAACATTTACCAGAAGTCCCATAAAAGAGATAATTATTACAAAAAAAAAACTGTGCCTAGGTACATTCGTATATTCATTTTACGATCGTTCGTGTGCACAAATTTGAAATCAGAGCACTTACTTATAGTTTTAGGACATTCGGCATTGTTTCTGGCGCGGAAATCAATGGATCGTGAAATTTGCTACAAATGGAAATGAATACCCCTAAGCCCTACTACATAAATAAACACAGGCATACAATAACTTCATTCATGATCATGGCAGCAGGAGCAGCACTTCCTTGCTTGTTGCCCTGCTGCAAACAAGACCTACCAACGCTATAATGCCTAGTGCCACTAACTTTGAAATTTTATTCTCATTTTCTTCTTTGTGCTCTGTTTGCATAATAATCAGCTTTAGTGTTGTCGCTTCGGCGCAATGCTGTACAGTGTACACCCCTTTTTCCATTTTCAATTTCATTTCTTGAAAGCCAGCTTTTCTGCCCACTTTCTCACAGTTTTCCATTTCATTGGGAAAGCAGCAGCTGGCTGAACTCAGCAATGCCAAAAGAAAAACAAGTGAGCATAAGCCAAATCGTAAGCTGTTTGCCTGTACTGAAGTCGTTGCAAACATAACAGTAGTTAAATCAGGTGTGATGCGGTGTCATTTTCCAGATGATTGTTTTTTTTACGGATGCAGACCTGAAGGTTGTCGAACTATTGTGGTTGAAGTTTTGTCTATATTAGACAGGGAATGGATGACAGAAAAATGAAGATGAAGTGATAGCCTTAATTGAAATTGATTGATTGATTTAGTAGGGAATATGTTTGGCCAAAATGTACCTAATGTAACGCAGGACAACTCATTGCGTAGTGATAAAGTGTTTGGCCTTCTTTCAGCAGGCCATGTTCTTTTTAACGGCGCTCGCCATCTCTCACGATTCACGAACGTCTGACAAACATCCAAGAGTATTAGACGATATGTTGAATCAGCATACGTATGCTGAAAATTGATTCCGAATCGCAAAATATCGTGTAATAGGCAAATTTCTGTCATCATATGTATGCTGAAAGGCGTTTGATGACAAATTTGTTGGCTAGTCAGCATACGTATGTTGACGAATTAAACATATCCTGTAATACCCCTTTTGGGACCGTATGCTAACATTCGGACAAATTTTCGGTGTATGATGACTCGTATGATATATGCTGACGAGCTAAAGTAGGCTCATCAGCATACACCACATTTTTCAGCATACGGTTTTGTTATTTTTGAAGTTTCGATGCTTTTGAACGCGCAGGACATGTTTTTTGTATTTATATTGCCTTGATTTTTACTTAAGAAAAAATGTTCTGTTCGCAGCTTATAGGCTGTTTTTGTTGTGCATTTTTTAGCCGCAAGGTACATTGTGCATTTTTATGGAGGTACCATAACCACTCTACCGATATACCCTAACCTGACGACCGACCGAGGGTAAAAACAAGTCCTCTCAAAAAATTGCATTCGCCAAGGTCGATTCGTTTCGACGCTAACGTGTTTTCAACAGACAAACAGATAGACAGACAGACGGACATAACTAAATCGATTCAGAATTTGATCCTGTTTGAGAATATGTATTCTTTATGGGGTCTCCGGTGACTCTTTCTTGGTGTTACAACTGTAATAGCAAAGTGAATATACCTTCCTGTGGAGGGTATAACGACGCCCCCTTTACAGCTCATGCCCAAAAACATACAGGAGTTAGCGCGTATACTCTGAGCCTGTTGTCTTTTCGTTTCGTTGTACGTTGAACACGTACATTTCTCCAGAATCGCAAAAAAACGATAAATACAACGCTAAAATCCCGCCTGTTAATTTATCATCATATATCATACGAGCCTTCAAATTTTTCAGCATACCGAATTCAACATATCGTGTAATAGGGCATCATACGTCCTAAAAAAATATGATAACAAACTGTATGCTAGCATTGCTGACAGCAAAAAATTTTACACTTTCGGAGTAATTCAACATATCGTGTAATAAGGCATCATACGCCAGACGAAAATATGCATGTATGCTTAGAATTGTTAGCAAATAGAGCCCCAGATTCTAAGCGTGTTTTTATTTACACGTGTACACGTGTCACGTGTACCCGTGTACACGATCAAAAATACACGGGTACGATAAAAAATACACGAGTACACGGGTACACGTGTAATTTCTAAATACACGTATAATTAATACACGCAATTTAATATAATTTTATTAATTCTAAGTTATGATAAAAAAGTTGAATACTAACGGCATGCACGTTTTGTCTCAAAGTTGGCATATTCGTATGTCGACGGTGACTGGCATGTGTTTATTTTTGATTTGTTGACATACGAATATGGCTGCCTAAATATGGCGATTACACGACATGCCGCACTGGGGATACATGTAATATGTTGTAATATGTAAGGTGTTGAACAAAAATATTATTTAGCTGATATTAAAGCGTCAGTAAATGTCACGCACTTCCATCGCTATTGGCTATTTCGGAGAGCAAATTGAAAATTTCTTAGACGTTTTTTAATCCATTGACATCGTAGCCATCCTTTGATGGAATTTGTTACTTTATGGCTTGATAGAAGGACGAACCATATTTTGGGATATATACTATATTTATTTCGAAATGTCCCCAGAAAGCCCTAAAATCTTAATTTTTCCAATCGAAAAAAAAATCACTCAAATTTTTAATATTTTAGGGCTTTCTGGAGACATTTTGAAATAAATATATTATATATCCCAAAATATGGTTTGTCCTCTTTCTATGAAGCCAGAAAGTTTTTTATTTTTTATTTTTTTATTCTCCGAAATTTACATGCCATTCTGAGTCGGACATATGGGCGACAGACGCATGCCAACTTAATATAATGTCAGCGTCAATAATATGCCGAGTACACGACATGCATGTGTATGTCGTGTTTGGCATGTCGTATACTCGTAGCTTTACTCATAAATGTTAAAAATTTAATTTGATAAGATATCCATGAATAGATTCTTATTTTATTTCATCGAAGATCTAACCGTGAAATAAATACACGTGTAAATAGATATACACGTGTATTTAAGAAGCGAACCGAAGTACACGTGCTAATACAGGTAAAAGCTAAATACACGTGTAACACGTGTACACGTGTACACGTGAATTAGAGGGCTCTATTAGCAAATGATAGTCAGCATACGTATGATGATTCAACATATCGTCTAATACTAGCTTAATTCTATTAAGAAAGCTCAATATCTCACAAATAGTTGTGAGGAGCTAGGCAAAGGCCTTTTTTTATATATATTTTCCCCTACTTTTTGAAAGGGCTTGATTTTTTATTTATTTGTACATCCGAATGATGTCTATAAGAAAAAAATTTTGTAATGTAAAAATAATCAATTAGGTAGGTACCCAACTTAACCAAATCAAATGATTTCCTAACTTCCTTTCACCATTTATTTGAGAAGAGAAAAAATTAGGTGCAGCTTTCCATGGATTATACTTTGACAAAGAACCAAATTGTACAAACAAAAATAAAACCTTTTTTCGTTTAAATGTCACATTATTGAATAAATATTTCATTGTTCTCTATAGTGCCTGTCAACTGTGCACTCCAAATGCAACAAACACCGTATGGAGTCATTGTCAATGTGTGCTTGCCGATGGTGTTGAACGTGGCATTCTAACAGCAAATCGTATGATCCCGGGACCAAGTATTCAAGTTTGTGAAAATGACAAAGTTGTTATCGACGTGGAAAATCACATGGAAGGTATGGAAGTTACCATTCATTGGCACGGTATTTGGCAGCGTGGATCCCAGTACTACGACGGTGTGCCATTCGTGACACAGTGCCCAATTCAACAAGGAAACACATTCAGGTATAAACTATCTTAAGAATTAATTGTCTATTGGCACTTAATTAATTGAAAATATTTGGCAATTTTTAGATATCAATGGACAGGCAATGCTGGAACACACTTTTGGCATGCACATACTGGTCTACAGAAACTAGATGGTCTCTACGGTAGTATTGTTGTGCGCCAACCTCCATCTCGCGATCCCAATTCGAATCTGTATGATTTCGATTTAACTACACACATAATGTTAATCAGTGATTGGTTACATGAAGATGCTGCAGAAAGATATCCGGGTCGTTTAGCTGTAAATACTGGACAGGATCCTGAATCGTTGCTCGTTAACGGAAAAGGACAGTTCCGTGACCCAAATACCGGCTTCATGACTAATACACCTTTGGAAATATTCACGATTACTCCGGGCCGTCGCTATCGTTTCCGCATGATAAATGCTTTCGCGTCGGTATGCCCGGCTCAGGTGACAATTGAAGGGCATGGTATGACAGTAATATCTACAGATGGTGAGCCGGTGGAGCCAGTTCAAGTTAATACGATTATTTCATTTTCTGGTAAGTATTTGACATAAATTAAGACATATAAATCGTAGCTAGCGTCATTAGCAATTTTGAATATTAAAAGAATTCGTAAATGTCATTCATAAATACGACTAAAACTCACTATAGATCCTTGTAGAAGTCAGCCTCAATTTATGTGCAAAATGTACACGGATTCATTTTGATCGCTCATGTGGCAGCTTACAAACCACTTACACTTCCCAACGCATTTTTGATAAAATTTGTTCACATTTCGGGCATCACACAACGTTGCGGATGTAATGTTCTTAAGATGCCTATAATTCTTTGCAGATTATAGGCACAGGAAGACTTGTATGTTTGTCCAAATCTACACAAACATGTATCGCATAGTGGCCAGTCGAAGTGTTCATATCGAAATTTTCATATATGCATTAAGACCACTGCTTCATATAAGAAATTCTTCTCTTTCACAAGAATTTATTTTGCGAACGAAATTTACCGTGATCATGTGTGGACGCAGTTGATCAGGAGTCTCATCGCGTAAGGCTAAAACGATCGAACGACGTTGTCGTCTCGACGATGCAACTACTTCGTGTAAGAACCAAAAAACGATGATCGTTGAAACGATTGAACGATCATCAACTTAAAACGACGTGCGTCGTTTTGCTCAATCGTCGAGACGATGATCGTCTGAAAAGTTACGCGATGAGACCGTCAGTTTGCTAAACTCTGAGTGGTGGCGCAACCGGTGGTAGACACCCTAGGCCTAGCTTCTCGCAACCATTTGTTTGTGTGAGTTTCTATTTTTGGGACGAATGGAAGGGACGGACAATTTTATGCCGATATAGATATTCCAAGATATGTTTATATCTTAGATCACATCTCATATAGACATTTCTTATTTGATGTTTGTCCATCAATCATCACTATAAAAGATATTTTTTTAGAGGGGTTAAAAAACGGTTTTTTTTTTCGTTTAGGCGGGAGGGGTAATTAAAAAAAATACCTAAAGTAAAAAAAATATATTAACAAACACCAACAACACTTGCAATAAATGACTTAACATTTTTCAAAGCCAGGACTCTGTTCTTTCATATTGTTTTTAAATCAAGTTATTTCTGTTAATAGTTTTTGAACAAAATATACAAACTTGAAATTTAAGAAAATAAATTGTAAAAAAAAAAGTTGTAGGTATCTTTGCTGATTTTTTCAATACTGAGAAACTAGAAACATGTAATTTGTTTCTAGTTTTTTACTGCCCAAATCAATTATTAATCCTGGCTTTATGCCTGGCTTTTCAAAATGATATTGTCTTTTATTAAGAGTAGCCATTTTTTTGTTAATATACATAGATATTTTTTTTTACATTTTAAGTAGTATTATTGTTTTTTAATTACCCCTACCGCCTAAACGAAGCGATCCCATAGTCAAAATTGATTGTATGTATTTAACCCCTCTACAAAAAACCGTTATCAATTTTTGGCGCCAAAGTTATCGTACTCTCGCCTTTTCTTTCATCGGTTGCATATTATTTAGTAGATATGCATCTACTCCATTCGTTTTATAATAGTACATACATATATATATACGATTTGTTTCCATTCCGCACGGATGGACTTTCAACTGATGACTAGTCAACAAATTCACGTGAAATATCAGATCTATAACAACTGATAGGATACTGCTAATGAGACTTGAATCAGGAGTTATATAATCCCTTATTTATGTCGTCACTATAGTGTCATAACAGAGCAAATCGCAAAACAAACACCTTCCCACTTATTTAGTCGTGATATCATTATAGCTTCCGCTTCTATCGTATGAGCTGTCTTTTTCAGTACCTACACTAGTGCTGGGTAAAAAAAAGAGTTTGAATGCATACTTCTAATTTATGTATTATAAAAAGCAAGGCGGTGCAAAAAGATCGCACAGGTTCGATCTCAATTACGCTATCCAACGTAAAAATCAATTATGCTTTTAACGACCCCCGCTCCCCGTTCAATTATCAACAAACATTCTGTAGTTCTTCGAAATTGTTGCTTTTCTAGACTGTCTTAAGGCACAATTGATGCAATGCAGGGGGGTTGGATTTGTAAAACTTTTATTGATTTCATTCAAAATGTTAAATTAACTTATACTTGTATCCCATTATTTACAATTACAATCGCATAGGTGAACGTTACGATTTCGTTATCACGGCTGATCAACCCGTCGGCGCTTATTGGATCCAATTGAGAGGTTTAGGCGAATGCGGTATACGTCGTGCACAACAGTTGGCTATTTTGAGGTACGCTCGCGGCCCATATCAACCTGCCTCCGCGGCACCTACCTATGATGTTGGCATTCCACAGGGTGTGGTGAGTACTGTTTACTATTGCTTGATATATTTTTTGCTTTTCGTGGGTGAGCTCTCTGCAGGGGCTACATTCATTGGGCGAATCAGAGCGATTTCAATAAACATTTATGTGACTTTGAATTTTTAATCGAAATTTGTGGTAAGTTGCTCTTGTCGGTAGACATACGAGTACGTAGCTGTACAGATAACATAATTTGTGTTGTTACTCTTGTATATAAACGTTATATTGAATGGACTTATTATTTGTAATTAGTAATAACTATTTTATTGTTGTTTTATTGTATGATATGCGATTGTCTTGGCTGTTACATATTTAGTTTAACGGATCCAAGATCCTGAGTGTGTACATAATGTGTATTGCTGTTGATATAAGGCTTTGTTTGAAGATTGTTATAAAAATTGTAGGTACCTACATATAAACCTTACCGGTCTATAACATTTACTTACTTTATATAAAGTATTCGTAACTCATGAGTAGGTGACATTGTTATTCCAAGAATAACATCTTGATTGTTGCACAAGCACTGAAGTATAGTAGATAGGTACATAAACAGTTACCCCCGTATTAATAAATACCGCATAGTGGCGAATTAGCTCTAAAACATCTTTTAAGTCGTAAATATTATTAATAAACATATCTTAGCTTTCACTGACATGTTTTAAGGAGCGGATAACTTAATTCAACGAATTCGGCGTATAGAGAGTGGTTAACTTGCACACACAGTTAATTTACTATACACATATTTCAAATACACGTATACCAACAAAAAGTTCGATTGGACGCGAGAAATTTAAAAGCTGGAAGAGAATTTCAGAGAGAATCTAAAATTCGCAAACGAAAATGCTCTGAGCATGATAGTGTCAGCTGATGGAATATGACAGATTTACAACCATGTTTAGTACAGTATCTATTCCCGATTGATATTATTATACCCAGCTCGAGCGATTCTGTTCTGCTATTTGGTTAGGTAACGAGCGCGTACGTTTCCTTATTTTGCCATAAATAGTCGCTAAATTTTCATACAGTTTGTTGCAGTACATTTAAAAAAAGACAGTTATTATCGGATGCTTGTCAGACGTTGAAACGTTCGAACCAATAGCTTGGTTTTTAATTTTAAAAGAATACATATGAGATTCTTAACCCAGGCGATCAAATTTAAAATCAAATGCACTTGCGATTCTAATATAAAGTAGATAATGTAACGTACAAATAATTTTAAAATACTAAACGGCATCTATGGTCTTGCTAATTAATTTTCTAAATTAGTTTTAATAAATAAATAAATAAAAAATAATAAATCAAATGCATTTGTATTTTGTACTTGATCATCACCCCCCTTTAATAATAACCAATTAAGTCCTCATCTGTTATATTAAATAATTACATGCCCATTATACCTAGAACGATGAAATTTTAAACATAGGAAGATCTTATAGACTAAAGTAAACCCATGCAAATCGTTGGCAAGAAAAATGCTTCCATATTTATCATATACATATATATATCTGAGAAAGAATATATTGAGCTCAATCAAACCACTCGCTATCATTGTCTGCATACACCGAGTTACATCTTTAAGATCCAGACCTGCGCGATCAGTAAATAAAAACTCCCTTCATTCAACGACGATTTCTATTGACGCATGTCACTTTTCTTAAATAGAACATATTAATGGAACTACTGAAATCCAGCAAATGGATCCTAAATTAAATGATTTCAGCAACTTTTTCTGTAACAGCTTAATTTAACAGAAACATTTCTAATTACGTGAATCAACTGCGCGCGACTACATAGTAGAACGGGTTATTATCTTAAATGTTCTTAACATAAAAATATCTTAATTTTAACAGCTATTCATAGGAATCTGTAGATGACATTTGAAGTTTTCTCCACCATGAACCGAAAGGATAATGTGCCTATTCTATAGCAGTTTTATTACTTAATGTCAATTATAAAACAATAGAATAAATAATAAACATATTTAGATAGTAAATAAATTTAATGCCTATGCTTACACATTTTTATATAAAATAACATTTACCTACTAAATCAGGACAAAAATTATTAATATCGAATTGATGCCCTACTTTTCAGTAGGTACTAGGTACCTACCTATACCTACACATTTTAAATAAAAAAAAAAATTATTGTTAAATACGCTTAATTTTCTGTAAATATCCAAATATTTTGTATATATATATGTATATCCCACTTGTAAATTAATACAAATAATTTTTTCTTTTCTTTTTTCAAAAAATTCGGAATATTTGTACAAAAACACTATGTAAATTTACACAACTCAAAACAAATATATTTTTACTCGAATATATATCAATTTGGGTGTACATGTAAAAAAAACCGAATATATACCAACCTGGTGATCTGACTCCCAAAATAACCCACAAAAATATCCAAAACTTCACTAACTAACTGAAAAAAGGTAATGAATCCATTGGACGCTCAATGTAATCGAGATCGCGACGATGCTATTTGCGTCAGCCAACTCAAAAGTGCACAAGAAATAGACCGCGGCATTTTGGACCCTAAGCCAGATGTAAAAATTTTCCTTCCATTCCGGTTCTACTTGTACCCTGTCGAAGAGTTGTTCCAGCCTAACACCTACAACCGATTTTTAGGTAAGTCATTTGATAACCAATGGTTTGAAAATTTCATAATTTCTTTTTTGTTTTCATTACAGTTGCCCCCACTGGAGATCATGTAATATCACTGATCGATGAAATCTCGTACTTGTCAGCTCCAGCACCTCTAACATCACAATATAATGAGATTAATCCCGAACAATTCTGTAATGGAGACAATCGGCCAGCAAATTGTGGAGACAATTGCATGTGCACACATAAAATCGATATTCCACTGAATGCCGTCGTCGAAGTCGTTTTGGTTGATGAAGGTAAGTTAAACCTGTGCGCAAAATGTACAGCTTTGTTCGAATTAGAGTTTCAAGGGTGGGTCGCCATGCGGTGCAGGGAAATAAGTCCGCGGGAACTAACTCCACTGAGGGACCTAGTTCCCACCTAGTGGGAAATAAAACCACTTTCGTGAAGTGGACTTAGTTCCCATGTGAGGTGGGAAATAAATTCCGTTAACTCTGAGTGGCTTTATTTCCCTTTCAATATACCCAATTTCGCACATATTCTGCAAATCGGACAGTAAACCCAAGCAGGGGAGCTACAAGGGGGTCTACAAGGGGGGCAGCATGCCCCCCATACGTTTTAAACTTTTGAATGTGTACTTAGTTCGCACCTTACATGGGAGCTAAATCCTCTTCACGAAAGTGATTTTATTTCCCACTAGGTGGGAACTGGGTCCCTCAAAAAAACTTTTATAGCTATAGAGAGTAAGCCATACCAATACGGCATATGCATAGCGGAAAATAAATTCGAGTTATAAAAACGTTGAGCTACAGAAACCGCGAAACCAAATCAGAAAATACATAAAACATTGGTTTATTTTTAAAGAATTTATTTATTTATTACATATTAAGGTTTTTTACACTGCGCCACCTCTTGCGAACGTCTGGCAAATATCCGAGAGTATAATGTAACTGTCTTGAAAAATGTTCTCAACTCAGCCGTTCGGAATCGGCATAAAATTGTAGCTCCCTTACCTTCCATTCCCTTCCAAAAAATTGCGCCAACTATTATTTTTATTTTATATTAAGATGATAACGCAGACAGTGGATTTTTAATAACATATTATATTCCATTTTCTTTGACTTTCACCGAAGATTTCCATACCTCTCTTTCTATACATTAAATAGTAAGTAGATACAGAATAGAATGAAAAATGGATCCTTTATAAATTTCTGAAAAAGTTGTTGCTGCATTCAGATATTCACTCTACATACCATTTACAGTGGCTATGGTTAATTCCTTCTGACCGGAAGTTCAGATTCTCAACGTGCGTCGTTTTTATATGTCATATCTTATGTCTATATTAGGTACCGCGAACTAAGGCCATATGAATTTAAATTAGGACTAAGGCCACTTTCTAAAACGAAATAACAGCAAATAGCTTATGACTTTAGTTCTCATTCGCAGTTAAATAAGGTCATAAGCAGATTATGGCGTTAATTTGTATTTGAAGATTAATTAAAACGACGCCCTGGCGCTATCCTAAGGCAATCCCACGCACAGTTCACGTGCAGGCGACGTTCCTTCAGCTTTGAGCAGGCTTTGAATTTTTTTAATTTTAAAACAGCACTGTCAGACTCCGAACAAAGGAATATTTCAAGATACTATAACCAGCATTCGAAGCTTAAACGCGATACTGTTTCCCACATTATCCACCTAGCCAGCTTTGCTTCGTGGACAGTTTATTTGCCTGCCACAAAATAATTTTCAAAAGGAATTAAATAAACCTAAACGGCTCCAATTTTCTTAATATTTTCTGAATAAGTAAAAGACCAATAAAATAATTAACTAGAAAGGGTATTGTTTCAACCTGTAGGTATGTATATGAAAAAAATTGGGAACTCTTGCCCTATAGGACATAAACTGATGCATTTACAAAGTACGAGTAGGTAGGTATCTGAAAGTACATATTACGGGAAAATAAATTATTCCAAATACAGACAGTCAATCATGGCATAAAATCGTAGGTAGATATGTCCTCCCTTCCATCATTTTAGATTAAGTCTGAAATAAATAAATCCAAAAATAGATAGACGCTGCTCTGCAGGGCAATTATGATAAATACCAATTGCGAAATTCTTATTTGCGAAAAATATCAAATTATATTAGTAACCTTACTATTTTCTTCCTCCCTTAGTTCAACAACCAAACTTGAGTCATCCCTTCCATTTGCACGGGTATGGATTCAGTGTTATTGGTATTGGCAGATCGCCAGACACAAATGTGAAAAAGATTAACTTGAAGCATGCATTGGATTTGGATAGACGCGGTCTGTTGCACCGACAGTACAATTTACCCCCAACTAAGGATACAATTGCAGTACCAAATAACGGTTATGTTGTTCTCAGATTTAGAGCTGATAACCCAGGTAAGATATGAATTTGATCAACCTCCTACAATGTTCCCTTTCGACTAAACTTTATTTCCTTTAGGTTTCTGGTTATTCCATTGCCATTTCCTATTCCATATTGTGATTGGTATGAATTTGATTCTGCAAGTCGGTACAAATGCCGATTTGCCACCAGTTCCTCCAGGTTTTCCAACATGCGGTGACCATACGCCGCCAATACCTATTAATTAAATATCAAATTTTGAGATTACATGTTTAAAATGCAGAATACCATCCACCACCTCTAACTCCCAAGCCAAGTTTAGACTTTTAGGCAAGCACAAAATGTTAAACTTAAAGTCTAAAAGATATAGTGTAATTTCCATTCGATTTCAAAGGATTACCGTAACTAATAATCATTACGAAGCTCTGAGCAGCAGTCATATGGATTAGTTTTAAAAAAAAAACCTAATGGTTTCTGTGCATTTTTAAATCGCAAGAAATCATCATATACCTACCTACTATTTTCATCTCATATTTTCTTTCAGCTCATACCTTTGCATTCAACTTTTAAAACGCGGATTTTCCACTTTATTTGTTTTGTAAATTTTCAAAAAATATTCTCTAATTAGAAAAAAAATCTGAATCTTGCCTTAGATGAATCTTCCAATATTGGACGTAACTAAATTAATTATATTTGCATTATTTTATTTATTTCGGTTTTACTTCAAAAAGTGTTAAGTCATTCGGTATAAAAATCAATTACGTCCAATATATTATTAATATGTAAGCTTTTGTACAGCAATATTTTTTACTATCTAAGCCTAACAAAAATAAATAAATTAAATAAAAAAATATAATACAATAACTTTAACACAAATGGTTCTAAAAAGCACTATTAAAAATGTATAGTTTTTTTTATTACACATTATTATATGAAAAACTAAAATATACAAGTTCTGATAATTTTAATTGTATTATATACATTTGCATATTTATGTAGAATAATTATATAATAGGTATCTTTCTTGTTGGTTTTTATTTTTGTAACTATATAACTAAATATTTACATTTCTTATGAATTAAAAAGAGAGATACGGAGAAACGAAGACACTCCATAAAGTGCCTGAGTGTAAGAGTTAAGTTCAAGGAACGACTAAAATAAAATCTAAAAATGTATAGTGTGCAAAAATATATACCTACACGTTATATTTTTATGTATTTATGTTTGCAAAAATATAAATAAAAAAATATTTTTAATTGTATAATTTGTTGGTTTGGTTTTTATGTTTGTTTCAATTTCATGTTTCTTCTTGCACCTACTTGCAATTTTATTTTTTGTGTACAGCAAAATCCAACCCTCGTGTGTACATATCAAGCACTCTTGTGATTTGAAACATGTAAGTTACTCTTCTGGACCTATTTATAATAAAACAAAACTTAGATTAAATGCACATAACACATACCTATAGATATCAAAACCTTGCAGTGTAAATCTAAGTTATATTACTGTTTAATTTTAATATGTTTACATTTTTCACGACCGTGTTTAACCATATTTGTATACACGAAATGTTTTCGTAGGTAATGAATCCGCTTGATGCCATATGTGATCGTGAACGCAATGATGCCGTTTGTATAACCCATCTGGTCAACGCAAATAAAGTCGATAAAGGAGCTCTTATTGATCGACCAGATGTAAAGATATTTCTTCCTTTTCGATTTTACGAATACACACCACGTGAGCTATTTGTTCCCAATACTTACAACCGATTTCTGGGTAAGAACTCCCCTCGAACTATCTAACTTCAATCAATTAAACTTGCATACTTTTTTGTATTCAGTTGCTCCTGGAGCTGATCATTTGATTTCCCTGATTGACGAAATTTCCTACATTGCTCCGCCATCACCGATGCTATCACAATTCGAGGACATACCTCCAGAATACTTTTGCAATGGAGACAATCGGCCACCTGATTGCGGTCCCAATTGCATGTGCACTCACATGATTGATATACCTCTTGGAGCTATTGTCGAAGTGGTGCTTGTCGATGAAGTGCAGCAACCGAACCTCAGTCACCCCTTTCATTTACATGGAACTTCATACTATGTCATCGGCATGGGTCGATCGCCTGATACTGGGGTGAAGAAAATAAATCTTAAACATGCTCTCGAGTTAGACCGCAGGGGAATGCTAAAAAGAGATTTCTCAAAACCAGCTTTAAAGGATACGGTCGCGATACCAAACAATGGATACGCAGTTCTGCGTTTCCGTGCTGATAATCCAGGCTACTGGCTCTTCCATTGTCATTTTCAGTTCCACATAGTGATCGGGATGAATTTAGTCATTCATATTGGGACAAGAAAAGATTTACCACCGGTGCCAAAGAACTTCCCTCGCTGTGGGAATCATCTCCCGCCAATCAATTTGTATTAAAAAAATATGAACATTGTGTAAATTATGCCAAATTGTTTTTATAAATTATTGTTAACCCTATTGTTTTGTATAATTATTATTATGCGTTTGCATTTCCTTTTCCTATTTATCCATTCAGACTGCTTATGGAATTACAATTTATGTACTTTGTAGTGGTGATCTAAAAATTTAAATTTATCTTTCAATTTGTACGTACGTACTGTACGTATTTGTAAAATATTCTACCTAAGTTACCTATTGCCATTGGATTACTATTTATTTACTAATGTTAAAGTAAAATGTTTTAAGTAGGTAGGTACCTATCGAATAATGGCAAAAATAAGGTGCACATTATGTATTATTAAAAGCTGAAAACAAAATAAATAAATTCCTGAATATAAGCCTAGAAATATTATAAAGATCGATTTTTAGTTTTACCTATTTTATTCTGGGTGCCCGTGCCCGCTGACTTTCAGCTACTTTCACAATCACTTTCTCTTCACCCGGCAGTTCAACGACTTTAGCTTATGTTTGAAACCCTAAATATTTCGAAAACGTCAAACCTCCACCGAAAATATACAATTGTTTTTGTTTTGGGTTGTTTAATGCGGCAATCTTTTTGTTTGTAAAATACGAACAGCCTTATTTATAAACTTTATACACTCTTCATAATAACTCTAAACGCAAAAACCTTATTTATAAAAATTATACTCAGTTGTATAGATGCTGCATAAGCTGGAAAATAAATACTTTATACACTGCCTAACTATACAGTTGTTTAGAAGCATTATAGCGAATTCTAATAAATAAGGCTGGAAATATATTTTTTCGCCAATAACTCGGGTCCCAACAAAATTTCCAAAATCGCAGAAATTAATTTTCTTTATCTCTTCTGCCTCATAAAGTTATCTGCCCGTTTCTGAGGCGGATAAACTGTAACTCTAGGGGTATTTTTTTGAGAATCTATAGCTAGCTCACTTTTACTTTTACATGCAAAACTGGTATACCCACTTTTGGTTTTGTTATATTCACTTTTGGTTTTACATGCAAAACGGTTATACTCACTTTTGGTTTTGTTATACTCACTTCCCAAAAAAATACGGCTTCTGTAGTTAAAGTAGGCGAACTGTCAAATTTGAAAATTATATTTTACAAAGTTTTGTTTTGGGAAATATGCACAAATGCATCTATTCGATTATATCGACGATTTTATTATTTAGGAAGAAGAATTAGGAAATAATTACTTCAACCCAACAAGGAAACAAAGAGTAGTGAGAAAGAGACCTAACCATTATGTACATTGAGGGAATGCCGACTTCAAACGAAGATAAACGTCAAGCTATGGGCATGACCATGATGGAATAAGTATAAGGTGGTCTCGTCGGCTGCCAACTCGTTCGTTTTTTGGTCCCTTAACACTTCGTTAACGTACACATACTACGCTGAATAAAGATAATATAATATATATAATATACTCACTAGGCGTATTTTTTTGGGAAGTGAGTATAACAAAACCAAAAGTGAGTATAACAGTTTTGCATGTAAAACCAAAAGTGAGTATAGGCGTATTTTTTTGGGAAGTGAGTATAACAAAACCAAAAGTGAGTATAACAGTTTTGCATGTAAAACGAAAAGTGTGTATAACCAAACCAAAAGTGAGTATACCAGTTTTGCATGTAAAAGTAAAAGTGAGCTAGCTAAAAAAAAAAAAAAAAAATAGGCGGCGCGACAGGCGGTAGACACCCAAGGCCTAGCTTCTCGCAACCATTCGTTTTGTGTGAGTTTCTATTTTTGGAACGAATAGAATACGCCTAGTGAGTATATAACAGTTTTGCATGTAAAAGTAAAAGTGAGCTAGCTATAGATTCTCAAAAAAATACGCCTTATAACAAAACCAAAAGTGAGTATACCAGTTTTGCATGTAAAAGTAAAAGTGAGCTAGCTATAGATTCCCAAAAAAATACGCCTACTTTTGGTTTTGCACGTAAAAAGTAAAAGTGAACTAGCTATAGATTCTCAAAAAAAATACTCCTATAATATTTTATTATAATACGAGTAGATTGTTTTTTAATAATTTATATCATTTTGAAAGCCCGGAATTTGTTCTTTCATATTATTTTTAAATTAAGTTAAGGGCCATTCACATGGGAGCGAACGAACGAATTGATGAAATGCGAACAAACTACTTTTTATGCATTTATAAACAGAAAATTTCACATTTTATTATTCCAAGAGGAGGATATTGTAAGTCACACCTTATGATGGGTTTGTTTTATTCAAACACATATTAAGCGTTTGATGGCGTGTTAGGCCTCATATTTCAGGGGGTGCAAAGGGTGTGCTGACGTTCATCCGGTGGTAAAATGGTTTGACCTGCCGACAACGTACGATTTGGGGAAATCCAAATATATGGCCACCGGATTTTCAGGTGGGGAAGGAAATGGCCAGCGCTGAATTCCAGCAACAGCGCCCCTCGATGTGGTGAAATTCCGTCCGCTTTGGTGAAGGTAAGATGTAAGTACCTTGTCTTGGCATGATATGTGTTTTTGTGGTAGGTTAGGTAGAGTTGTGGCGACAAGAACCACCCCATTCCGGCGAGCAGAGCCGTGCTATACAAGCATGCCGCGCTCCTCACACTCGGCACTCTTTCTCTTTCTTTTCCAATCCCATGCTAAGGTCCCGTCCTCATCCTTACTTCCTGTCATTTTTCTGCTCCTAGCTCCCTCCATTCAACCCCTATTTAGACCTATTACAACTTTCAGCATAGAAAAATGAAAAATGTGAAATCTCAAAAATCGAGAGAGAAATCTCTCAATTTCCAGAGAAGTACCTGACCGGTTTTCTTATGTCGTTTTCCATTGGTTTCACTCGGGGATTCACTCATTCCGTAATCCAATGGAACAAGAAAACTGCTTCTGGCTGACTACACTCACGTATTGGTGAAACGTCAAAAATTACTGTATGGCTGCTGCCAGCTGGCTTGTATAAAATACATAAAATGCACTTGTGTAAGTGCTCCTCGAGTGGATTCTGACTTCAAATCAAGAAGCGAAATTCTCTCCTCAGAATCAACAGAAGAGTATTTTTTGCGCCAATGGAACGGTTTGAAAAGTGATTTTCTTGATTCCGGACGCTCCCGGACGCTTCTTATTGCCCAATGGAAAACGACATTACAAAAAGTTTAAGAAATGTCATTTCGACATTCGTAAAAAAACGTTAACGGCAGAATCTACAAAATAGGTTGTATTTGAATTTTTTATAAGCTGAATATACCTATTAAACCTACCATTTTGAATGCGCTGATTTGTTCTAGGAGAACATTCAATTACAACTTCTTCGTCCGACATCGTTGAAGACGAAAATATAAGAGTTTTATTTGTCAAACATTTGAACTGTCAGTTTTTTCAATTTACTCAGTACGTGGTCGCATTCGCACAGTTTTTTAGCAAATTTTTAATAATTTTACGATTGCAAAACAGTACCCGAATGACAACACTAACAACAAAGTAGTATAGCATTTTTCAAAGCTAGGAATCTGTTCTTAATTGTCTATAGTGCAAATCAGCAAAATGTTGTCTATAATGTGAAATTTTAGACCAGAGACTGTTGCTGAAGAATGTTGTTGACACTGGGTAAACTAATATAATTTAAAGAAAGTTTGCATATTCTCTACCTTGCGCCTATCCAATAATCCAACAGTGAAACCAAGCAGGGGGGCTGCAGGGGGCAGCATGTTCCCCCATACACATTTCAAGGTACAAGGGTAACAAAAAAATTTGTACTTTAAGCGGAGCGACATATAAAAGTAATTTTCCATTTTCTCAAAAATTAGAAGACATAAATCAATCTGGTTTTCAGTGTTTGATTAAGAATTAGGCAGTAAAAACTACAAACAAATTAATATATTTTCTCAATATTGAAAAAATCAGCATAGGTACAACTTTTATTTTTTAATTTTTTTTCCTTAAATTTCAAGTTTGAAAGCATTTTTTTTCAAAAACTATTAATAATAACAATAACAATAACAATAAAAAAATTGTTGTATAATTGGTAACTTCGAGTGCTTTGTTTACAATTTTTTAAGGCATGATTTCGGTGTTTTTTTAGTTTTTCACAAATATTTTACTTGTTTTATATACCTAGGCATTTGTTAATTATATACAATAAATTTAAAATACATAGAATGTTTTGCGCGCACTTCCAATTTATAATTTTAGTAGGAACTTCTGTGATGAAATCAGCTGTCACAAAACTTATCCTGTGATTCGAGTACGTAAAAATCTTGGTAGGTGGCGTGGAAATCAATTTACCGAGTCGCAATCTGTGGCAAACAAAAGAGCAGCTTTTCGTGCCAAACGAATACGCCATAAATTTAAGAGGCGCTGGACATAGGCTACGGTTTGACTATTACAACTGTCAATCTCTGGAAATGTCATCCTTTCATGTATACTATTTACTTCTATTTTGCAAACATTCATAACAAAAATTATTTTATGAAGTAGTGGAGTTAAACAAAATATCATATTAAAAGATGTCATCAAGTAAATTAAGCCGTAAGAATACAGAAGAGAGTAACGATGTCTTATTTTTCTTCACTTCAGAAAATGCGCCCAAACGCAACAAGAGACGCAAAAAACACCGACATCGCCAGCCTGTTCCTAGCGATGATGAGTGCATCGATGTTACAACGACCACAATCACCGAAATGACTAGCCCAACTTCTGTACAAACAGGCATACGTGAAATCGCTGAGAAAAATCGTTACTCACTACCTGGTCCGTCAAAAGCATTGGTGACACCACCGTTAACGAAACCAGTGCTGGGGAAAAAACGTAAAGCAAGAGGTAAAGAAAGTGGCACATCCAGCGATGAAGAACGCTGGCTAGATGCAATCGAATCTGGAAAATTAGAAGAAGTCGATGAGGAGCTAAAGAAAATCAAGGATCCAAAACTAATGACAGCACGACAGCGAGCAATGTACGAGCGTAGCACCGACAAAGAACCTAGCCCTGGTGGAGAGATTCTCATGTCTTTACCCACTGGCTACAAGGAAAAAGTTATGACAGCTGAAGCAATAGAGAAGGCATTGTTAAAGTCGCAGAAAAGAAAACAACTTGCCGATGAAAAGCGTGAAAAGGACAAAAAGAAAACAATGGAGCGTTTGTTAAAGAAACAGGAAACTAAACAGAGATCACAGGGAAAGTACAAAGCGGTAAAGAGTACTGAGCCTGTCATAACATATCGTAATACCTATGAAGGTGCGACGATATCTATTCCATCAGACTATAATTTTGCCATCAATCCCCAAACCCCAAAAGATCCACCAAAACCTACCCTTTGTGGAATGCCAGATTGTTCGAATATTAAAATTTACAACTGCTCCAAAACTAATGTTCCACTATGCAGTTTAGCCTGCTATAGAAAAAATGTTGCGGCAATTAAAGAGATTATGTGTTAATCTCTCTTTTTGAATATCTTTGATTTTGTTTTATTGGTTTTGGACGAAATTGTTCATAATTTCCTGTTGTTCGGATTCGATCATTTGAAGGTGATGGTACTCGCTCTTTAAGCGTTCCAGTTCAATTGATTTTTCAATGATTTGGTTCTGTAAACAAAAAAAGTCTTTATTATAGTAAGCAAATCTCACCAATTCACTTACCTACTTGAAAAATTTGTTGTTCCGCTTGCCTCTGTTTGGCAATTGTTTTGAGCAGGTTATGTGAACTAATGGCCCGAATCCTTTCCTTTTCGACATCCTTCGAAAAATTGTGGCAAATCTTGTGAAAATCCTCGGAGAAGCGTTTGAAATCTTGCAGTTCTGTAAGAAAACTATTAAAGTCATGTGTTTTTCCTAATGAAGTTTGTTTTAACTAGTCGCAAATTCTAGACACTCCTCTCGCAATTCATTTGTATCTGCGGCTATTTTCGGATCTTGCACACGAAGTCGATAAATGTCGTCAATGTAAAGACCGGACTTGTGTAGTTCCTCCGCCATTTTACCCAATATAATCTCTGAATCTGTAGCGCATTTTTCTCGAAAACAAATCAATTGTTTTCATATTTGGTTGCTAGGCTACAATACAAACAATTGGTTTGTTCGATTCATTTGAAGCTGGAGGCGCTGAAAAACTTGACTGATTTTGGTCACAATTTCGGTCAATGTTAGGGACGCGGTCAAAGTTCGGGTACCCACACGGGGAACTCTTCACTTTGCGGATTTAACGATACCTACCAACAATTTTTTTTTCTGTGAATAATTCCCCCGGCGGATACTACGATAGGGGTGAATGTTTAATTTCATATTCATCTTGTGTGCCACATCTTCATCGTCCTAGTCGGCGTGTCCTATTCGGATACATATTACTAGTTCGTCTACGTCATACAAGCAATTTCTCCAGTTGAGGGAGCAAAAGCACTGCGTTTGCAATTTTGTGAAAGACGTGGTAAACATTATATTTGATATATTTATTATAAGATTTCTTTTATAACTATTTATGCAACAATACTTGCAAGTTGCAACCACTTTACAAAAAAAATATGTTCACCAAATCGAATTCCGAAATCTGAACCCGAAATCTGAGAATCCCAAAAGAACACCAACACGAATTAGTAGCCCTCAGACAGTGCGATGTTTTTTTCTACATACACTTTGGGAACGGCTGGTTTAAACTTGTAAATCTACAGCTGTCAGTTCTTCGTTTACGTCCTTATTTTTTGATATCTCAAGAATAGGTACATAAAAAACTGATATCTGCAAAACAAAATCGAGTAGTAATACCTTCAAATAAACCAGAAGAACTTCATAAATCTCATCGAAAAAAAATTAAATTTGAGGAAGAGAAGATTTTGTCAAAAAATTGTATATTAGTGCATCAGCAGCTTCTCGCTGAGCACACTATCTTGACGGCCCCAAAATTGAGGGCAGCAGCAGCACCAGTGTCCCAACAGTTAGCGAGATGTCTGGCGACCAAAAAACCCTACTAAAGGGACATCCATCGCAGTATGTTAAGTTAAATGTTGGCGGCCGGCTGTTTTATACAACGATTGGAACCCTAACAAAACATGACACAATGTTGAGCGCTATGTTTAGTGGGCGTATGGAAGTCCTTACAGATTCGGAAGGTGAGTGGGTGGCTAAAAGTTGTAGCTAATGCAGATTAGCAAATTTATGATTCAGTTGAGTTGCCTTATTAATAGATATGTTTATCACTTGTAATTTACTTTCACATTGATAAGAAGGTTAAAAATATGTAAGAGTTGCCGTCCATTCCCAGTCGAATTAATTGGCAGGAATGGAATTAATATATCTTAACTTTTACCCTTCCCTTTATTTTACATCGCTGCGCTAAGCTAAACGTTTTCTGCATGATATGGATCACAGATAGGAGTAAAGAAATTCTATTTGTATTTAGGTTTAGGTTTCACTTTATAAATTCTAATTGAAGCAATCTTAATTCTGACTGATTCGGCTATTATATGGTGGCATTTTTTTTTTATACAAACACAATAGACGTTTCTGTTTACAAATGATTAGGTATTACAAAATCATTCAAATATCTATTGGCTTTTTACACAGGTTGGATTCTTGTCGATCGCTGCGGTTCCCATTTTGGCACTATCCTCAACTATCTTCGAGACGGTACCGTTCCACTACCAGAGTCGAACAAAGAAATTGCTGAACTCTTGGCTGAAGCCAAATACTATTGCATTACCGATCTCGCAATGTCATGTGAGCGTGCTTTGTTGAGCAATCAGGAACCAAAACCGATTTGTCGCATCCCGCTAATAACATCACAAAAAGAAGAACAACTCCTTATTAGCTCATCATCAAAACCGGTCGTAATCCTTTTGGTTAATCGCCACAATAACAAATATTCTTACACCAGCACTTCTGATGACAATTTGTTAAAAAATATCGAACTCTTCGACAAACTATCTCTGCGATTCAGCGTACGAATTCTCTTCATTAAGGATGTCATTGGGTCGAGCGAAATTTGTTGCTGGTCATTCTATGGCCATGGGAAAAAAGTCGCCGAAGTGTGCTGCACATCTATAGTCTATGCGACAGACCGCAAGCACACAAAGGTGGAATTTCCCGAAGCCCGAATCTATGAAGAAACACTCCAGGTACTACTCTATGAGAATCGGAATGCCCCTGACCAAGAACTGTTACAGGCAACATCATCGGTACGCGGGGGAGTCGGCGGTTCCGGTATGCAACAATACACTAGTGATGAGGAAGAGGAACGTACTCACTTGGCACGACTGCGTTCGAATAAACGTAACAATCTGACATGATTTGCGAATCGACTAATGGCGCAATCAGCACCTACACCACCACTACAACCAACTGCACCGGCGGTGGCGAACTACTGCCAAAGAAGAAGTGAGCACAAATACTAAAATCAGAAGCAAACACAATTTTATTCCAATCAGTGTATATTAATTAGAGTTGTTGATAAAAAATCTAATAAAATCGAAGAGTGTCAACGAAAGCCTAATTCCAAGCCATCACTGCCTTTGGCAATCATTTTCTCCCCTCTCGATTGGTTACTAAATGGAGATAACAACAACTTACATGCAACTATTACTTATTTTACCCTACCATTATTTTGACTGTTTTGTTTTTGTTGAAAAATAAAAAATAAAAACAATTCTCTCACTGAGTACTAAAACCAAACGACAAACAACTGACTAAAATACGGACACCACTGTTTTTTCTTGAGTTATTTTAATTGATGTATTTTTAGTATTAAAACAACATTTTCAATATTCCACCTGCATAAATAAGTGTGTTGTTAATGGATAAGTCTTAGACTGTTAAATTATTTTTCTAATATAGTAAATATACGAGTATAATCGCAAAGATGTTTTATTTTTTTTTATTTTTGAAGAACGTAGCCATGTCCGAAATGTTCCAATAATAGAATAAGAATTTTCCTTGTCCTAGAGCCCACTCAATACAATACAAAGATAATATTCCATAGGTGTATTTATGACGATTCTTGAAAATACAATGGCGAAACGGACACGCACTCTGGGGGCTTGGTTTCTAAAATATGAGAACCCTTCTCCAGTTTTAAAGCGCAAATGAATTATCTAGTAATGGAGTAGTGGTTCACAATGCTACACCAAACGGAGATACTGTCATTGTGATGGGAGACCTCAATGAGAAGGTAGATACCGACATGTGTTCCGGAAGATCTACTGGGCATATAAATTGTCTTTTAGAATTTTATATAACCGAATCAAAGGAAAAGGCGATGGCATGAGGCCACATATTACGGCAGCTCCTGTTCCATTTTGCACTCGTATCTGTTTAAAAACTAATAAACGAAAAAATCGAATTACAATTAATTCAAACTTTTCAGAACAAAGTAATAAGTTAAGTACATTGGGTACTTATTAACTATATGAAATTCACAGACACAGTTGCAATTGAACTGACGATTTTCGCATGTTCCTTTGGATTCGAAAGAGTGAATTTATGATTAAGACAAATAATGGAAACGACATTGTACAATACCAAATCAAAAATTATTTGACGCAATTGACAACTATCGAGTCGATTGCAATAAGGGTCTCTACTTTTCCTCCCAAAAAAATATTGGGACATCGCGTCGCCCAAATAACAGCTGGGGTACAGAATTAGAGTGCATCGGCAGTAAAGTGCGACATCTTTACACTGCCCTTCGAATGAAAATCGCGTTCGTATTTAAATATATTTAAATTTTATTATAATTTTTTTTTATTTTTTTTTTTGTTTACATATTATTATTTCTCTCGATGGTGTCAAAGTTTTTGCATTCATCTTTGCTTGTTCAAAGGAATGATTTGTTTTTGGGAGTAAATATGCAACAAAACAAAAATCTAAATTAAATACAATTAAGGAAACATATTGAAATTTTGTTTTAACCTTTACTGTTATGGTCAAATTAACTAAATTAAAAAAAAAGTTCAGTGAAAGAGAGAATACAGACAGAATAGCAACTACGTTTTGAAATACATATATATATATTTTTTAAATCTTGAGACGTTTTTACCCCATTCATGTTTATCCTGTTACCACGCACTCAAGCCTTTGAATACTCAAGTTTAGTGTGGCTCCTTATGCTTACGTCGTCGATGATGTGGACGACGATGTAGCAGCAGACGTGGAGGATGATGATGATGTTGACGATGAAGTACCGCTGTCGCATTCGTTTGAAACAGCAGCACCTATATTTTCATCAGTCTTTAAGCGTTTGGTTGAGTTTTCAGTTGGGTCTGGGTTGTTTGCTAATGACGGCGAGGCACTACGTTTTAGCGATTGCTGGAGGTTGACATCAGCTGCCTCGGCATCGGCAAATTTTTTGGCCAAGACCACTGGTTCCGTTTCTTCTTCCTTGAGTTTGGTAGGCATCTCGAGAATTTTATCTTTGAAACAGACAATCACGGCCGTCATATTGTCACATCCTGTGCCATCGCCCATTGTGTTTGGAGCAAGGCACGTGTCAAAGAGCTGAAGAACGTAATTTGTTATGCAAATTAATTCTGGAAATTATTGCATTATTATGTATTAGCTCACCTCTTCACAGATCTGGGAAATTTTTTTCTTGCCATCCTTTAATCTGTGTCGAACAAACTGTACAACTTCTTCACTAGTCATGAAGTTCCAGATGCCATCACAAGCGAGAATCATAAACTCATCGTCTTTATCAATGATCAGTTTTTTCACATCCGGCAATGCTGAGATCATTTGTTCTTCCGGCTTCAAGTCTGAATTCTAAATTGAAGATAGTAAATTTAGACCATTTCTTTTCTAGGCAACAAATTAAAATACAAACCATTTTATATGCATGATCACCAATGGCCCGCGATAAGTTAAGACCTCCGTTTACTCTGCCATCAAGTGTAATTCGTCCACCGGCTTTGATAATACGAGTGCTTTCCTCTTCATCTTCTGGCTTGTGATCAAGACTCATTTCTATAGCCTTGCCATTGCGACACACTACACAGCGTGAGTCTCCCGAATTGGCCACATATAAATCGCGACCATTAAGCAGTGCAACTACAGCAGTACAACCGCTGTCCTTGCCAGGCTCTTCAATCATATTGGCACAGAACTGCTCGTTAGCCAATGCTCCTTCTTCGTCGTCCTCTTCGTCTTCTTCATCAGCTTCGTCATCATCGTCATCATCATCATCGTCTTCTGATCCAAAACCGATTACGCGACCATCATCATCGGTGCTAGAATTTTCTTCCGCTGTAATAAAAAAAAAACGAGTTAATAAATAAAAACATAACGTGCTTCTTAGACCTCAGACAGACCTTGGAAGTCCGCATCACTATCAGAAGATGTATCGTCCTCCATATCTGTTGAGGAAATTCCCGACTTAGCTACTTTTTTAGCTACACGACTGAGTGCCGGAGATTTCTCCGACGACGTGGCTACGATTGTAGCATGAGACGGTGAACAAATTTCGCCATTATGTATTTTTACACTTGACGGTGTTGCTTCACATGATGCAGCGTCCGACGAAGAAACACTATCGCTTACAGCTTTACAAGATGTTACGCTTCCATTTTGTATAGTTTCTTTGATTAGACTGCTATCTGGACTGCAAGATATAGTCGAGCCATTCGACGTTATAGATGGCTTTTTCTCCGGACTTTCCTTTTTTTGGTTAGAGCTGCTGCTAACTGTCGAGTCATCGTCCGTATCCATTTTGGAAATCTTCGTTGTTGTTGCCTCCTCCTTCGATTTTGTTGAACAAGAAGCAGATTCATCTGCGAGAAACAATGTATGTAGTTATGTAGTATTATAATCTAATCTGTATAATATTACCGTTGTCCGGCTGTTGGCGCCTTCCCCGCAAAACGGGTGATTGTGGTTTAGAACCACTTGGCCCGTCGATAAGCTTTTTGATGCTGGGCATTGATGGCGCTACGGCTGGAGCTATACCCATACTAACGCCTTTATACTTTTCAAGTACAGCATCTAGGGGCAATGAACCTTCTTCACGCAATTCTGCAAGATCCTCGACCTCCGCATCTTCGTCATCGTCGGCTGCTTCGCTATCCTCCCCCTCAGCGTTTCGTTCACCGGCTAATACTTTCAATATTTCGATTACTTCAGCATCCAATAGAGTTGCGTCGAATCCCAGGAATGCATTTTTTAAAGCGAGCTCAAACTCTCCCCCCAAATAAGCATCAAGTTTCTTTAAAAATGCTGGCAATTTATCCGCGCAGTATGCCGCTACTTCAGCGCCACCATGACCATCATAAACCGCAAAGAAAGATGTGTTCTTGTCATATTGCAGGATCGAATTGTGGGCATCCTAATTAATAAACGATTATATTCAATCCTTTCATATAAATCCATAAAGGCAAAGGGGCGTTGAAAGTTGGAAAAAAAATATAAACTCACCTCTTGGCTATTCCGCCATCCTTGCATGGAGCTAGCGCCGACTGACAGCAACTCATTCATCTCATCAGTGGAGATTTTGTCCACTTTCGGTTCAGATAAGTACGCTCCCATTGTTCCGCCGTCTTAACAAAAAAAATACAATTCTACAGCGGGAAATATAAGTATCGTTACTATATTTTTATTTTTGCGATTTGGTTCTGCAAATTTTTTTTAATATCGATAGTTCACCACTTGGCGGAGGCAAAACTTAGAAAAAGTGCTTTCTCTTTCCCACTTAGATGTCGTCAACAAATTTATCTACAATGAACTTAAAACAGAAGAAGACAGGTAATTTGACAATGTGACTCCATATACTTTTCTTTAATTCTCACCACACGCCTTCTGATACTAGTCGCAATTTTTTTATTTTAAACCAACAGAGGCACGAACCATTTGTATTTTGAGTGTTTCTTACTTAACGCGACTCAAAGAAAGTTTATTTTATACTTTGTGCAAAAATTTTTTAATTCTTTTTTATAATAATTGGAAAAATGTCCGTTTTCTCACATAGCAAATGGGTACACATTGAGAGAATGTAAGATAAGAGAAGAAATGCGCGAAACGAAAGCGAATGGCGGACCTGAACAGTTTGCCAATTTTCAATTAACTAATGTCTATTCTGTTATCCTGTTTTCGCGTATTGAGTTAACGTTAATTTCCAATTGGAATGAAATACCTTGCCGGCGTTATTATTGTAGTTATCTCTTTCTAGCATTAAAACCTCATTAGTAAATTTGAAATTGTCTCTTTCAGGGACGCCTATGGTTATGGTATTGCCATAAATTACGGAATTTAAAGCAAGAAAATTCACCACTGCACTACTTGGACATGTTCAGTAATCAGTTAGGTAGGTAGGTAGGTAGGTATGTGGAAGAGTTTCTACTGACGTCCAAGCGCAAGCAGAGAAGAGGAAAAGTTATGCCCAAAACACATGTGCAGAAATTCTGAATGCTTCACCGCATGCAGTACCTACTGCAGATGAAACAGATGTGCAGAATTCAATTTGCAGCGTTTGCTGTCAATGCTGGGAAAAATACGTGAGTGAAACACAGACGACAAATAATTCCCGTCTCTCTTTTCCTCGTATGCATCAGTAGCTGAATTTAAGAATTCGATGCTGCCAAGTCTATTTAATTTAATTCACTGCGTTGCTATGCAGTGGATTTAGAAATAGAGACATGTTGCAGTGCTGCGGTGGCTGCAGAATTTACATTTGTTTCACCACATAAGAACATGTGTATTCTAATCCTGCTGCGCAGTGAATTCTGCACGTGTGTTTTGGGCATTACATTATTTTCCCGCCTTCTGATACTATTTTAATACCAATTTGTTTCTCACATCGCAGGAAATCAAAATACCTACAATAATGCAAATATTGCACGCGCATGCCAATTTTTCTTTTCTCTCTCTTCTCTCCTCTAGTTTGTTATAAATAATTTTTTATATTAAATTATTTATTATATTTTAATTTTTTATTAAAATATTTATCTATACATATAAAAATGAAGTTTACCACTCACTAGGTCTGTTTTTTTCCACACCTATCTCAGTGAAGTAAAGTAAAGTAAGATTTTTAACACGCAATTACAACAACTACGAACTGTTTGACACTTTCGAGACTCTATATAGTTCGTCACCTCAGTATTGGAGTGATCTAAACGACAAAAACCTAGTTTCGAGAAAACGACGTTTAAAGTTTGAATACGAATAAAAAAAAAAACCGTCAGTAAAACAACTATGAAACAAATTTATTAATTTAGTGGCTATTGAGTTCTACTTACACTTTAGTTCTTGTTTTATTTGGGCGATTGGTTTTTTTGTAATCTCAAGTTGAAAAAAAGGAAATTGCATATGTGGCATGATATTTTTTTTTTCAAATAATGCGTATTTGTATGGTATGAGCATGAGGCACTTTTTGACCAACCTATGTGCCATTTAAATATGGAACGAGATTGCGATTTTTGAATGCGTATGTGGCATATTTTCATACAAAAGTTAAAATAAAAGCATTTTTTTGAAATGCTGTTATTTTATTTTTCTTGTCGTTTTTTTTTGTTAAACTTATTTTTTTATGTAAGAAACAAGGTAAGTTATCGTTTCAAAGAAAAATAATTCTGTAATATAGCTACGTTTGTTTATAACTGGGATCTAAAAATCCAATATTTCAGCTCTTTGAAAAATTATAATAAATTAATTTTTTTCCTTTCTTACTCTCTGAAGGCACTAATTCAGAGGGTAAGAAAAAAAAATAAAACAAAATATGTATTGTATCCAACTATTAATTCATAACATAACTTTCATTCATAACTTTAAAAAAATATATTATTAAATATAATGCAGAAAAATGAAACATGAATTCAACTTCCAAAACATGAAAACGTCGACTAATGTGATTTTCCATTGGGCACATCCAATTTTTATTCAGCACTCGGATTTTTCGTGGCACATGGAAGATGGAACATGAAGCAGATTGATCTGCTTTTGTAAATGTATTAGTGCGTTATTTGACAGTACGTCAGCTGTGCAAATTGTTTTCGTTTGTCGATGGAGACATACGAACTTCATATGGGTAAATATATCGACGAAGAATCAAAATCCACAGATGACACAGATTAAGAATAAAAAAAAATTAAAAAGATGATAGCAATTGCTCCAAAATTAAGTCCATGTAAATTTTTTACGTTTTTGTTCTGAATAATTGATTTTCAAGAGGCTTTTAGTAATTTTCTGAATAACGTAAAACGGCTGCGCAAAGTATGTTTTGATTAGTGAGAGTATGTGTAAATCTTGAAA
Source organism: Cheilosia scutellata (assembly GCA_955612985.1). Classification (NCBI taxonomy): domain Eukaryota; kingdom Metazoa; phylum Arthropoda; class Insecta; order Diptera; family Syrphidae; genus Cheilosia; species Cheilosia scutellata. Next base: position 76,689,932 of record OY015314.1, read on the forward strand.
AATATCGAGATCTGCAAAAAGTGATCCGGATAAAAAAAAGGTAGATTTTTTTGCGCAATGGATCTATGTTAAAAAAATTGATTTTTTGGCCCAATGGAAAACCACATAAACAACATTTTTTCAATAAATAAATAAAAATTATATTGATACTTTTGGTATAAGCCTTGATCAATGCTTTCTTTTCATTTTACGCGTTGGTCTCCTTGGAGTGACTTCTTTGACCTTTTCATAGCCTCAAGTGTACTTACAATGACATCTTATATGGCTTGATTCTTTGCAAAAATGGCTATACGTATTTGCAAATCAACCGCACTCATGATCATAACACTGAAATTTTTTCATGATTATGATAAATTGTGTTACTTTTGGCCCAAATTATAATAGTGTGTGCCAGTTATACATACAACTACAAAGCGTTTAAGGGATCTGAGAAATGAATTGTATGTATGTATCACTTAAATACTGAACAACAGTAACTGTCTATAAGGCATTTATGGAGCCAACTGTATTGTATGTATCACTAATGCACTGAAATCATTTTTAATGCTCAAAAATTTAACTTGGAGTTTGCTTTGTATGTATCATTTAAACACTGAAAAACTTTTGTGCATATGAAGCAATTTTGAGGAAGAATTGTATGTTTAGATCATTTAAGCACTGAATTGGTGTTTGCAATTGAAGCATCATGTTAGTTTAATTGTATGTATAGGTCATTTAAAATATTCAAGAAATTTCAGAAAAGTTCATACGAAAATGTGAACTTCACATACAAAGGCTTATGTGGCAGACCAATACTGACCATTTATTCCCATAAGTGCGTTTATATCATTTGTAACACTGATATCTTTGGCAGTAATTGAGATAGGACAGATTTAATTACCTACACCAAACGAAAGATCTCCTTTTTGTCTCTTATAAATCATTCCTAAATCCTAACTCAAAAATGGCAAAAATGCATATGTGTCACTCCAATACTGAGGTGACGAGTTGTTGTAATTGCGTGTTAAAAATCCTACTTTACTTTACTTCACTGAGATAGATGTGGAAAAAAACAGACCTACTGATCATCAACGCACAGCCCAAAACATTTGCTCTAGAAAGCTGAAATTTTAGACAGAGGTTCCCTTTATGATGTATACAAGGAATAAGAAAGGATATTTTGAAATTCAACCCCTAAAGGGGTAAAAGGGGGGTCAAAGTTTGTATGGAAAATTTTTAACTTTCATCCGATTGACTTAAAATTCGGTTTGTCTACTCTCTATGAGAAATAAAGAAAATCATTTTCTCCGATTTTGGAAATTCAACCCTTAAAGTGGTAAAAGGGGGGTTAAAATTTGTATGGGAAACTTTTTAGTTTTCATCCGATTGACTTCAAACTCGGTTTGTGTACTCTATTATAAGAAATAAAGATAATAATTTGTTCGATTTTGGAAATTTTGCTTGGGGCCCAAATTATTGGCGATGACCCATTTTAAGGAGGCCTTTTCTTAACTCACGAACCGTTCCACACTGGGGCCGTTTGTATGGAGAGGATGCCCAAAATGCAAAATCATGCGTTCGTCGTATCGATTTGAAACTTTTTAATGCGTCTAAACCTCATCGCTGTTAAATATTCTGATCGCTTCATCTAACTCCAGCGTATGTACTCCAAAGATATTCAAGCGGAATTCTGTAAGAATGGGGTTATACTGCTAGAAAGTGATACACACCCTCACGATCTTTCCAGTTGCATATGTTGCACAGTATAGGAAGATCTGGACTGTGTGGAATATAATTAAGGATTGGCTAACTAATAAATATGTTTTAAATATGTCATGCAAAATTGGGTGGTGTGGTGATGTAAATCCACCATTATAGTTTTTTGTGAGTAACACTTGCACTTGGCAGATTTTTTCAATTCTTACTACATAGATACAAGAAATTTATGTAGGTAGGTATATTGTATTGTATATTGCGATCAAGATATTAACCCGCCTCTCGAAGCCTTTCTCTTTTATGAATTTTTCAAGTTAGGGAACGACAGTATTGAGTAAAAATTTGTAAGATTTAAAGGTAAAGGAACAGACCTATTATGAAGAATTGACTGTCAGAATTGAAATCAAACAAATCAAACAAATCACTTAATGCAATCTGATGATGAATGACTTGCGTACCTATGTGTAGTTCGAAATATGTAATTATATACCTACCTACCTAGGTATGTACTTTCAACCAAAGTTTTGCTGGTAATACATCAATTGCCATTCTTTTAATGAAATTTCAATTTAAATTTTAGTATCGAGTTGATAGCGTAGGTATAGCTAACCATCATCCACAAATATATAGCATTATTAGGCGTAAGTAATACAAGGTGGCGCAAAAATAACCTTCCGATGTTTTTTGGCTGTAATTTAAAAAAAAAAATGAAAAACTTTGATTCTTCTTGTGGATTATTTTTATTTGGTCTTTTAAATTTTTTTACATCAAGTCGAGAATATGATGTCATGTAAATGGCCGCCGCCACAGTTGATTGTCATTTGAGCCCTTTTTATGGCATTTTCCATCACTTTGGCCAAAACTTCCGGCGATAGGTCCTCACATTCTTGACGGATATTGTCTTTAAGAGCTGCAAGAGTCTGAGGCTTGTTGACATAAACCCGCGACTTCAAAAAGCCCCACAAAAAGAAGTCTGGAGCGGTCAAATCAGGCGATCTTGCTGGCCAGTGCAAATCGCCAAAACGGGAGATTAGGCGCCCGGGAAATGCATCCTTCAGCATATCGGTTGTGGCACGTACAGTGTATGCCGTTGCACCGTCCTGTTGGAACCACATGTTTTCCAATCCCAATTCATCAAGTTGCGGCAAAAAGAACTCGTTGATCATTGCTCTGTAGCGCTCACCATTCACAGTAACCGTTCCATGACATCTTCGGCTACAGCAGCAATATTCTCTGCAGAACGGCTACTCCGGGGTCTGCCACGCCTGGCAGCATCTCGTGTTGTGCCAGTCTCTTCGAGGCGAGCGGCTAAACGTCGCAGTGTTTCACCAGTAGGCGTTGGACGGCTAGGAAATCTGCGACGAAATTCACGTTGTGCCAAAGTCACCGACCGATTATTGCTCAAATAAATAGTCACCAATATTCCGCGTTCTGGAGCAGTGTAGCGTAACATTGTTTATTAACGTGTATTTCGCATGTGTTTACTACACAAATGTCAAAACAGAACTGACATTAGGGGCCAATCGTAAAATTTATAGCATTTTCTGATAGGAGGATTACTTTTGCACCACCTTGTACATAGGGACGGAGTGTTGATTATATAATTTAAATACATGCCATCTCAAATGAATTTGAAAAATGCTCACACACACAACTTCATCATCCATTACTCCAAGAATATTAGAACTCTTAAATCCAAAATGGAAACAAAATAAAAAACTATGCGGGCCTTACCAATAATCAATTTTAGTCTTCAACTTAAATATTTTGACGGTCACAATGGATAATTTTATATGGACATTTTCGCCATTGTGACTTGGTAAAAGTTAGCCTGGGGCCCTGGACACTACAAATTATTATTATTACCGCGGTATATTATGTAGCTGCAGGAACGTGATTCTTTTGCATATTACATTTTTGAGAAACCAACCTCATGCCGAACATGTACAATGAACATACATACATAATGTATATACAAAAAAACGCATGTTCATAAAGTCCGATTGAAGTCCTCGTTTAACCCATTTCTCTCGTGCTCAGGAGGTATAGTTTGAAAATCGAAAAATTCTTCCGAACCACGTATTACTCATAAAGAATTCTTGGAGCTGCCATTTTCTTCATTGACATTCCTCTTGGAGCTTGCATTTTTTCTAAGAAAAAAGGAACTAAACCAAAGGGCGCAAAGCGCAATGCTATGCTGGTAGGAGCTCCTTTTACCATCTCTTTTGCTTGGAATAAATTCAATTGCAAGAAACATGTGATGAATACGTGCATTTCCCACAACACACCACCCGAACGTACTATTGATGCGCTTGGGTGGTGCATAACGGCGTCTTCAAGGCGAATCAATTTTCTGACTTTGAAGGCTGATATCATGACACGTTTGTTATCTCGCGAAACGTTTTAAGCGTCACATTCTTTACCATCAAAGTTTCCTGTGCAAATTTGTATGTCCTTGACACAATTGTGTTGAAGGGTGAAACCAAAGCTCTTGATTTAATTCTTTTTTTGGGAACTCCTGTTCTAACTGTGAATATAGCTATGTATTAGACAGCAAAGAAATAATGGAGGTAAAAAAATTCTATGTCCTACGCCCACACGTCCCAATCCCGACTTCACAAAATGAAACGGAAAGTTCTCACCTAATTCGAAAAGAAATGTCTGCCGTTTCCTTAGCTCCAGGTGTTGGAACAGGGTAGGTAGTTGTTCGCATTATGGTTGCTGTATTCCTCATCTATCTTTAAGCACATGTAGGTAGGACATGTTGATTTTTTTTTTGCGAAACTATGACAAAAGAAAAAGAAGCAATCCTGCGGCAGTGCTCTGAATTTGAAATGTTGTGTGATAGGAAAAACGAAAGGGCTGGTGGATTTCTTTTAGGATATAAGAATTTGAAAGAGGACTATGAAAAGGAAGTTTGTTTTAGTTCTTTATATATTTTTCGGTTAGAATTTATTTTGCCACATACTTACGAACATACATAATATCTACCATTTTGGGGTAGGTACCTACCTGCGGGAATGGAGTTTGTGATTGGAAATTAGTTTGAAAGTCCTGATGGAAAAAGTTTATTTTGTATAAATGCTTGCAAAAGGAAAGACAGCATGCGCATAAAAAAAAACATAAGAGACTTCTAGACATATTATGCAACCTATTTTTTAAATACATAACTCAAATTTGAACATATTATTATACCTAACAGTTTTGATTAGAATACAGAATGTTCTTATGTTGTGATTCACATGTAAATTCTGCACCTACCGCAGCACTGCAACATGTGTCTATTTCTAAATTTCTAAAGACATGTGTCTTGAGCATACACCAGAGTGCAGAGTTTTTCTATGTGCGTCTATGGCATTTTCGGGCTTACCCGAAACACCTGTACCTGCACCTATCGATGCAATATCTTAACATAAGCATTTTTACTTAGTTCAAATTATACTCGTAGATATGTCTTATGTATAATGTATACATATTGCTGAAACCATAAGATGTACTCAATGTAATATAGTATATTTGTAACACCCCTGCTTTCGCATGTAGATAATAAACACATCTAAATACATATAAGTTATAGCACGAAGGTTGAATGTAAACAAGAATGTAATATAAAATGCAATGAACAGTTCATTCGTTTATATGTATTGTATTCAAATTGGGTAAGTTGAAGGTTACCTGAAGGGTGGAATTGTGAATGAACGTCATTGATATGAAAAGAGGAGTTACTCACCCCTATCGTGGAATCCGTCGGGGGGAATTATTCACGGAAAAGAATATTTTGGTATCGTCAAAATCGCAAAGTGAACAGTTCCAATTAAAAATTGGACCGATCGTGTAGGCTACTGCATGGCCAGCCGAGACAGCCATTTGAATGAAATTATTTCCATTATTAACCGGAAGGATTGTACTTTCAAATAAAAAAAGAAATTTGAGAAAATATTCAGTAGTTTTTTTTTATAGCATTTTCAAAAAAAAAAAAAGAGGCGGACCCTTTATAGTCACATAATTTATCTAACAAATGTTAAATGAAAAATTTAATTATGTATTACTACTTTGTAATTTCCGTTGCAGTTATCTATCTTCTATCTTCTGTGTATAAATATAATTCCTTCGATGTGAAACTGGATGACGTTATAAGACAACTGTTGGGCCGATTTTTTTCGTATTTTTTTTTTCGTTTGCTATAGGTATATTATATACTAGCTGTACCCGCCCGGCTTTCCCCGAAAATCGAAAATCGGCCCAGCGGTTATCGAGTTATAACGTCATCGAGTTTCACCCCATAGAAGATGTTTTTTGTATGGGCGGTGCCACGCCCCTTTTTCAATTTTGACCAATCTTCACAGCAACACTTCTGGGACAACTACTGCAATACGAAACAACTACTTAGTTGAGTTGAGTTGTCTTACACACAATAGGGGCATAAACAGGGCCGGCCTTAACGATATTGGCGCCCCGGGCGAGCTATGCATTTGGCGGCTCCCTGAAATTACGCCAAAAAGTGTTTTGGAAAATAATTGCGGCGTAATATTTTTGGCAAAAACGCCAAAAAATAAAAAAGAAAATTCACCAGAATGCCAGGAAATTACGCCATATTTTTGGAAAAAAAGCTATAGAGTTAAATGCCAAAAAAAAAAATTAAATAAGGCCCGAAATCTGATAGTAAACCCAAGCAGGGGGGTTGCAGGGGGTCAGCATGCCCCCCTAACGGTTTCGTTTGAGGTCTTATTTCACGTTTTTGGTGTTTTTTTCAAAACACTTTTTTGGGCGTTTTCTCAATTTTCTTAAATGGAAAAAATGCCCGAAATAGTTTTGGAAAAAATGGCAAAATTTGCGGCATTTGTGTCAAAATATTTGTATGGAGGTTTTTGGGCTCTTTTTCCACTTTAATTTTTTGGCGTAATTTCAGGGAGCCGCATTTGGCGCCCTGATATATTCAATTAAAATTAAAAAACAAGTAAAAGTGGTATCATCGTTTTAGCCGATACCCTCCACTGCATACAAGTCATGCAAAATGTTTGCCGTGTGAGTTAGTATAATGTACACGCATGGGTCTAATATTAGTTTTGTGTGTTAGACTGTTAGGCACCAAAACTACTTGACCGACATAAAAGAAGTCCTCTCACAAAATTGCATTCGCCTAAGTCAGACAGACAGACACACAGATGTTCCTATGTGGGGTATAGAAAATAGTTATTTTCAATTGTGTACCATATTTACTATTGAATTAATAGAAAGCATTTAATGACAAAAAATATATATTTAAAAAACGCAACTAAAATCTTATTATTCTTGCTTTTTTGTCAGCAAATTCCCTGATAAGACTGTCAAATCTAGGTTTTCTGCGATTCTATTTTCAATGAACAGTAAGGCCAAACTAGTTAATCTTGTTTGGAACATTGTAAACCGCAAGTACGTTTTCATCTTTAAGCTAAGTACGCTGCCCGAGCGAAACAAAATTTTAGCGGCTCTCCAATTTGTTTCTCCAAACAATAGCTAAAAACCTGGCTAAATTTTGAAATGGAGTGCGCTGTGGATATAAGTGTCACAGAAAACAGATGTTCGTTGAAAATAATTTCCTTCAAAAATGCATCGACACAAAAATGTTTTATTTTCGTTGCTCTAGCTGTTGATCTCAAATGCTTCACTTTCAAGGTATCGACGAGGGTCGATGTGTTCATTACAAAGACGCATACTTATTTACTTTTCCGTAACACAAAGATAGAACAGAAAAAAGTAACACTTCTGTCAAAATTTATCTTGAGAAATTGTTCCGATCCATTAACCCTTTGTTCCCGGAAGCCTTATTTTTTTCAAACATTTATATATTTATTTGAAATTTTGATAAAACTTGCATTAGTGATGTTAAAAAAAAATATTTAAAAAAAAAAATTAAATATGTTAACCTTTTATTGTTGTTTAAAAAAGCGGTTCCAGCACGTAACCAGTAGAAAACTAAGTAAAAAATTCGACAACAATTTTAATAATAATTTGTCTCCATTTATTTTCTTACAATGTGTGATACAAAGCAAAACAGTTTTTTTTGTCATTCAAACAAAGTCCAACGTCACAGCAAGAGCAAGACCACCTTGTACGATGAGGCTCGGATGCTGTACTACAGTGAGCGCAGCGTCGCGACGTTCCATATTTAGGCATATGAGCGCACTTGTCAAACCTTTTCTCAAATGACACTTTGGTTTTGAAATGAGCAGCATTAGAACTTGGCACTGGTTTTCCTTTTGTTATTTTCAAGGGTTTGCTTCCTACAAGACCTGAGCAAACAGATAACCGAAACATTTTTAGAGAAAGTGATTTCGAACCCGCCTTTTCATTGAATAGTATATACGAGTTCAAAAGAGATATGTCCAGTAAATACCACATAATCCGATGCCACCATTTTTTTGATTTACGATCTATTTCGTAAATGGATTTAAGCATGTCTGCTTTGTCGACGTAGCCCATATGTTTATTATAATCATCTACGAGTTCTGGGCAAGCTATCTGCTTTTTGCGTCCATCTTTTTGCATACGCATTGCTGTCCCAGTAACTGATGGATCATGAAAGTTGCTCAAGAAATGCACTGATTTTCTGTCCTTCCATTTTACAAAAGCAAGACCATCTTTACTTACCCGCCAATCAGATTGACCTTGGTGTAACTCCTTATCATCAGTTAGATCGGTCGGTGCATTTTTTCTTCCTTTCCGGAAAGTCCCACAGGAATAGATCATATCAGCTTGTAAATCTTTCTGTAGCTGGATGGAATTGAAAAAATTATCGAAATAGATGAAGTGTCCTTTTCCAACTAAAGTTCTTGAAAGGTCTTTGACAACACGTGAACCAAGACCTTCTTCAGTACTTGCAGCAGTTTTTCCGGTATATATTTGAAACTGAGAAACGTAGCCTCTTTCATCAGCTCGGATCCACACTTTGTATCCACGTTTTATGGGTTTCATCGGCATATATTGACGAAAACAGCTGCGTCCTTTAAATTTAACCATTGACTCATCTACTGATTGAAATTTTGACGGCTTGAGTGATGATAAAAAGGTTTCTGATAACTTCGTGATGAGAGGACGCAACTTATATAGCTTATCGAAATCTTGAGATGTTCTCTCTGGTTGTCGCAAATTATCATTTATATGGACATTCCCAAGAAGCCACGCAAATCGATCTCTGGACATAAGCGAAGATATGTAACTATCCCTTAGTTGAGGCATAGATGACCAGTAATCGCAATAGCTGGGAAGCTTTTTGATGCCCATTGCAAGGTTTATTGCCAGGAACACTTTAATTTCATCTGAGTTAGTTGGACTAAAGCTATTGCTAGTTCCTCCAGCCTTCTGCACAGCATATAAATTGGTATGAAATGATATATGTTCAATCAAATCATTTGTAAAAATATGAAGGAATACATCGGTTGGTGTCTCTAACTCATCCGGAATGTTGGCACCGGTTGTCTCCACAAACTCCTTCTTGTTATTCAAAACATATTTTGTGGACCTAGTCCAGACAGTTGTTTTAACTCTTTCTTTGTCTCTTATAATAGAAAGGGGTATATCGTCTTCGCTATTCCATCCTTCGTCATATTCTTGCTGCATTTCATCAGCAAAAATAATATCTATAGCGTTTATGTCGAATAGTTGATTTTGAAGTACGGTATTGTCAATGTTTGTCTCGGGGTCAGACAGTTCTTCTTCACCGCTCTCGGAATCCATATCCGATGGTATTCCATCAAAAAACACTTGAAATTGATCCGCGTCCATTGCTGCTAGCTCAGCAAATGAAAAATGTTCTTTTCCTAAAAAAAAAATAATAGATAATGTTTATTTCCTAGTGGTTTCATAGGTAAACCACGTTAAAAAAGCCTGACAAATGTCACAGATCTTATAAATTACATCAAATAATATTTACTTCAACAAAGAAATAGGAAATTCTTGCATTTAATTAGTTTACTTACCTTCCATTTTCCGAAAAAAACACTTTTTTTTTTATTTATACACACGACAACGTAAATCACTCCGTCTGACAAAAACGATGAAACTATATGCACGATATAACACGTTCGACACTCTCATAGCAGACAAAACCGTTTTTTTACCGTTTTAAACGAAATACAGTTCCTTAAAATCGACTTGGTTTTGCAGTGAAACCACCAGGAAAACAGAGAAAAATTATTTTGTATGTGGTTTCTCTGTGAAACCACTAGGGGGAAAAGGGTTTGAGCGACCTAAATTTTGACATTGTATGGAGTATATGAAGTACAGTCTGAAATGAAAATTTGATTTTTTTTTCTAAATCAGCTACATTTTGGGGAGAATTTTGTATATGGGAGCTAAAATTTAGCTCGAGCAGTGTACTAAGTTTTAGTTTAGAAAAACTGCGTTCGCCACTTGCAACGGTCACTGGTATTGTTAACAGAATACGGAGCGATATCCAGGCGTTGGGATATAACTATTAAAGGTTGGGCTTTTTTTATAAAATTTAATGTGTCGATAGGTTTTGCCTGATTGTCTTCGTGATAGTGTTGCGGTCCAAAATAATTTTAACAAAGAATAAAAAATAAAAATAATTTTAACAAGAAAGTCCACGTGTCAGAAAAATCTTGCATCTGTTGAAATAAAACATTTCAAGCAAGCAACAACAAGCAACAAAATATTACGTCATGGTAGATAAACGCTGAGTACTCAACTCATACTCATTCCTATACAAGATATGTTCATAAAATTTAATACGCTGAATTTAGTTTTCCTTTAAATCGATAGATATAGGTATTCAAATTCAGTGAAGTTAAGCTGTACACCTCGGCGTTCTCCAGGTGCCGGCGCCCCCCGGGGGCATCAATTCTGGTACGGAATAAGACATTATTAAATGTTTTTTTTTATTTTGTGACATATTTCCTTCACACTTTTGATATTTAGAGAAATATATGGCTCTATTTTTTTATACATCCGAGGACAATGAACAATTTGCTTTGCTGTCAACCGTTCTGGGTATACCCATATGAAATTCATGTAACTGAATTATCGTTTCACCTATTAAGACACTAAATCGCCCTCAATCATAGATCTTGTCTTTCATTTCCCAGAAACCTTCTCAAATTGAGCTTATGTTTTGTTACGGGCCATTCATCTGTATATATTTTAATAATTTTTTAGTAACTCATCTTTATTAATCTCCACCTGAAATTGTATCACTCATATTTATGGTATGAACAAGGTCTTTAAATGAAGCTTCTGTATCATATCTGGAATAGAATGTCTCGATAATAAATCGGCAAACGTGCAGAAATTTCCCTGGAACATATCTTACATCGAGATTAAATTTGACAAACTTTAACTTCATTCTTTGTAATCCGTGCGAATGCACTTATTGATGTTCTTTTAACTGATTGACCGACACAAGGGGTTTATGATCATTAGGTATGGTTAACGCTCGTATCTATCCTCTTTTTTAGGGGATTATCCCTTTTTTCGAAGTCAAAGAAACTATCATTTGAAAATTTCCAAAATCCCTTTTTTATCTTACAAACTCCTCTTTTCCCCGGCTACATGAAATTTGGCCCAAATGAAAAATGGCCCCAAACTGAAAATGAAAAATCACCCCAATTTACATGAAAGGCAACAACAACAAAAAATTGCGTAAAATTCTGCGAATTTGACAATTAATATTTTGGGGCCTTTTTTCATTTTTCAGTTTGGGGTAAAATTTCATTATGAAATAAGGCCCCAAAAGAACGAAAACCCCTGCAACCCCCTGCTTGGGTTTACTGTCAGATTTGGGGCCTTATTTCATCGCAGTGGGGCCTTATTTCATATTTGAAATAGGGGTATTATTTCATTATGAAAAACAGCCCCATTTTTGGGGTGATTTTTCATTCTTAGTTTGGGGCCATTTTTCATTGGAGCAAAATTTCATGTAGCGCTTTTCACCATAGCAGATTTCTGGTGGAAATATTCAAACATCTGCAAGCCGAAAATAGTGAGCACAACGAAATCGCTATGTTGGTGGAATGAATACATTTTGTGCTTTGCCGGGAACAACAGTATTGGAGGAATTTTCTGCGATGCCGATGACCAAGTCTTGGACCAATAAAAAAACTCGATTGCAAATCAAAACTCAACTCATGCATTGAATTCTACAAATTTCTGAAAACGAAGCCTGAATTGCTTCGTTCAATCGCTGCAGAAGACAAATATAACAAGAAAACCAAAAGTGGAAAAATTATTGCTATCGAAAACGATTAAGATAGATAGATAGATAGATAGATAGATATTTATTTCTTATAATTATAAAATACAAAGGCTTTTTTTTCTTAATTTATACAAGTATGTAATTAGAAAAAACTATAAGAAAAATTAGTGACATTTTTATTTTTATATACAGGTGTAATAAAAATAGAGTTAAATGCCACTTCGATTGGCGTATACAATACAAATTAAATTTATTTGGGTGGGGTGACCCATTAAGAAAAACTTTCTTAAAAAACTTAAATGGATTAAGAGCTAAGAAATAAATAAATAATTATAAACCAAAGATACTGAAACAAAAAGCAATATACACAAATATAAGAAGCAAATAAAAATTAAATTTAACTAAAGTTAAACCAGAATATCGGAAATGATAGATTCTAAACCGGTATAGTCAAATCGGTAGAGCCAAATTTTAACTTCCTTTATAAATGTTCCAGTCGTTGATAATGCCCTGATGGATTGCGGGAGTTTATTAAACAATCGATAAGACAAAATAGAAAAAAAATTACGATATGCAGTGGTGCGGAAATTGGGAACAGATAACACATTTGAGAAGTTTACACGTAAATCATAATTAGAGATTAAACGAAAATTACGATGACCAGACTTCATGAAAAACGTTTTTAATACCTTGAAACAATATAAATGACGCACAGGAAGAATATTCAGGTCACAGAACAAAGGATAGCTAGGATGTATGCGAGGTTTACGACAAATTAGTCTTAGGATATACTTCTGCAAGATCAGCAGCGGATGTATTTTATTTTGGTATACGCCTCCCCAACAAGCAATCCCATATTGTAGCTTGGAATGGAAAATTCCGTAATATATTACCTTAAGAAGCTTAGTGGAGCATATATTACGCAAATAATAAAAATATCTGAGTGTACATCGCAAATACTTTTTTAATGTAACCGTATGATACGAAAAACTCATTCTAGAGTCAAGGCTGAGTCCCAAGTACTTAAAGTTATCTACAGTTTCAATTAAAAAGCATTTATCACTACAGATTAGACTATTACTGTAAGTTTGAAAGTAAGAACTGGACGTGCATTTGCAGTTAGTCAGTTTATATCTTTGACACTCAGGTGCGTGGAAATACACATTCGCTTCAAATTTGGCCGAGTTAGATAAGTTGAAGAACATTATTTTAGTTTTAGAGCTAATAACTAAGTGATGTTCAGCAAACCAGTGTCTCAAAAGATTTATCCGCAAAGGCAGTAGGTGATCCTTTGAAATCAAGAGAAAACAATGAATTGATATAGACTAAAAACATAATGGGACCCAAAACAGAGCCTTGAGGTACACCGATATTGAAGAACTTGATTTCGCTCCTGACTTCATCAATTTTTACTTGTTGCGACCTGTTTTCAAGATACGACCTAAACCAACTCAGTATAAAACCACGGAATCCTGATTTTTCCAGTTTTCTCAACAGAATTTTATGGTCAACCATATCAAAAGCTTTGGTTACATCAATAAATAAACCCGCCGTGCATTTTTTTTCATCAAGATGTGACATTATTTGAGAACAAAACTGTAACAGTGCATCTTCCGTCGACTTTCCTTTTTGAAATCCAAATTGAACTGGATTAAAGAACTTGGTTTTAGTTAGAAAGGCCACTATCCTATTTTTCATTAGCTTTTCGAAAATTTTGCTGAAGACTGGAAGAAGTGAAATTGGCCTATAATTGCAGATTTCAGCAGAAGAACCTTTTTTGAACAATGGAATAACATCAGCACATTTTAGATCATCAGGAAAGACCCCAGCAAACACGCAACGATTATAAATATCGTTATATAATATATATAATATATATATATAAGATGCGAATGACGACGTCGGAGATGATGGCACGTTGGTTTTTTATTAAACACATAATGTAATTTAAAAATAATAATAATTTATTAAACACAATTTACATTAATTTTTGTATTGATACTATTCTTGAAATTCATCAATTTCAGTGCGAAAACAAGTTAAAAACGTATCCCCTATTATATCCTCTTTTTTAAATTGCGATATCCCTTGAAATCTCCAAATTTCGGGCATTTATCCCCTTTTCTGTCCGCAAAAAGATACGAGCGTTAGCGTATGGATGATGACTTCCCGTCCATTAATATATTTATTCAATTTTTCGCAATCATAAACGATGGCTAAAAACTCTTTTTCGATTTGAGCATATCGAATTTCTGTCTCTGTCAAGCTCCTAGAAGCCACAGCTTGTTATTTTGCATCAGACAACACCAAAGACCATTGTGTGAGGCATCCGTCTGAATTGTGATTAGGATTGACGGAAGAAATATTTGTAAAGTTGCATTCTTTTGCAACCTATAATTCGTTGAACATTAGTATCATCATCAGCTAATGTCCTTCCTCGTACAATAAGGTCCTCGATATACACAAAGCAACCATTAAGCTGACCAAAATGTTTGGCGTTTATTTTCTGATATTTTTCAGGCGCCACATTTATACCGAACCTTGTACTCGTAAGTACCAAAAGGTGTGCTAAATACTGTCAGTTCTTTGGACGACGGACAAAGATTTAACTTCCAAACCCCTTCTCAAAAGTCGAAAACTATTTCATACCAGTGATTGTTTCACAGAAATCGTCCAATGTTGGTATGAGAAAGTGCTCGTCGTTTAGGTGTTTGTTAAGATCTCCGTGATCTAAACACAACCATAGAGAGCTATCCGATTTTTCAGGAAAGTGTTCTGATCGATAAATTTACGCTTAAGGTCCTCGCTAACCTCGTTTACGCTTTGACTAAATTGAAATCGAGGACGATAGCGTCCAAACGAATCGACTTAGGTGAATTACATTTTGCGAGGGTACTTCTTTTTACCGTCGGGTTGGTATTGAAAATGAGGTATATCGTTCAAGTAGTTCTGGTAACTCCCATACAAAACCAATATTGGACCCATGCATACCTATACTAACTCACATGGGAAGCATTTTGCAGTGGAGGGTATATCAAAGCATCGGCCAGGTCGATGATAACACTTTTTATCTCGATAGCCCCCTATTTTAGATAAGCGACAACCATTCGGGTGTGAGAGCTAGATTGAGAAGCTAGCCTGAATTGAGAAGCTTTCTGAAAACAGTTGTACTCTCGAACCTTTAAATGTAATTTATGTTCTTTATGTTTTTTTCTTTATCTTTATGTTGAACGGTGAATCTTAGTAGTCAATACAAGTTTTTATTCCTGAATAACTTAAGGATAACAAAAATATGACTTATAATGTCTTTTAAAAACGAATGGTTGTGAAAAGCAAAGCATCTAGCCCTAATATGGACATATAGCTCCTGATTTCTTTTTTATTTTTTCTGAATATGCTACAAAGATTTTGAGAACCAATAAAGAATACACAACACTCCGTATAAAATATGACCTCAATTCACCTTATATCATATTCTCATCTTGAAAGGAGCTTTAAAAGCTATTGGTTAGGGACATCAACATCCTGACTAGGAAAATAGACCACAATCCCACAAATCAATAACAATTTTTCTTGTCTTAACCTAATGATTTATTAGCACACTCGACATAAATATGAACCCTATTTACCTAGGGTGCTTGAGAGAACAAACAAACTGAAATAGAAACAACCCATCTAAGAAAA
This sequence comes from Cheilosia scutellata, assembly GCA_955612985.1. NCBI lineage: Eukaryota > Metazoa > Arthropoda > Insecta > Diptera > Syrphidae > Cheilosia > Cheilosia scutellata. Next base: position 76,705,503 of record OY015314.1, read on the forward strand.
CCAAAACTCAAAATAATAAACACACTCTTGTTCCTTGGTACTGATACGATGTTGGTGCTATACTCCCCCAGACAAAGCAACCATGAAATAAAACGATGTATTGCGAGTGCGACTTCTTCTGAATCATTCAACCCGCATTCATCGGTGGAGCAACCAAGCAAGTCGTTCATGGAGCCACCACCCTGTCCGGTCGTTGAATTTTGCACCTTATAACCAGTTGCCAATCCAAACACAACTTTTCTATATTCGACCGAATATGCCAATGGCAATAGCATTAGAGGCATTTAATAAAATCCTTTTAAGCTTGTGTCTGCTCTTCGAACGTGTTTGTGAAACTCCATATTATATGAGTATAGATATGTACATAGTTACGAGTATATGTTAGTGTGTCGAGTATGGTGGCAATCTGTCGAAATTCATACTTTCATGTTTCTTCCCATATAAAAACAGTAAATAAGCACAAAAGTAAAGAAATATGTTCATAGTGATTGTGGTATAGCGTATAGAGGATGATTTGTTGATGTTAAGCCTTTTGTAGTATAGAATGGTTAAGATAAAATAATATCAATACGTAAGTGGATGTCGAAAAAGGGAAATCAACGGATGAAAAATTAAATTATATATTTAGATCACATTCTCCTATGGACATTTATATTTTACTGTAATTTGTCATGGAAGGGTGCCTAGACAAATAAATATATTGAACGAAAAATGGAAAGCAAAATATTGCAGGATGGAGAGGGGGCAATTTGATATATTGTATTGTATGTATCCCAGTTTAGTTCATCAACGAAATTGTACATACCTACCCAAGAAATATTTATATTTCCCATGGCCAACTGACGCATTACTAATTTCGGTACGCATTTTGTTATAAATGTCAGTTATTGCTCAACAACCCTAAAAGTTATTAAAGTAATTTAATTATGTTGGTACTAAAATTAAAAAGATACATTTTAAAAAGGGCGTATCTCTAGAGTTTTCAAAAAAAGGTTTTCGGGAGTTAAACAACAACAAGTCTACTCTCTCTTTGCGCCCTCACCTAATTTCTTTATTTACCCTAAAATGTGGATAAATGCGGCTAAAATGCTTTGGGCTTGAATTTCTCCAGATATATTATTCTTAATTCAACTTTTTGTAACATATTTATTTGCACAAGATAAATATAAAATATATGTACAAATCATCATCACCTTCACCACTATCACTACAACGTATAAAACAGAGCCCCCAAAATGACATGTCTCTTGTTCCTACGGTTCTATATGAATCTGTTGCGCTACAACTAAGTTTGAACTTTATAGTTCATGAATTTGAATTTCGCTCGCTTTCACCTTCATAGCAAATATATTGTGTAAGTTTAAGCTAAATCAATTGCATTTGCAATGTTTTTTTTTTTTTTTGTGTCGGAGGTACACCTATTTGTCAATTTTTGACCAAACTTAACTGGAACACTCCCGGTTCAATATCTAAGATTATCTAAAAATGTAAGCTCAATCGGTTTAGTAGTTTCGAGTACCTGCAACTGCAATCGAGAAAGTATTTTTTTACTCATTTGGCCAAATATGTACGATCGATCTGAATGAACCACAAAAATGAATATTAGCTCAAATTATACTCGGTGAGGTGAGGTATTGCCTAACAATTAAAAGCATTTCTTGAATTGACCTAAGTAGAATTATGAGTTAAATCGTAAGCTTAGCTTAGTAAGGTCAAAATAGAAAAGTTTGAACCCCGTTTTCATTGTTTTGATGAACCTCTAACTCATTGTTTTTCAAAATTCGCCCTATAAGGGCTGAACTTATATGGCGAATTTTGAAATACAATGAATTAGGCACGTAATAATTTTAACTCAATATCTATTAAAGAAAGGATGGTTCTCAAGTTAGGCGTCAGTTATAGGTATTATATGTATTATATCAGTATTATATGCAACTGATAAACAAATTGTTCTGCTTTTTTGGAGTACCTACCTACGTAAACTTAATCCTTGAATTCAATCCTATTCTTAAGCTGTTGTTTTTGAATTAGAAAGTTAGTTCATAAAAAAATATAATTGATCTCAAAGTTTTTTAGAAAACGAACTCAATCATTTTTACGTACGTTAAACTTTTTTGTTCAACTTTTCAGTCACTTCCACAAAGTATTCCACTGAATTCCTACGAAATGCTGTGGTTAAATGTTTCAGTTTGTTCTGTATCGTATTTTTACGGATGGCTATAACTAGCACTGACCCCTTATGGAAGGACTAAAAGACAGACGTTTTATATATAATATATACAGATATAGTATATAGATGGGAATATGCTCAACACGAAAAAAGCAGGGAAGGAGGTAAATATGTTACCTCGCAACCTCGCTGACAGCGGCCATGGAAAGGTACACGACGAGTACCTACACAGTACACACAGACGAAAAAGAAGAGAGCCAAACGATTTTTTTCTTCTTATCTATTGTTATAGTTCGACGGCTAGCAAATTATTTTCAGATGCGTGCGTGAATATGCGAGAAAACATATTATTTTCTTAAATGAAAAATGGTTTATTTTTAAAAATAAAGTAGCCTGTAACCTTCAGGGGAAAGTACAATAACTTAGGCGCCAAAAATTGATAACAGTTTTTTGTAGAGGGGTTAAAAACAGTAAATGACGCTTATAAGAAACTCCAAAATGCCACAAATTTTGTTTCTTATAAGCGTGTGTTTCTTATATCCTAAACACGGATATAAGAAAAAAGTTTCTTATAAGTAATACACGGATATAAGAAACAGAAGTTTCTTATAAAAAATGTTCTTTAAGAAAGAAAACTTTCATCTATTTTTTTGGTATTTTTGAACGCTATTTTTGAAAAACTCTTCTTCTTTCTCTGTGACAAATTACAAGTTCTGGAAAAGAGCCGTTATATGTTTTATCTTTTTACACTTTATTTTATCATTCGCTGAAAAAAAATAGGCAAAATTTTTGCGCCACTTTAATATAACATGCATTTAGTTTGACCGTTATTTTTTTTCTTTGATCGAATTTTTATGTTAATTTCGACTATTTAATTTAAAAAATAAAATGGGTCGAAAGAGGACAAATCAAAGCTTAAAGGACGATCGCCCATTTATTGCCAAATTAGCTAAGAAACTCGAGAGGAGCCGACACGTTATATATCCATATTTTTAAGTAATGAATGAGTCTAACTATAAATAAAAAAATTAAACGCCACATATATACATAATGCGGAAAGGAGACTTATATTAAAAAAGGCGACAAATTCTCATGAAAAATCAAGAAAAAATGTATTATCGAAATAAGTAGTCACATCTTAACCCGTGACCTGGACTTAGTAGAAAGCATTGTGTGGTCTTCTCAGACGAAAAGAATTTAATTTGGAAGCCCTGGATGGCCATAGCTACTATTTTCATAACCTCCGCAAAGAGACTAATCATTTGGACCGGCTTCATAGCAGAGTTGAAGGTGTGATGGTGTGGGGGCCGTTTCGTATTATGGCACCTGCAAATTAAAATGTTTGTCAATAATTTAATTCTTTATTTCATTTTCACAAATGAACAGAAGCATTTCGCATTTAAGGAACATTTAAATGGGGCTTTTTTTGTGTCATACAAAAGTTTCTTATACTGAGATTCGGTGTTGTAAAAACAATTCATTATATCAGTGGTTTTCTTATAAGCATGTTTCTTATAAGGTATGTTTTTTACATTGGTGTAAATTTGCTATGTGAAGGGGGTCTATCTATCTATCTATCTAGCTTCGTTTAAACTACAGTATTCTGCCGTTTAAACCTCAGATCAGCCGATTGTCGAAAACACAAATATTTGACATTGTTTTACGTATTCTTTGAAAGAAAAGACAACGAACGAGTTTAGAAAAGTCGTATAAAAGCTAAGTACTGTACAATACTATCAAATTCATTCATTAAATTTAGTTGAACTGAAGTTTAAATTATATTGTGAAACCGGACGAGTTGAACTTCAAATTTAAACTCACGTTCAGGTTCAGTTGAACTTTAGTTTAAACTTTCAGTGTGAAACTGGGGGTAGACATTTTAAAAATTGTTAAATTTGTAAATCAGTTATAGTTCGCTAGATTTTTGTGAAAATACAATTTTGCTATTCAGTTTTATATAAATATAGAAGATTGTGGACAATTATTGCTTGGGCGATAGCGAGAGGGATAAAAAAGTTGCTTCAAATTAAAGTTTCCTGTGCCTTTACATTTATTTTCATGGGTGATGAAGGATTTATTCTTAAAATGCTGGATAAAATTATCCAGAACCAGGTTATAATATTATTTACTTTCATTATTTGTCTTATAAATACATATTTTTGCAATTGGCTGCTACTGGTATTCTCTATATCCACGGAGGTACACAATGCACTTATTGCGTTAGAAATAGTCTGACTAAACCTACCTCAATAAAATACTTATATACTACACACTACAGAAAAATATTAACAAGAAATTGCATTTTTCGAAATTGGAATGCAAGCCGCCATTTTTATTCGAATAGTAGTAGAAACTTTTGGAATTTGGAATATTTAAATTTTTCAATGGAAAGCTTTGTGTACTGCAGAGAGTATATTTGTATTTTTCCATGTACATGCGCGCTGTTGAATTTAAAGCGATTATCATTAATGTATAACATTGTTTACATCTATGGCTTGGTGGCTGACGAAAATACAATACAATTCAAGTTCTCTAGTTCGATGGTTAAATCGCTCTAATTGAGCTATTTGGATGAAATCTTGCTATTGGTAAATTCGATACTTAAGTGTCTAGATGGTACCTATAAATAGTAAGTAATAAATACCTATTTTAAAGAAATGTAGTCAAAATGTAGTTTATTTTTTTTATAATTTTTGAATTTTTCTAAATTATTATGACGGCTATAATATACATATACTATAAATATACCAAAAATGTTGGCTTCGTCACGTAGTTAAAGTGTATTTTATCTGACAAATTTGCGCTAATGAAAATAACAAAAAAATAACATGACCATTTTTACATTTAGAATGCAAACTATCAATAACAATGAACTAATTAATTTGTTTATCAGGACGGATCGAAATATAAATATAATGTTGTTCGAATTCCGCTTGTGTTTGCACCCAAAATTTTGTGTGCAGATTGTTTTTGTTCAATACTACTACAAAAATTGACTACTACAGCATTAACGCATGCTCCTGCTCAATAAAGCTCAACAATTTTCCTCTAACATATTATGTGAACATCGCCAAGGGAACCAGATTTCTCTATTTTGTATGTGTCTACACATTTCGACAATATTCATGTTCTGGAAATACATTACCACGGATATCAGTCCATCTCGCTTTCCGCCCCAAAAGAATCAGTACTTATTCGTAGACGCTCTGGATATATAGGAACTTTCCTGGCAGTGGCTATGGAAGACTGTGCTTTTTAGGCTCTCACAAAAAGTATTTCACATCAGAAACATGTAAAACAGTACAGTGAACGGATGTGCCATTTATTTTGGATTTTTTCGTACGGATAAAACGGAAATAAAAAGTAAACCTATTTTATGCACACACAAACGACATTTAAGAAACCGCAATATAATATTTTGTTACCATATTCGAGATATAAGTTTTATATAGTTTAACCCTAACGCGGGCTAAATAAAAATCAACATTTAATGTAAAAATGCACAAGAAAAATAGAAAACTAGGTCAATTTAAAGATGATTGTTGTATTCTGATAAAAAACAGTGAATTTTTTTCGAAGTTTTGCTAAAATCTAAGTGAAGGTCTCTGTCTCTTTTTCTTAAACTAATTCTAATACTTACTTCAGAACCAAAGGATATACTAATGTTAATTTAATCTGAATACGAGCTAATCATTATTGATTTTTGTGGACTACTATTTTAATATAAAACTGTCATATATTTTCGCCAATAAACAAAATTAAATTTAAAAAAAGAAAAATGTTACGTATACGCCCCGTCATCTACCAAAAAAAAAAAAACCTAGTTTAAATCATAAGTAAATCCATCTTTAGTGTGTCACTTCAATTTACGAAAATATTTTTATCTATACACCAAACGATTGAAGAAGCAGCGCATATTTTTTTAAACAATGTTTCTCTAAGAAGCAAATTCCATTGTGTTCTATCGTTTGTAAATTGATTTTCCTCGTGCGTGTGTTGTGTTTTCGAATTTCCAATGGATCCTAGTAAATATACTCCTCTTGTGATATTGCGTGTGAATAAAGTATATTCACGTCCGATTGAGTTGAGTTGACATGTCACTGTGTGATTGTGTGTGTGCGTTGTTATGGGTTTGATGTAAAAGAATCGTATATCCATTTTTCAAATTAATTGCATTGCAATATTTTCAACTTTTTTTGTTAACAAGAAATCAAGTATTTATTAAACATTTCCTCGAGGAACTTTCACTGGCGGTGGTTGATCGTTTTTAATTTTGTGGATCATACTCGTATATATATAAAAATCAATCTTTTTTTGTTGCCCCTGAAATGAAAAGAATTGCATGCTTAAAAATTTAGTCTAATCGAGTAATGTGATGCAATCAAATGTTGAATTAAGAAATTATCCACTTTAATAAAAAAAAAAGCACTGTGTTTTTGTGTAAACTACCGCTTCAAGTTCATTGCAATCCTTATATTATAATTCATACCATCAAGGTGATCTAAAATTGTCGCTTGAAATGTCCTCAAGGCCATTTGTGTGTACTCGTATTTGAATGAAAAGGCGTCAATGTGCCCGAGTTATTTTTTGTCGTCATCAACGCTCTTGTCGGTCCCGGTCGAGATTTGTGGTAAAGTAGCGGTGGTCTTTGCCTTGCGGTTACGCGAAGTATGCGTGCCTAAGGGATATCTATTTAATTTTTTCTTTCCCGGACTAATATTAAGAGGCCAGAAGTAATATTGCAAAAAATGAAGCGTTTTAATTAACAGGTAAGTGTATTCAGTGTCTTTTGATTCATGTATATTATATGCAATAAGAAATGGGTACCAAACATCCTTGAGTTTCTAGTTAAATTTCTAGATCGATTTTGTCTTGTTATTTTCAATAGTTTGGCTTTTACGACGAAAGCTTAAAACTCTTTAGGGTTTATTACTCGTTAATTCGTTATCAGCTTTTTATGAATCCTGGTTGTTTCTAAACATCCACAATAGACAAAAAAAATACATGCAATTTGCATGCAGACAGGAAAATCTCGTTTGAACTATGTACGACAAGGCTATTTTTTACTATGACTTTTGAGCGAGGATTTTTTCGTTGGAGTTCAGATAAATAAGGGCAATGATAGAAAATAAGGGTGGGAGTTAAACTACAGTTAAAATTCATTTACGATTACTATTTATCATTGCACTGAGCTTTGAACAGGTGTTCTGCAGACGACCTTCATTACAGGTTCTTCGCGTTTCTTCTTTATCTCAGTGTCAACACAGAAGGCTATAAACCTATCGAGTGCCTGCTGAATTCAGTCTGGGAGAACCCAAGTATGCTCAAGTCATCAACGAAGAGTAATTGACTCATCCTCAATTTGAATCGTTCTCTGCCACGTCCGTGCAGACACCCCAGGCAACATAAGAAATGAAAACAAAAAGGGAAACACAATCCTGGCGATCCAATACCTAAAGTGAAAGATATTGATTCAACGCCGTTTATCAAAATACAGTTTGCATAAAAGACGAAAAGAGAAAATCGTTAATTCCATATAGTAAACTCCTAAGATTACCTCGAGGTATCTCCAAATCTACGAAACATGTAATATAGGGTATGTTATAAGCTTTTGTAGGGGGTATGGTTCGATATTCGACACTTAAGATATTTGCGAAACAATATACCTCATAAAACACCCGTAATAACATTTAAATATAAACTTTATTCTGTGTTTAATGAAAGTTTAAATAGTTGTACGCTGTCCAAAATCGTCTGAACTCTTAACTTTAAGTAAAGCTTTCCTTAGTGTCTCATTTTTATTATTGTATAAAAGTAACGTAGTGCATTCTCTCTTCCCAACTCTCTGGCGTAGTTGGTGAATAACTGATCGGCTATGCTGCTGCCTATTTAATTATTATAAGTATAACTATGTATGTCTGTATCGGGCTATACTAATTAAACATTCGCCATTTTCCGCCGAGATGGTAGGACTTCCTCCCATAAGGTTTGCAAAAAATAATTTTTATTCTTGCCACATGTCCCATATTTATTTGCACAATTTTAATACATACTTTGCATACAGTTATTTCAATACCCTGGAAAATCCATATTGAAGTTCCGTGGTTTCAGAGCCTGTATGACGTATTGAAAAAATCACTCATGCTGATAAATAATAGAAGAGACTTCTTACTTAAAAGACTCGACATATCAAAAGTAGTATGTCATTACTTGAAACTCCATCTAAGCAGACCTGCGCAAAGGTTTTGCTTGTCCAGCAACGATTCCAGCAGAAGCCGCAGTTACGAGAAGAAGTAGAAACCATCATCCATTACCTGCAATTGCCAAAGTAAGGTTTAGCTGGGAAGTTTTTATAATACTATTTCAATTATTCATTGACTATAAAAAATTATTGATACTATTGTGACATAGGAGTTATTACGACACTAGCTTTTGCTAGGTCAAAGATTATATATGACTAATTTGTAAGTAAAGTGCTGGCATCTCAACACAGATCATACTATAGAAGACTGAGCCACTAGCTACGGCACAAAATATATTTCTCAGCTAGCAAATCCTTAATTATAATCCACATCTCCCAGGTCTTCCGGTACTGTCCAGAATAAGCAACCAGAAAAATCGTGAGGATGTGTAGCTTACCTAACTTTCTAGCAGTATGACCCCATTCTTACAGAATTCCGCTTGAATATCTTTGGAGTACGTACGCTGCAGTTAGATGAAGCGATAAGCATATTAATCGGCGACAGAAGCTGGGAAGCATTACAAAGTTTCAAATTGATAAGACGAACGGTTCGTGAGTTAAGAAAGAGTTACCAACCAATCACCTCTGTACAAAATGTCAGCTTTCTAGAGTAAATAGTTTGGGCTGGGCGTTGACGAGTCAGTTATGTAGGTACGTAAACAATCTAAGAAACATTATTTCAACAACGATCTTATTCGTTGTCTAAATTCTTCGTTTACGCTCATTTGTGTATGGACAGATTTTGATTTGTATTTTTGGTATAATAATAAAAACTTTATTTTCCTATATAAATACATACATATATTTCTGTTACATAACTGTTCTACTTACAAAACAAAATCATTTGAAATTTAACCTTTATTACATGTAAACAAAGTATCGTTCAATTCTTTTTCTGAAGCAATAATGTCATATCCATCTTATAGAAGTTATGACAGTTTAAATTTCCAACAACACACAAAAGAAATAATTCTTTGGCATAAAACCAATTTCACGGATATTGTTCTTGCAAAATAATTATAAAACGATCACATAATTGGCTCCATTTTATCCAAAGGAGAAAGTCCGGATTTCGAAATATTTTTGGTTTATTTCAAATTCCAAAAAGGGAATCTACGCGAGGGATAAAATTTGTATTTAGATGTCCTTCATTTTATGTATCACGCGCATAAAATCTTCAGGTAATGGTATGCCGTATTATGCGGTATGCCCGATTATCTATCTATCCTACCGCACTTTTACACTTCCCTAGCCCATTTTGTCTGTCGGATGCAGAATGCTTCCTCTATTTATGGAGTCTATTTATGCAAGACTTTAAGTTGGAGTACCAAACCAATTTCTGCATAACAAATGCAAGTGGCTGAGTGAGTGAACAGGTTCCTTGGTAGATGCGCCAGCTGCTGCGTACATATTAAATGAGGAAGCTGTTTCAGCCCTCATTCCAAAGAAGAATGGTTTTTGGTGCAAGATGTATAGTATAAATAGTGGTGACTCTAACCCATTTGCATTTCGATAACTCGGGAAAGTTGCTTTCGGTGCTGCTTTTGCAGTTGTGGTTGCCATGAAATGGCTCTAGGGATGGTGTTCTGTGGAAAGACAAAACTTTATGGAGGTACATTATATCAACGACGAAGGAGAAGGAAAACTCTTTATGGAATCAAAAACTAAGAATGCATTGCGGTTAATTTTGAAAAGAGGAAGAACATAACCAGTGTTATGTCCTACTTTGCTTGTTTAATTATTAAAAAAGTTTTTTTTTTGCGTATTTTTAAATCGAATGCACGTTGCACACTTTTAACGATTTTTCTCTTCTACAATTATGTACACATTAGCTAAAAAATCATTATTATTTGATTCAACAATTGAGAATTAGTTTTGTGCTGTTCAATATAAACTTAGTATACCGCATACTTAACATTTTTGACTCCACTCTTCTCCAAAAGCTTTACGGGAGCTAAATGTCCACAAAGCTAAGGCAAATCAATTATAGAAGCGACAGAGCGAAATCTGAGTAGAAGAATGAGTAAGAAGAAGAACTCGCCACTCAACATTTTATACTTTCACAACCCAGGAGTAGTTTGAGTCACCTCACAAACTATGTATTCATAAATAGACCGCCAGTTTCCGTGCACTTATCCAATTTCCCCCGAAATCCTATTTCGCAAATTCTTAATTTGTCTACACTTGGGAATACACATAAAAAATGCCCGCGTTGTTTTCACAACAAACTGTCGAAGTTACTATCTTTTTTGCTCTTTGCTGGTGGTCTATTTATTTGTAGTTGTGTATTCACCATAACCGTAGTTGAAGAACTAAGGGTATCAGAAATGAGTTGGAGAAAGTGAGAAAGACATGTACGATATGACAAAGAGCTTTTGATGTCAACTTTGTCAACTAGTGGCATAAACTGTAATTTGAAATTTTTTCCAATCGTGATAATCTGTTAAATCCAAGTATAACGCATTACAATCGTATCCATGTACTACGTTTAGCACTCCATATAACGGGCTTCATTTAATATCAACAGAAGCAAGCTCAGGGGCTCGATTAATTTTAAGATCTGGCGAATGACAACTAAAATGTCATTTAATATCTTTTTTATGTCTACTGGCAGCCAACCGCCATAGTAATGCAAAGTGACGTTAATGTGGTTTTTAACACAAATTTAAACCAGTACCTAGCAATTAACGTTTTTTTTTTTTAATTTCATTTTTCAACACCTACACTACATAAATAAAATAATCTTACACCAAATTTGCTAATATCACTTACAAAACTTGATATGCCGCCAAAATAAAATTAAAATCAAAGGTCTTACAATTTTGAACTTAATTGTATCAAATGATATACAAAAATAAACTACTCTGCCAAAAGAGGCAAAAAATTCAGTCTAATTTAAATGTTTTAATTTTGGTAGCTATGCAACATTAACATCCTCTTCCACTTGGTAAATTCATAGTTCTGTGTATAGTCTGCTGGCAAAGTTTTCACAACAAAATATTAATTAAGCCCTCAAAGGATAAATGTTTTTTTTTATAGTAGGTATACCTATGTTCTACATAAAAAAAGACACGGTGAAATATTTAAATGATTTTATCTGGGCTCATGCCAAATATACATGACATTTCGTGCACAATGACTTTTGATAAGTTGAGTATAGGTTACGGCCGGAAAAATAGCGCCAGTTTCCCTTGACGCTTTTTTATTGTAGAGTGTCATATCCGGAATGTATACTGAATAATTAATTTAGTAGACTGCAGGACCAATCTGCATTGGCGAAAAGGTTGTTGCTTTGATGTTGATGGTACACAAATGATATGTATTTTAGCGATATACAAATGCGAAGCTATACAAATTCACTTATTCTCACAAATTATCATTACGAAATGGAGCGAAAATCGGTTTTAGCGTGTAGATGGCTTTTGAAAATTATGTTGACTTGGATTTAGCATGAGAATTGGATTAATAAATTTTATATTTTAAATAGAAACCAGAAACTGGAGATTTGTTTATGGTTCGCGTTTTTAAGCAAACATGATGTCCTTAATAGAATGAAAATATGTATAGTACCTAACCTATACTTAAATCTACATATTCCCCAAGTGATAATTTGACAATAATGTAAAGTAAAGTTTTTGACTTCAATATGACAGTTGTGCATGTAGGTGATCGCCTGATCATGTAACGATTGACACGACTTGCATGTCACGACCAAATTACTTATTTGAATTACTGTGCGATACCTGGAACCGAATAACCGACTTTTTTGGGAGCAAGTCAGAGATTGACAACGTTCTTACAGTGTGTACGATTTTCTACAGGGCCATTTATGTCGGGATTGATATTTTTTCGCCCCGTTATTGTTGTTGTTCGTGCGAATATACAATAGCCCCACTGAGAAGACCTGTGTTGTGAAAATGAGTATATCTACCCTTTTTGATTTTTGTACGATTGTAGGTAGAAATCTTGAAAGACACCTCCCTTTTTATTTCTGACTGAAATAAAAAGCAATAAAAAACTATCTGCCCACAATTATGAGCAGACGGTTATGATGCGGCAATTTTACACAAACAGCTTCCTTTTTTACGACGCATCAACCACTTTTTTGCACACGGCGTTTTTGTAGTGGCATCGAACTGTCGTTAATGCTGCCGTTATCGTTGGTGCTGCTCTCCAAAATCTTGCAGAAACACTCCCGGGCGAAACACTTGGGCCCAATTGGTTCGGTTGTTTTCGAGATATACCCATATACCATTTACTAGCTGTACCGGGAGAACTTTGCACCGCAATGAATGCAATGAATCAGGTGGCGGAGGCAATAATGGCAGGTTCAATTTGTCACTAAGGCAGCACAATCCAGGCGTTTCTCCAGCGAACTTCAATACAACCCAATGTTCGCACACAACCTCTACTGGGCCAATTGGAACGAATGATGCGAGCTGTAGTCAAATGTTCAATCGTATTGAAACCCTACTCGATTCAAATCAATACTTGAAGCATTTCTTCTTGTGCGTCATAGATTATCACGTTGTTAATCTGTGCGATAAGCTCGGCGATTTCTCATTGCCAACTAAGCTGTTTCACATACTGCCTCTCTTTGTTCTTGAGGTGCCATGACATAAGGCCATATTTCGAAATATGGCCCTATGACGCTTTCGAAAAGCGACATAAGGCCATATTCGAACACATGGCTCTATGTCGCTTTGATAATGCGTCATAAGGCCATTATGGCATTATGTCACTATCAAGTCATTTTCAGGTTGGGTGTATGCAAAGTTTCTTTTTATCAATGTTTGGCGTGGATTTAAAGGAACTTTACATATACCTAACCGCGCACATAGACCGTTCTTGATGTGTTTGTGAAGCACTTAGGCCCGAAACACACGTGCGATTTCAATCGCGCGACTGTTTAGTCGCAAAAAATGAAACACACACATTTCAATGTGAATGCGCGCACATAATTTTGGATTTTGGATATTGAAATTTATGTGATTCATTTTTTGCGACTAAACAGTGGCGCGATTGAAATCGCACGTGTGTTTCGGGCCTTAGTGGGGCCATACGAACGCGGTGCTCTTCTCGTGCGATTTCTTCGCAATATTCCGGAGTCTAATTTCATTACGGCTTCGTTGTGAAAGATTATATCTTCTGGCTCGCGGCATTGTAATTAATACTGGAAAATTAGTAACATAATTCAAAATGTAGTAATTATTGGTGAGCGCACAATCACAAATGTGATAACCTCACAAAGTGAATATCTGCAAAGGCAACCTACCGTTGGAAAATCATGATCGGGAATAGAATTCCACACCAGAATGCTTGATCGGAATGAAATAGCGAATTCAAATTGAATTACATGTACCATCGAATCCGTCTGGAAAATCAAATACACGGTCCAAAATTAGCGATTGAATTGATTTATCGATGAGCGCACAATGACAAACGACATAACCTTTCACAATGTGCACTTCATCAAACTGAATTCACCTCTTTGAAATCACTTTTCGCTGATGAATTTCCGAAAAATCTTTTGAATCCAATTAATTATATAACAGACATAACATAACACATAAGATATATATGAATCTCCATTATTGAACAAACTTTAGAAAGACATGATGCCCATGGACGACTTTTCTTTTGTAGACAAGAAAACAAAATTTCCATGGACATTGAGTTATACATGCGTAACGTCCAGATAGACATTTATATGACTCCATTGCAACAATAATAACTATTTGCGAATTCATCTGTAAACTTGTCAATTCTGAGAAAATGTTTAAGAGTATTTATTCATATTGTACAAGTTACAAGGTTATATACGAAAATAAATACATGTTAGCTTTGTAGAGCCCCTGAAGTTACCTTGTCCTGTGAATATCGCTATTATCTATGTCCATTTGAGTGTTTCTCGTTTTATTCTATGAACTGCCACACTTGCATTTATTATTTTCTGGGACAGACAATTTCAATGCTTGCTGATGTTCCGCAAGAGTGCTTGCCTTTTCATTTCCATCGATGCCTTATCCAAGCCGATTCATTCTAGGTTTGTACAAAATCCACTGTCAAAGAAGTGTTCATGTTGGTTTGCTCAACTTACCTGATCCTGATCCAGTACTACAAAAATATTTTTCTCTTGGGATCCAGCACGCGCAACAGATCTATTATTATATGACAGACTTTATGGACTGAGGCTTAGAAATATTTTGTATAATATGTACTTGTAAACTGTATACAAAATTTAAATAACAATTTAATATTTCATTTACTACTTGTTATCCTAAAAGAATACAACTAATCAATATTAAATTAAGTTTGAGTGTACATGAACTTGAACTTTTTCCTTCTTTCTATTTCTAACTATTTCTAACAAGGAGCTCATAATTGAATGCTGTAACCTTGAAGTGTTCGGGTAAAGTGGAAATCTAATTTTCCATAAAAGTTTTCTCCGCTTCAGTGAAACGAATGAATCGATAATCATCTCATACATTGATGTCAATTAAGAAAATACATTGGGTTATTTTAGATTGGATACGCTAAATCTTGTTTTATATTTGGCTCTATTTATGCGACTAATTAGTGTGCACAAATTCAAGAAGTTGAAAAAGGTGATACCTAACCGTTATATACTACATATGTACATATATACAAAGTACATTTTGCGAATAGAATGTCCTTTACAATGAGTACTCGTACATATATGTACATAAATTAAAGCTCCTCTGTTTAACGTTGACACATAGTAGACAGAATAGTTAACAAAACTGACACTTTAAAAAACAGCTACGAAGCGTTGCGTCATTGATATTTAAAAATTAAAGAAAATTAAATTAGAAGGCTTATTTAAAGGATATTTAAAAATTAAAGAAAATTAAATTAGAAGGCTCAGGAATTGTGTTGCTTCGATATTTTCTTGTTTATTAGAACATCAAAGCCATCAAAGTCTTCATGCCCCGGCATTCACCTAAGTCTTACTTTATTCATTACAAAAAGATTCCGACCCGAAAGCCAAAAAGAGAAACACCACGAATCCCCATTAATATCTTCTATCCACTTGTCCTGTATTATATTTCTAAACAATTGTAGAGCACAATGAAATATGTACATAATACTGAAATATCAAATGTTTGTAAATGTATATAAATAGTATTGCAAGACAACAACAAGATTTTGTGGTTATACCTACAATACAATAACAATCGTTGATATAAAAATTATATACAGGGTAAACTACATCTTCGTAGATATTTCTACCCCTGCGCCACCTATAGGGTTCACATTTTTCCAAAGACTTCCTTTTTATAAGTATTATATTATATAAATATTTTTTATGATTTTTTGAATGGGATGATCTCAGAAAAATTTTGTATGAAAACGAGGCAAAAGTGGCTAAAATAGTCATTTTTAGCAATTTCTGTCAGATAAATAACAACTTGGAGCCTTTTAGGTCTCATTATGCACGTAGACACCGTCAGGAATTCGACTAAGAAAATACCTAGTTTAAATAGAACCTAAACAACTTTCTCTAACATTTTAACTTTCACAACTAAACTTAAGGTAGGTAGGCAGTGCCGTGGCCAGGATTTTGTTTCAGGGGGGCTTGCTTCCAAATCTTACGAGGAATTCTTTAAACAAAAAACTATGTACATATATTCCAATTCATTGATTTCTTTCAGTTTTTAAATCGTATGTAGGTACTTAAACGAACATACTTAAATAATTTTTTTACACACATTTTATCAAAGCAGAAGATGTCTTGGTTTTTTTTTTATATGTGATCAATCGTCTCATTAGTTCGTCTACTGATGAGCCCACCCACCACATATCGGGACGAAACGTATTTTGGAGCATTATATGATGCCACACATTATTATTATAACGTAAGATTTTGTATTAACGAATCTATGCAAGGAATCAATATAGACACTCTAAAATAGGCTTCAGTAGAAGAGGTTTCTGGATTGGAATGCGTTGTTTTTTTTTTTTCAATTCAACTTCAAATAAGTCTTCGGCAAGTTGGGATGCGGATTGAAAAGCCTCTCGGCATTTGTTCTGATATTCTTAAGAGAATTGCAGAAACAAAATCTAAGGATTTGTTCTGCAGGAAATCTGATAAGGGCAGCGTTAAGGTGCCTGTGCATTTGAGAGTAAAAATGCTGCGAGCAGCTCTCAAGCAGCTCTCGATAGCAAACTCGCAAGTGGACATAGTCTTGAGAGTAGTTCGCGGAGAGTTAACTTTTTACTCTCGAGATTCGAGCCTTTTAAAAGTCACTCGCAAGTGGACACATGTTCTGATCACTATCGGACATTAGCTCTCAAAATTCCAACACGGTTCGTATTTTGCGAGTAGCTGTCGAGAGTCGACATGGCAGAACAATGGATATCGTAAGAAATAAATCAACTCATAGCGTTACCAATACACACATACATTTTAACTAGTAAAATAAATATCAAGTGGACACGGTTATGAGAGTACTCTCAGGGAATCTACTCTCAAAATGTTATCGAAGAACTCGCGAGATTAAAATCTCGAAATTATTACTCTCAAATGGACAGCCACCCGAGAGTAACTCTCGAGAGTTTACTAGTGAAAGTACTCTCAAATGGACAGGCACCTTTAAACTGAACAGTTTTTTGCATACAATGAGGCTTACTAGGAAATCACTTCTTTGGACCGCTGGCAAAATTGTTGATGCTTTGGAAGACATTGTGCAATGGTCATGCAGTGCGCCGTGTAAGAGTTTTATCACCGTCTTGGCAACACTGCATAGACTTTTCGCGCAGTTAGTGTATACGAATAGTTTAGGTATAAACTGCTAGAATACATTTTTTTTTCTCTATTTTTTTTTTGATTGGCCGAAAACAGGCGATTGGAATGGTGCGACTACGTTGGTGTGTGTGTGGCGTGGGGGAGGTTTTATATAGAGGAGGCAAAAACGTTTTTATGGCAGTCTGGCGTAGTTAGGCGAAAAGCCGAGAGTGGCAAAATAATTTTTTTTTGATTTTTTTGAGTGCGGTGTGGCATAATTTTTCTTTTGGTTTAAAAGTACAGTCAGTAAAATTTAAAGTAAAAATAAGCTTCCGAAAAGCATAAAATTTCTGAAATACGAAAAATTCGTAAACCGAACGAAAATCCAGTGAAACAAAAACAAAAAGAACAAAATTAACAAGCCAAAGTGAAAAGGCATAAAAAAAAAACTAAAAATAAAGCAAAACAATTTCTGGTGTGTTAAACAAAAAAAAGATATATCATTTCGTAAAATCCTTCGAAAACATTGTTAAAAGAAAGAAAATATTACAAGCCCACAAATTCAAAACCGCCTAGTGAAAATCTCTCCAGCCAAGCCCAAACTCCAGTTTTCCCGCCATTTATCGGCAGCAACGAGTCACAAGAGCTCACACAAGACGCCGCCCGCAGGAGCACCCCGCCACATGGAAACATAAACGTTTAGATACAAAAAATAAAAAAAAAAAAAAAAAACACAAAAAAAACATTTATACATTTATTTGAAAATCAATATATCTGAAATTGAAACAAGTGTGCCAAAGTAATGGAATTTAATGTAACTTTCAAACACATGGTTGTATAAATTCGAGCATTGATTTGAAAATTCAAGATACATTAAGTGTCTTACTTAACTTATGTCTTAATCATTATAATATTGAATTAAAAAAAAAAAAAAATAAATACAATAATTGTTAACAATAAAGTAACTTTCATATGAATTTTGTTTCTCCAGTAGATTTTGAATTTTTTAAGTATTCATAACCAATTTTCTGCCTTAATATTAACAATATCCATACAGCTACATCGCGTTACCCCGACCACCGTGCACGCTGGAAAGGAGTCGACATCGTCATCACAGCGCAGAAAGGCGCCAACGAAGGGTAGAAAAAAGGGTATGAGTTTCTTGTTGTGTTTGTTCCAAATTAACTTTTTTTTTTTCGCATATGAAGGTTACAACCTAAGTAAAAAAAATAATAATTTTGTATTAAAATTCTTATAATGATCAATAAAAATCATAATTTTGTGAATAGTAAATTATAAATCAATCATGAGTTTATAATTAATTAATCAGAGTGAGAGGCGAGAGGGGCTGATGTGCGCAGGGATGGGGCGGTAGAGGGAAGGCAATTTTTTTGGTTTTTTTTTTAGGTTTACGCATTTTAGGGGGTTGCTCAAATGAAGGCCCAGGGTAACCAAAGGTGTGGACGAAATATTCCACAAGGGAGGGACACGAGGCCATGGTTCCATTGCCACCCAGGAACCAGTTTTTGTTTTGTTTCTCTTCACACTTTTCTTTTTTTTCAGCTATCCTTTCTAGTCTGCTCTGTCTGCTTCACCTTTTCCACTTCTTCACTTTCTATCAACCTTTTCTTTGTCTTTTTTTCGCTTTTTTTTTTATTTTAGATTTTCAGGCACGTAATCTGTATGGAGGATAAGGACAGGCAAGAACTCACCCGGTCGGCGAGCTAAGCCGTGCTCAACGCAAGACGTGCCCACCGCCTGTCACCTTATCCATCCCCCTCTCACAACCCGAACCGTAGCCGACAATCGGTGTTGAGGAGATGGTTCCTAAGTTTGAGGGGAACGTCCACCAATATGGCCGAGTGTAAGACACTCGGTTAGGTAGGTGTTCGCTACAAATATGGCGCCCAACGTGGGGCAGTGGTAGTGTCGATAGATGCTACTACCAAGGCAATTTTTCAAGATAGTTCCTTTGCATTTTCAACCATGTACTCTTAGCATTATGCTAGCCTTGCCCCGAACTTTTCGTTCGTATAGTGAACAGTCCCTATTAAATTTTTTTCCCTAGTGTTTAACCGCGTTCTAAAATTTATCCGTTGCATTTAATTGATTCTATATGATCACGTCCCATCCACATCTTGCTTTCATGGTTAAATACACTGTTCGTTAATTTTATCTTTCCTGTCTACTTCTACTCTTTCACCGAACACAAAGCACACTATCCTCTATTAATTCTAATTTCTTTCTTCTACTATCTAAGAGAAATACAAAACAAAACAAAAACAGGAATAATAACATCAATACCTGTTCATCTTTGGAAAGAGTTCTCAAACATTAGACGCAGGAAGTCTCAGAAGCTAGAGCCTTAAGACAGCTTTCTTGATTGCGCCGATCTAATAGAGACAACACTCTTCTTCTTTGTTTTTGAAAGGATGGATGTAAGTCCCGAAGTTAAATCACCGAAGATGTGAATTTCGCGTTGCGACACCATTCTTTTCAAATTTTAGCAAAGTAGAATTATATTCCAAATTCCAAATCAGAGAAATTGCATAAATTTTATATGTCTCATGAGTTATGATGAAGTTCTGTAGTATTATCATGATTGCGATAAAAGTTTAGCTATTCTAAATCCATAAAATAATATACACCTATGTACGGCCATAAGAGCAAAACGATTTTGTCTTAGTGTAGCGACATAGGGCAACTCTAATAAAGTGTTTATACTTTATTTATTTAACAAAAAAAAATAAATCTACCCCTTCCCGAAAATACGCGCACAATCTTTACCCATCACTGCAAACAAAGCCCCGAACCTCTCACAGAAATTGAATATAAAAAGAAATAAGAATTACATATTACAGAGGTACATATTGTTTAAAAAAAATACAGAGAAAGAAAGAATAATAAAGTTCAGCATACAATACACACATGCTTAATATACCAAACAAAGTATATATTTAAAAAGAATTTAGTTTCGCTTTATCCAATTAGATTTCATTATTTACAGGAGTTTTTGAGTATTTTTTTGAATTTTTTTTTGTTTTCTTTTATAATAACATAAAAGTCAGATAACATGCCACAAGATAATGGTACAATAGCGAAGAATCTTCGTAGCAAAACGAATAAGGATTCAAACGCCTTGAGTTTACCCGAACCAGAGGCTTTTAATCCATCTGTCAACATTCCCCGCACACCACCTTCAATGGTTAGCCGACGAAATGATTCTGACCTCGCCAGTAACATCATTGACATCTCGTCAGAAAATCCAAGCGCAACCAATCCTAATCCAAACATGTCCGATAAAGACGTTCTGGAAACAATCCGAGAGTTTAATATAGAGGATGACAATAATCTCTATACACCAAGAGCTTTTAGGAAAACTAGTAGCAATAATTCGCAATTCGGTCCAGAGGTTGAAGCTTATATCAATCAACGCGTCAACGAAGTTCGGGAGCAACAAGCTCAGTTATTTAGTTCCTTAGCTGAAAGTAGGTTACCACCGGAAAACTCAAACCCCAATAGGAGATCAAATCCGAGCAAAAGCTATAGTCGAAACCGTAACAGTTGGGGTAAACGATCTCTAAATGCGTTAGATTCTAGGCGAGAAAGCTCAAGCCCTAGGCTGAACGCTCTCGAACAGAATGTGAACCAAATCTCCCAAACTTTGCTCGAGGTCACAGACCGCCTCAGGATACTAAGCACAGGTAACCGTAGTAACGGGAATGATCATGTTTCTCCTAGTCAACAAGAGCAAGAAATTCCTCGCAATGGCAATAACCGAGTTGAACTAGACAAATGGCTTCTCAAATTTGATGGCACAAACAAAACACCCTCGGTTGACGATTTTTTATTTAGAGTCAACTCATTGAGGGAAACATATGGCTATTCTTGGCTTCAAATTCAGACACATTTTCACTTGTTAGTTTCAGGAATAGCGGAAAACTGGTATTGGCAGTTTCTTAAGACCAATCGCAATTGTCGATGGACTGATCTGAAGTCTGCTCTTATAGAACAGTTTCGCTCCGTTGAAACCGACTATGAGATCACGAGATTGATGGTTGATAGAAGACAGGGTCATAACGAAGCGATCGATGACTTTTACAACACGATCACTTCGATGAACGCCCGTCTTCAAAATCCCAAGTCGCCGTCCGAAATATTGGAAATTCTGAGGCATAATGTGAAAGATCAAATTTCACAACTAACATTTGCATACCAGCCGCGCAGTTTAACCGACTTTTTGCACACCTGTCGTAAGGCTGAACGCTTTATTCAAAAACGCGATGCAGCTAGAAACTATCGCCAGCCACGATACGTAAACGAAATAGACGTTTTCAGCGACGAGGAAGCTTCCGAGTTACCCGTTAATGCTATTACTCGAAACATTCCACAAGAAAGGAAGTTCGATACCAGTTCTAGAAATGTAAATCAAGTTAAGTGTTGGAATTGTGATGAAATGGGTCATTCATATGTTGAATGTAAAGTTGAGCCATTACGCATATTTTGCTACAAATGCGGAGCATTAGGCTATGTGACCCAAACTTGTCCCAAATGTCGGGGAAACTTCCGGTCGAACGACAAAACCTCCGGGGAGACTCGTTCGAAACCGCTGAACCCGGGGAATTAAAAACTGAAACATCAAACAATCCCACAATTTCAATCCTTAAACCTATACCTGACGTTCAAATACCCCAAGCTAAATCCATTACAAAACCAAAATCCCTACATCAGCGTCGTTTAGAATACCAAAAAGCACGAGAAAGAATATTTTCAAGTCCAGTATCTCCAAAGATTGAAAAAACCAGGCAAAGATATCAACTGCGCAAGACTCAAAGAAAAGCAATAAGCTCAACAGTGTTGGATAAATCCAATGACTTGAGGCCATACGCCAAAGTCTCAATTTTCAATAAAGACATGGTCGGGTTATTGGATAGTGGTGCCATCATATCATGCCTGGGCAAAAATTGCATGGATCTCGTAAAATCTGCTGGTGTTCCCATTTTAAAATATTCTGCCTTCGTACAAACCGCTGATGGAAGAAAACAAAATATTTTAGGAAAAGTTGTGACTGAAGTAGGCTATCAAGATAGTAAGAGAACTTTAGTCCTATATTTGGTTCCATCTCTCGACCAAGAACTTTATCTAGGAATCAATTTTTGGCGTGACTTTAAGATAGCTCCTTTCCTTATATCTTCTCTAGACCAGAGTGAGGACGTAGAAGCAGACCCAAACTCACACGTCTTGACACCCGTTCAAGCTACTGAACTCAATCGAGTGAAAAATCTGTTTCCGTCGTTTGCTCATTTGGGTTTGGGAAAGACGCATCTAGAGGAACACGTAATTGACACTGGAGACACAGCGCCCATCAAACAACGACACTACCCTGTGTCGCCAGCAGTCCAAAGTCTCATCTATGAAGAGCTGGATAGGATGATTTCATTGGGAGTTATAGAGGAGAGTAACAGTTCCTGGAACTCGCCGGTGGTTTTGGTTCGAAAACCTGGTAAAAACCGCTTGTGTCTAGACTCCCGTAAAGTGAACCAGGTCACTAAGAAAGACGCCTATCCGCTGCCTCATATGGAGGGTCTGCTGAGCCGTCTTTCAGAAACGCATTTCATTTCGAGTGTGGATCTGAAGGACGCCTTTTGGCAGATCCCCCTAGAGGCGGCTTCAAGAGAGAAAACGGCATTCACAGTACCTGGGAGACCACTATACCAGTTTACTGTGATGCCATTTGGACTCTGTAATGCGGCACAGCGTATGTGTCGTTTGATGGATAAAGTTATCCCAGTAGAGATGCGACAGAACGTATTTGTGTACCTAGATGACCTTTTGATTATCTCGCCTGATCTGGATTCTCATTTAAAACTTCTAGAGAAGGTTGCGAATAAACTTCGACAATCTGGATTGTCCATCAATGTACACAAATCCAAATTCTGTTTTAAAGAGTTAAAATATCTAGGCTTTATAGTAGGCAATGGCTGTCTTAAAACCGATAAAGACAAAGTGGCGAGCATAAATGAATTTCCTGTACCCAAAACTGCTAAGCAAGTCCGTCGCTTTTTAGGAATGGCGGGCTGGTACAGACGTTTCATCCAAAATTATGCTACTATTTCCTCTCCCTTAACTGACACCTTGAAAAAAGCTAAGTCATTCGTTTTCACCGATGAAGCCAAAAGTGCCTTTGAAGAGTTAAAATCTGCGCTGACTTCCGCTCCTGTCTTGGTAAACGCTGATTTCTCAAAACCATTTATCATCCAGTGTGATGCGTCATCAACAGGAATTGGTGGTGTCCTAACTCAACAAGATGAAGAAGGTGTTGAAAAACCCATAATTTACTTTTCGCAAAAGTTGAACGCTGCTCAACGTAATTATAGCGTTACAGAGCAAGAATGTTTGGCTGCTGTTCTTTGCGTAAAAAAATTCCGAGCATATGTTGAGGGACAGGCGTTCAAAATTGTTACGGACCACGCCAGTCTGAAATGGTTGATGAATCAGCGTGAACTAAGCGGGAGACTAGCTCGTTGGAGCCTAAAGCTACAATGTTTCATCTTTGAAATCGAACACCGTAAAGGGTCCTTAAACATTGTCCCCGATGTCCTTTCAAGAATGCATATGGATGAGATAAGACCAAGAGATCCGATCATTGAAGTAGACTTAAACTCTGAAGAATTTCAGTCGAACGAGTACAAAGAGCTCATTGCCACAATAAACAATAACAAAGACCGACTTCCAGATCTACAGGTATCTGAAAATTATGTGTATATGCGCACTCAGCATTATTCTGGAGATACAAGTGATGAAGACCAATGTTGGAAGTTGTGGATACCTTCAGACCTCACACAAGCATTAATACGCTCTGCCCATGAATCTCCGCAGGCTTCTCATGGAGGCATCGCAAAAACACTTGGGCGACTTCGCCAGTTGTATTTTTGGCCCAATATGGTGCATCAAGTTCGAGCATATGTGGGCAGATGTGAAGTCTGCAAAACCACTAAAGCTCCAAATTATGTTTTGCGACCCCCTATGGGAAATCAGATAATGATAGATCGTCCATTTCAACATTTATACTTGGATTTCCTAGGATTATCCAAGATCTAAATTAGGAAACACTGTACTGTTCATATGCCTTGATAAGTTTACTAAATACCCCTTGTTAGAACCGTTTTCGAAAGCTACGAGTGATAAGGTTGTTAAGTATCTGGATGAAAAAGTGTTCAGTCAATTCGGAGTACCAGAAACCATTTTTACTGACAACGGTAGACAGTTTGTGGGAAAAGAGTTTCAGAACCTACTGAAAAATTATGGCATCAAACATATGAAAACAGCCATATATTCCCCTCATCCGAATGCGTCGGAGAGGGTGAATCGATCGATATTAGCAGCCATAAGAGCCTATCTCAATGATGACCACACGAATTGGGATGTCAATATCTCAGATATCGCAATATCCTTGCGTTCTTCAAACCATCAAGCTATTGGTATGACACCATATGAAGCGCTGTTTAAGCAAAAAATGGTCACACATGCTTCGTCATATCCATTGATGCGCAAATTGTCTTTACTACATAATAACGAAGTTGATGTGTTACCCGAAAGAGTACGTTCGCAAGCAATACATAACACCATTAAAGAAAACTTACAAAAGGCACATGAACGAAACGCAAAAGTTTATAACACTCGGGTCAGGAAAGTCAACTTTCAACCTGGTCAAGAAGCCTATCGTCGCAACTTCCTTCTTAGTGACTTTACGAAAAACATAAATGCTAAATTAAGTCACAAGTTTATTAAATGTCGCATAAGAGGAAGGGTTGGTAAATCCCTTTACGAAATTGAAGATCTGGCCGGAAAAGTCGTGGGAATCTACCATGCGAAGGATTTACCTACGGCAATGAATCGGTGACTTGAAAGAACGTCATTATGACTGGGCACAATTACCTTTTATTTATTAATCATTTGTATTTTAGCAATAATAAGAGAAGGCTTTAATTCATGGCGGAGTGAGTACACCACGCACACAAAATTTGCTAAGGAACAAACAAAAACATACAAAGATATATCATAAATCGCTTTTAGACGGTTACCGTATATTGCTGCAAACAATTTTCACAGCTATCTACAAGAGTTGGTGAAATAGATCTAGGTTATCCTTTCCCAGAGAATTAAAAATCAAACGATTGAAATAAAATGTTTTATTAACTATACCTAAATACACATGCGTCTATCTTAAAATTATGTACGACTAAACACTTTACCTATCAGTCAGTGCTATCATTAGCTATTGAGCATCATTAATACTTGATCTAATTTTCTGTTTTGCGATTCTTCAAATCGTTTAAATTACCTGATTGGTTGCTCATTGCTTCAAATTTCATATCCACAGGTTTCGGTTCTCTCAGATGCATACTTTTTTTTACTAACATCCATTTCACTTGTCATCGTATTTTTATAGGTTTCCAAAAAACTTTTCACATTTCTCGGCACTCGGCGACAGCTGCTGATTCGAGTTATACATTTCCTTGACATTATCCAAGTTAATGGTGTTTGGCAGCAATGTGGTGATTCCGTTTGGATTAGAGGCTACATATGTTCAATTGAATTCCATAGATACACAGTTCATTCGAGGTCATTATCTGTAATAGTTCAACATTTCGAGTTTGACGCTAATTGGATTCTTATCACACATACCTTCAGCATCAAGTTCGGTACCCCCTATTTATGAATTTCTACGTCGTATTGATAGCCCTCGATGCCCCTTCGTCATCCACTAAACGTAGATCGTTTCTACGTACCCACATTGCTACCCCGAGAATAATATCTTGATTTTTGACGTCGTGCAGACTACGGACCGGGAATCGATGTTGTATTTGGGAAAAGCCGAATTGTGAGCTCGTAAGTGAGTTGTTTTGTGTCGGTTCCACTGCCAAGAGGGATTGCGCTTTCTCTGCAGAAGGTGCATCATCAAGTTGTGGCCTTAATAGAAAAAAAAAACAAGAAAAAGAGGGACTGGGGTGTGCATAGTAATATTAAGTTACTCACTTGACAAAATCCTGTCTCATGTACTTTTGTTTGGATTGAAGTTGCAATGTCCTTACCAGCGATAAGATTCCAGTTAGTCGTTGCTGCTACACTTGTGTCCATTCTTACAGGGTTGTGCTGTAAACTTTAACAGTTGTGTTGGTTGTTTGTCCTTTGCAAAATAAATTTTATTTCACAAAGCAAACAAGCAACCGATTTCGAAAAGTACTTTTCTTTGTTACAATGTTTAAAAGCCAGTTAAGCTAAGTGAAGTTATTTGCAGTTGTAGGCATTTCGGAATAAATATCGATGGTTGCATTCAGGGTGTCGCTTGAGCGCTTTGCTTACTGCATTTCTATAAATGGATCAGATTTGCGGCGAGATCATTTTTAAAATTTTTTACAAGTCAACAATAAATCTTTACATAGTGACATTAGAGACTTACAAATGCATAGATAAATTCATGTGTGTAGATCACATTGTTTTTCATGTGAGGTTTGAATTGAATTCAGTACTTTTGAAATTGATCAGACAAAGTCCAAAGTCAAAAGTACTAAATTTTACGAAGTGTATTTTGCCAAATACGTGGCGACAGAATATAAAAGAAATAAATATAATTGCATAACTATAATAATAGGCCCAAACACTGCTGCTGCAGACAACTGAGTATCATGATGAGCGTAATTCTATTCTATTCACTCTCTGAATGCAATCATAATTCATTGCGAGTAGAATGATCAGCCTCACAAATAGATGGCTCGGACTTCTAGATGCGTGCGAAGTGAGGTGTAGTGTATTTTGGGATCAAACACGAAGAACAATGCGCATAACCTGCATCGAGAACGTAGGCACCTAGTTACTTCTATAGATGAGATCATTGTCCCAGGCGTAATATAAAAGAAAATTAATAAATCTAATTGTTAGTGGTGAACTTAAAACACAGACTAAATGGATATAAAAATTGAAGTGTTAAAAAAAAAAGAAAAAAAAAAAAAAAAAAAAAAAAAAGGAAGTTGCAAGCTTGCAGTTTATTCTGAAACAAAAAAGGCATAGCGCCGAGTACGACTCAGGTATGGTAGTAGATTTTTATTTACTTTTTTTTAAAGAATGGTGGTTAGCTAATAGGCTATTCAGTGCAGTAGAGATTTTTATCCAACCATTCTGCTTTAAAATTGAATTCTTTGCATGAACATAGTTTTCAATGCCATCTCGCTACATTTGAACGTAGGGGATGGAATTGTTTTGTGCAATGGTCATGCAGTGCGCCGTGTAAGAGTTTTATCACCGTCTTGGCAACACTGCATAGACTTTTCGCGCAGTTAGTGTATACGAATAGTTTAGGTATAAACTGCTAGAATACATTTTTTTTTCTCTATTTTTTTTTTGATTGGCCGAAAACAGGCGATTGGAATGGTGCGACTACGTTGGTGTGTGTGTGGCGTGGGGGAGGTTTTATATAGAGGAGGCAAAAACGTTTTTATGGCAGTCTGGCGTAGTTAGGCGAAAAGCCGAGAGTGGCAAAATAATTTTTTTTTGATTTTTTTGAGTGCGGTGTGGCATAATTTTTCTTTTGGTTTAAAAGTACAGTCAGTAAAATTTAAAGTAAAAATAAGCTTCCGAAAAGCATAAAATTTCTGAAATACGAAAAATTCGTAAACCGAACGAAAATCCAGTGAAACAAAAACAAAAAGAACAAAATTAACAAGCCAAAGTGAAAAGGCATAAAAAAAAAACTAAAAATAAAGCAAAACAATTTCTGGTGTGTTAAACAAAAAAAAGATATATCATTTCGTAAAATCCTTCGAAAACATTGTTAAAAGAAAGAAAATATTACAAGCCCACAAATTCAAAACCGCCTAGTGAAAATCTCTCCAGCCAAGCCCAAACTCCAGTTTTCCCGCCATTTATCGGCAGCAACGAGTCACAAGAGCTCACACAAGACGCCGCCCGCAGGAGCACCCCGCCACATGGAAACATAAACGTTTAGATACAAAAAATAAAAAAAAAAAAAAAAACACAAAAAAAACATTTATACATTTATTTGAAAATCAATATATCTGAAATTGAAACAAGTGTGCCAAAGTAATGGAATTTAATGTAACTTTCAAACACATGGTTGTATAAATTCGAGCATTGATTTGAAAATTCAAGATACATTAAGTGTCTTACTTAACTTATGTCTTAATCATTATAATATTGAATTTGAAAAAAAAAAAATAAATACAATAATTGTTAACAATAAAGTAACTTTCATATGAATTTTGTTTCTCCAGTAGATTTTGAATTTTTTAAGTATTCATAACCAATTTTCTGCCTTAATATTAACAATATCCATACAGCTACATCGCGTTACCCCGACCACCGTGCACGCTGGAAAGGAGTCGACATCGTCATCACAGCGCAGAAAGGCGCCAACGAAGGGTAGAAAAAAGGGTATGAGTTTCTTGTTGTGTTTGTTCCAAATTAACTTTTTTTTTTTTCGCATATGAAGGTTACAACCTAAGTAAAAAAAATAATAATTTTGTATTAAAATTCTTATAATGATCAATAAAAATCATAATTTTGTGAATAGTAAATTATAAATCAATCATGAGTTTATAATTAATTAATCAGAGTGAGAGGCGAGAGGGGCTGATGTGCGCAGGGATGGGGCGGTAGAGGGAAGGCAATTTTTTTGGTTTTTTTTTTAGGTTTACGCATTTTAGGGGGTTGCTCAAATGAAGGCCCAGGGTAACCAAAGGTGTGGACGAAATATTCCACAAGGGAGGGACACGAGGCCATGGTTCCATTGCCACCCAGGAACCAGTTTTTGTTTTGTTTCTCTTCACACTTTTCTTTTTTTTCAGCTATCCTTTCTAGTCTGCTCTGTCTGCTTCACCTTTTCCACTTCTTCACTTTCTATCAACCTTTTCTTTGTCTTTTTTGCGCTTTTTTTTTTATTTTAGATTTTCAGGCACGTAATCTGTATGGAGGATAAGGACAGGCAAGAACTCACCCGGTCGGCGAGCTAAGCCGTGCTCAACGCAAGACGTGCCCACCGCCTGTCACCTTATCCATCCCCCTCTCACAACCCGAACCGTAGCCGACAATCGGTGTTGAGGAGATGGTTCCTAAGTTTGAGGGGAACGTCCACCAATATGGCCGAGTGTAAGACACTCGGTTAGGTAGGTGTTCGCTACAACATTGCCCACGTTCTGCTCGTTATTTCTTCAACACTTATTGAGATACATTTGAAGAGCTCTACAAAGGAAAGAATACTGTCATACCATTCAATGAATCTTGTTTCACAAAGGCGTAGAAGTCGAGTTTTTCGGCTCTCTGGTGGGTGTTTCTTAATGACATTTTTGAAAGTTATATTTGGATTTCAATGGTTGCGGAGGAAATTAGCTATTTTACTAACTACACCATGGCAATTGCGAATTGCATTAGTTGACATGGCAGAGACAGGTTCAAGCGATGGCTTGCACAGTGTACATACATTGAGCGTCAAAAGTGAGTAAACACCAATGATGTTTTCATTTGTCTTTGATGCTTAAAAACAATTTTTTCCAAATTCCTATAAAGTATTTTATGTTGTCGAAATGAAATACGTTTTGTTATTGTTATTTCGTTATCAAACTTTTTACAGATTTCTCGCTTTTAAGAACTTTTTCAAGACCCTAAAGAAAACTTAGAAGAGCAGCTTACTCACTTTTGACGCTCACTGTACCTAGCGTTTGGATACTGTATTTTTATAGATTTGAATTTATATTAGAAAGTTCAAGTTTTTTGGCTACGTGCCTGTAGGTTGGTACTTTTCTTTTGATTTATCTTAACGTTTTTTATCAGAAACGTCCTATCCAACATTTTTTGTCAACATAAATAAACACAGACTTGAATAAATTTGAACATTTAATGTCACATTTTTATGACTCAAGAAAAATACCACATCGAATCCGAAGTACAGATTATCACTGCAGAGTGCAGATACTTTTCGTAAAAATCTAAGTTATTCCGGAGCCTTACTGAATTTATATCCAGAAAATATAGTACATCCAGTAACAAGAAAATATAAATCAAATGGATATAAACAAAAAAAAAGAGAGGAAAAGGCGAAGAAAACCCAGAGAACGGTAATAAACAAAAACACCTCGTAGTAATAGTAATAATAACGCACTGAGGTCGGTCTTCTATTCCGTTGTACAAACTTGGTATGTACTAAATTTCGGTTTCGCATATTCTTCAGTTAAGTTACAGTTTCATTTAAATACACCACAATTTAATATGTTCCATTCGCCCTTATTAAGCAAAGTTATATATTTGGAAGTTTGGAACAACAGTTGGAAGCTAATAATGTAGTGGGTATACGTGGCCCTTTTAACAAATCGAAAACAGAGCCCCAACGCAATTTTTATAGATTACACCTAAAACACGTGGGTCAGCATAAAGATTACCTTAAAAATCAAACTTCTTCTTTCTTAAGCCACAAAACATCTTTTCGTGCCATTTTATTAATACGGATAAAAAAATAAATTGGAATAAGCTAATTGTCAGATAACAAAGAAATCGACATGAGTACGTGCTAAGAATCTCTATAAACGAATGAAATGCAATTTCTCTACTCAGCCAAGAAGTCAGTCCTTATGTCAGTACATACCCATTCCATTGTTTTGCAATCGAAATTTGTTACTGTATACCTACCTCGGGAAGACAGTAATATCAACATCGTAGAAAACGGGCCATAGAGAAAGAAATCTGGAAGTTTATTGACATTGATTATCAATAAGATAGTGTTTCTTTTTTGCTTTGTGGAAAGCAAACTTCCCTAAAGGCACATACCCTGTTTTTAAACTAAATGTTAAGCTAAACTTAAATTGATAAAGTTACCTTTGCAACGTAGACAAGTCAGTCAAAAGTAGGTATGAGGGGATTGTTTTGCAATTTAAAACCTTTTAATGGATACTGTAGAAATAGGAAACGTTTGATTTGTCGATCAGCTTAAAAGTTGCGGTTTTATTATTAGTCATCCTGCAATAACTTTAAGAGTTCTTCTGATATTTTTGTTAGCAGGAAAATGTAATATAAACATTAACAACTAAATTTTGTGGTTTCGATTCGAGGTTTCACAATCTGAAACTGAAGAAAGCGAAATGACAGCGAATGGCATTGTCCTTCTTTTGAATTTACATCCCGTCATTATTTGGCTTTGTGTCCACTCTCTCTGTATAAGAGGGCATTTTGTGGTGATAGGAGATTGCGACAGAATTTATGCTCTTTTTTTTTATCATGTAAGCCATGTTAAACTAATTTAACACTACGGGGAATTAAATGTGGCCTTGCAATTAGGAAAGCAGTATATGGTTGCATAATACAGGACACGTTTTCTTTTAAGAGCGATGACTGTCAACTGTGTTTAATTGAATTCTTGTCGAAGACTTTATCTTTGTTCGATATTTTGTAAAACTTTTTCAGGCTCGAATATGCGAATAAGAAATATATATGAGAGTGGCGTGTAATGTGCCGCGATTTTGTATTTTGTTTAAATTTAAGTTAGGTACAAACATTTTAAAATTTAATGACATTAAAGTAGGTAGCAACACTTCAATAGCACCCCAAATGTTTTGCTCAGTCGGAAAGACTGACTGATTCAGTCTCAGAAGTCTTAAAAGAGGACGTACGGCGGATCAATTCGCTAAACTAAATCAACGGTGTCGTCAACCGTTGTAGCTTTAGCTGCAGCGTTAGTCTTAAAATTTAGTAAATAGAGTATATAAGTATAATAACATGTGGCCGGGGTCGGACAAAGGTAACGTGGTCTCTCCCATACAGAAAAAAAACCACATTAAAAACTATTTCTCGACACTCATGGGAACTGAAGTTGTAATTTGTTACTGTTACATTGATGAGTAATTGAGCTCAATTGTCCTGATAGACAGGAACATATCCAAGCAATACAATTCTTGCGCACGGCCAGGACAAGGTAGGACGGGTATAGCTAATCTATATATATATAAAATAATATGTTTGTAACTTCTCTGTAATATGAAAACCGATTTTGATTCTGGAAATTTCCAATCAAAGGTGTCAATACCATGGCTTATACATATGTGTATAACTCCTTTGTATGTGTATTAATTCATGAGTTATAGGGGCGTGGCACTCTCCATACAGAAAATACATTCAAAATCTTATATCTCGAAAACCACCCAATCAATTGAGCAAAAATTTAAAAATAATCTTAGGTACCTTACCAATTGTCCCAGGAGTGTTCCTGTGAATATCGGAGAAATTGGACAAAGGGGGAAAGCACATGTATTTTTGAAACACGAATGGAAACCTAGAAATAATAACAAAATTTTGTGGTCCAAACCACTTAATTATGGAAGCAAATCTCGACATCGAACAATTCCTCTTTGATGAAAAAGTTATATTTCTACTCACAAAAGTTATTGCTGCAAGCTACCAAATAGCCAAGGCGTGAAGCGAAAAATACATAAAAAGGGGTGAATGAATTAAACTTTCCCACTGCATCTACGAGAACTTTGCGAAATATTGCCTGCAGGATTACAAGACCTTTAATTTGCATTAAGTGTTGGCTGTGGAATTTCCGTAAAGACATGTGTAATTTATGTAACAGATCCTCTTGAGAATGCTTAATGAAATCGATTCCGTTTTATTTATTCTGTATCGGGTGAAAGATAACTGATGTCCCATAATACCCTTGCGAAGTAACGGATATATATGTAGGTATAGCAATCCCTTCTTAGCCTATTTTTCAACTGTTTCCCATATAGAATTTACTTTTATTTCCATTTCTTTGATTGCAAATAAATACGGGTAAAGGAGCGGCCCACGGCTACGGGTAATATCTCTTGTTCTTAATATTCTAAGGAAATGTCTACAAGAGTTTGTGAGGGCTTATACCTACCTAATCCTGATAGCATCTCCGTCAGTAGGTTATTTGTTAAACAATGTTTTTCGGAAGACTTACAAATTTTGTGATTTATACATATAATGCATGTAGGTATTATTATTGTCAGAAAGACGTGAGTGCAATATCGTTTTCATCAATTGTAATGCGAACACTTTATAATGATATACAATATACATGGTTATCATTCAAGATGTCTAAACAAAAGCTTAACTTTAATAAAGTCTTACTTCGATTAAAATGAAAAATTGATTGAAACGGAATTTCATTTTTAGAGCATGAGGAATTCCAATTTTAAGTTGTCATATATCCTAACTCGTGAATGAGATAATCGAATTTCGACTGTAGTATTTTTTTTTTTTTTTTTTTTTTTTTATAATTAACTGGTGCTCAAGGGGTTTTTGTTCCCTTATAATGCTAATGCACAGCACGAGTGGAAGGGTTAATAGGGAGGATAGAGAAAAGGTACTGGTGCACATTGGTTTTAAACAATTGTGGGTTGTAATGAGAGGGGAAAACCGTGTGAGGCAATGCATTCCACATGCGTGTTGTTCGACTCACAAAAGAATCTCTATATTTAACAGTACGTCCGAAGGTAGGCTTAAGGGTGAACTGATGTGCATTCGATGTGTGACGGGTGTTGCGAGAAAATTGTTGAAGGGGCGGAATGCAGTTAGCTATTTCATCAGAGCATTGGTGGTGAAAATAACGATAAAATAAGGAAAGGCAAGAAACATTTCTGCGATGTTCGAGCGGGTCAATAGACGCCGCTATATTTCTATCACCTATAAGTTTTATCGCACGCTTCTGAATTCTATCTAGTAGGTGCAATGAAGTTTTAGGTGCACCTGACCAGATATGAGCGTTGTACTCAAGCTTAGGCCGAATAAAGGCCTTGTATATTGAAGCTAAGTCGGAGGGTGTAAAGTACTTCTTACATCGATTGAGGAAACCTAGACATTTCGCAGCGTTTTTGGCGACTTCATATATGTGGTCATTCCAACGGAGTTTGTCGTTGACACACATACCGAGTATGGAGAGTCGTTCGGTTTCGTCGATGCAAGTCCCATTCATGGATAATGGGTGAGGGTTCAGGTTTCGCTTTAATGATAGAAGGCAGCATTGTGTTTTGGAAGCATTAAATTCCACTCTATTGGTTGTACCCCATTTTATAATGCTGTCAAGATCGGAATTTAATGTGTTTAGCATACGTTGCCGTTCCAATTCCACGGCCGAAGAGCAGGGACGTGAGTCAAGGAACGAATATGAAAAACTGAGGGTGCTATCATCTGCGAAAGAGTGTATTGGATTAGAAGTAACAGACAAGAGATCGTTGATGAATATCAGGAAGAGTGTCGGAGACAAAACAGAGCCTTGGGGAACACCAGCATTTATATGGTGAATTGCAGACTTGAAACCGTCCAACACAACTTGAATTGAACGGCCAGAAAGGTAGTTTCTAATCCATTGAAGAAGAGACGCGTCGATCCCATAGGCACGCATTTTCGACAAAAGAGCTTGGTGCCAAACTCTGTCAAATGCTTTCGAAATATCAAGCGCAACAATCTTCGTTTCACCAGAGTGGTGGAGAGATTGGTTCCACTTTTCGGTGAGATAAGTCATCAAATCACCAGTGGACCTGCTGCCACGAAAACCGTATTGTCGGTCATTGAGAAGTTTTCGTGATTCAAGATATTTCATAAGCTGGCGATTTATCAGCGTTTCCATGACCTTGGAAAGAATGGACGTAAGTGCAATGGGTCGGTAGTTGGTGGGTGAAGAAGAATCGCCTTTTTTAGGAACGGGACAAATAGGACAAATGCAATTTTCCATCTACTCGGAAAGAGTCCAGAAGAGTAGGACAAGTGGAAAAGCTTACGCAGTGGTTTTGCCAGCGTTGAAGAACACCTCTTCAGAATTATGGGGGATATACCATCTGGACCAGCGGATTTGTGAATGTTAAGATCTTTTAATACTCTTGCTACTGTGCGAGTGCGAAAATGTATTTGTCCCATGAAGTATTCGACGCTCTCAAGCACAGGTGGAGACATGATGCAATCTGGGATGTTGGAGCTTGCGGCGAATTGCGCCGCCAGCAGATTTGCCTTGTCCAAAGAGCTGACAGCTGGAGTGTCATTGTAAACGAGTGTAGGAATTGACGACGTGGTGGAGTTCTTAATATTTTTCACGAATGACCAAAACTGTTTACTACCACTGGGACAATGAAGTATTTTTTGGCGTAGCTTTTGGTCATGTGAAAATTTTGCGCGTCGTATCACGGAGTTGCAGTCATTTCGGACTCGTCGAAACTTTTTTCGGTTTTCCTCGGTTGGGTTTGCTTTATAAGCCCGAAAACTCAACTCTCTCAACCTGATAGCCTCTTTGCAGCTCGAGTCACACCAAGCATTCTCCTTAGGTATAATACTCTTTCTTCTGTTAGGAATAAAGGATCTCATACCCAGGAGAATGGTGTTTGTTATCATTTCAGCGGCGGCATCTACGTCACTATCGAGGAAGCATAGTGACCAGTTAAAGCTCCTAAAAAAGAAGTTAAGGCCGTCCCAATTGGCTTTCTCATAATGCCATACTGTTTTTTTGGGAGCTTGTTCTTTAACTGTGTGGTTAGAAAATTTAGCTGAAATGACACAATGGTCCGACGAACCTAGAGGCGACGTTACGTCAATAGAGTATTTATCTGGATGAGAGGTGAGGAACAAGTCCAATGTGTTAGCGGCATGATCTGCAGCATCCGGAATCCGTGTAGGCTCGTTTACAAGCTGAGTTAAGCTGTTAATCTCAGCGAAAATCCTAACATACCTTCCTTCGGGTGTTGTCTGTCTAGAATGGCGAAGCCAATCGGAATTGTGTATATTGAAATCGCCCGCAATGACAATTTCAGTATGAGGATACTGGGAAACAATTCCTAAGATGGAGTTAGACAGCTCATCAAACTCGTTAAAAGTAGATGAACAGTCAATGCTTGGACTTCTATAAATAAAACAAGAGTGTATTATTTGCTTACGAACATTGAATTTTAACCAAACGTAATTGAATTCCGCATTGGAGCAATGGTTATATTGTGGTGGAAATTCGTAAGCAATATCATCACGGACGTAAATGGCGAGCCCGCGATGTTTAAAGAATAATGGCACTAAGCGATATCCCGGTAGATCAAAATTCGAGGGAATCGAATCCTGATCCACCTGTGTCTCGCTAAGTGCCAAAACAGCTGGACTGTAGTATTCTTTCGAAAGTTAACTGTTTGGTTTCACAAATAGACATATACATAAGTTCTTCCACAGAATACATAGAAGCAGAAATCGATTATGGCGGCTACAAATTTATGAAAACTTACCATTTGTTTTGGGAGTTCCTCTTCCTATTAATCAATTAATCATTGCACCAAGAAACCAAATTACTGGAGGATCTCAATGAAGTTTTTTTTTTTCATTTTTTAACTGAATTGTAGGGTTGATGGTGATAGTATGAAAAAATTGACATTAAATTATATCTTTTGTTTTACCGCGCTCAAGTGAGTGAATTATTTGAAAAAAAAAAAAAAAAAAATAAATAAATAAATAAATAAATAAAAAATTAATAAAATTAAAATAAATGAACAACTAACACCAACACAATATGTTGGTACTAGTTCCGTTAACACCACTTCAGGTAAGTGTCAGTTATTGATCAGTTGGATCTCGCAAATCTAAGTATACCTTTAAAAAGTTTTTCCAGGCTGACTGACACATAACCGCATCACCCTGCCCTTTTAGAGGATATGACAACCGATAGTCGTATTAATTTGAATGTTGGTAGAGAGCAAACATTTTATTAGACAGGGTGTTTCGGAAATTTTCAAAAGACTCCTTTTATGAGGGGTAACATGTTTAAAAGTGTCTTTTTCTCTTAGGGGATATAACTTCTTATCCGAAAATCATATTTTTTATTTGTTTTTCTGGACATTGGTAGAAAAAGAAACAATTTTAAGGTATCAAGTATGTATGTAGGTATGTATTTCGAACATTTTTTTTAAATATTACTTACTTCTAACTAACCGCACAAAGATATGACTCCAACATAAGGCGGGTAACAAGTGAATTGCAATGGCTTTTGCTAAATAAAGAGTCACAACAAATTATAATCCATTTTAAGTTTGTACTACATTTTAAAGTAGTATACAAAATGAAAAACAGAGTTGTTGCCTGCACAATATTATTAACTATTTACCTACATACGTCACACATACATAGTATGATTTTCTAAAAGGTTATCAATCTCGCCGGATAATGGAATCCAATTTGTTCACTATTAGTTTCTAAAATACTGATTTCAATTAATCACTAACACAATGTGCTACATTCAAAGTTCGAGCTATTCCAAGGTTATGAA
This sequence comes from Cheilosia scutellata, assembly GCA_955612985.1. Classification (NCBI taxonomy): domain Eukaryota; kingdom Metazoa; phylum Arthropoda; class Insecta; order Diptera; family Syrphidae; genus Cheilosia; species Cheilosia scutellata. The sequence goes on from OY015314.1 coordinate 76,742,980, forward strand.
TACGAGGTGTGCAAGTTTCGAAGGAAAAAAAACTCTAAAACAAAGCAAGTTCAATAAATTATCCTTGCATGTTGCAAGCCGTACGTAACGTACCTACTTCTATTTAAACCGATTCCAAAATAACAAAACGATTTACTTCAGTCAAAAACAAATTAAGTACAAAATACACATTACAGTCGAATAAATACTAGAAACAGAAAACGAAAGATATCACGATTTGAAGGTTTTTGGTATGTACATATGTCCTTCAACAATCGACAGCATGAAATATTTCTTTTTGTTAGTATATGTGGTATATTAACACGCTATTGTATACAAATAGCGATCCAATCTAGAACTCGAATATTTACTACAATTGAGGGTATAATTTTCGTTCTCAAGTTCGATCATGTAACAGCTATTTTGCAAGAATGTGAGTGATTTAACTGCTTAGTACAGAACAGTAGGTACATTCTTCAAAGTTCAGTTATTTTAAATATAGGTACATAGGTACCTACATTATATTGTAATAAAATCTATTGCTTTCCTTTTGCGGGTTATTTTCACTTTGGTGTCCTTGGAGATTTGTAGCCCACTGTTATTTCATCGTTTTAATATCATATTTTTTCAAACCTGCTTTAAAAAAAAAACTGAAATTCTGATTACTGTGAAAATTGTGTTTGCTAGTTCAGGAAGAGGAGCAAATGAAGAAATTAGCATAGTAAAGGGATAATTGTAAAATGACGATGAAAACGAAGCATGGGACATGGCACATGGTGCATTTAATAATATCGAAAGCAGCATACTTAACTGCAGGATATTAACAGCTTATTAAAAAAATTGTGTTATTTGATTTTGAATGAAGTTTTAATTGTATATTTCTATGTGTTATTAAGGCAGTTGAACAAAGAGTATGTAATGTCATTTCGATGAAGTTCCTTTGCAACTTTTTTTGATCTTAAAAGAAGACAACTTAAATCATAATTACTTAAAACTTTACTGTCAAATGACAAACTATGGACGTCTGTTAATGTGAAGAGACTGGATTTTGATTCAACGGCTTAAATTGTCTTCAATAATACAATAAGGAAGTGTTTGGATAGTCAGAGTTGGGATAGGATGAGAATAAAAGGGTTTACATAATGAGTGGACACGAGTGAGTATGAGTCGTAGTCGTAAGTGTAGGGGCTGAGGATGAGTATGGTTACCTTACGCAATAATATATAGTTCGATGATGCTTTAGTCAGTGAAAGTAATACATACTATTGATGAATTCAACACTAATATAAATATATGTATAAATATAGGCAGCTGCTACCTATTTTGTTTCCATTTACTTATTTTATGGAATTGCAAAAGTCCTTAATTTGATTAAAAGCGGTTGTTAGTGAAAACAAAATCCGACTAACAGAAAAGAAATAGTATACATACATATGTACGACTCTACGTATTCCACTTTTTTTGCCTAGCATTTTTTGCCTATTGTCAATTATTACTATATAAGTTAAAGGAAGTGATTCGGTTCTGTTTCTATTATTTTGACATGTATGAACCAAAATGCAAAGCCTGCAGGAACCTAATCTATTGCCTGCATCTAATAATAGTATAGGAAATGTCAAGAGTACATAGCTGTCTCTGAAAAAACTCACACAACAGTTCATATCATTTGCAGTGGAATGAAATTGTACTTAGGCTAACTATACATATGCATCAATAATTTCTCTGTTAACTGCGCTTAACGCTTTTTTTAAATCTTCCAAGAATTGTCATAGCTATTAAAATTTTACAATTAGCTAGAAATATTTTACATATGTAATGTATGTAACCCTAAAATTAGAGTTCGTCCACAACAATGATTTTAATTTATTGCCTTTACTAATGTACTAATAGTCAACATACAAGTTATCACAATCGAATATCCACCTGCCCAGATAAAAGTTGCAAGCAAAGTACATGCGCATGCAATTGTCATCTTTGCAAGTACTTTCAAACCCCCACACCATCCGATCCGTGCGAATGGAAGTACATATATGGGATCTGCATGGGAACTGCTGGAGTGCATATCAACAATTTTGCATAAACGTAGTGTATTAAGCGAGCATTAAAGTTACCACTCATAGATGTGTTTATGCCCAAACCACACGTGCAGAATTCACAGTGCAGGAAGATTAGAATACACATGTCCTTATGTGGTGATACAAATGTAAATTCTGCACCCACCGCAGCACTGCAACTGCAACATGTCTTTATTCTAAATCCACTGCGGAGCAACGCAGTGAATTTAATTAAGTAGACTTGGCAGTATCGAATTTTTAAATTCAGCTACTGATGCATACGAGGAAAAGAGAGACGGGAATTATTTGTCGTCTGTGTTGCACTCTCATATTTTTCCCCGCATTGACAGCAACCGATGCAAGATAAATCATCTGTTTCATCTGAGCCATCAGCATACCGCTTCAAACTTAATACAAATCATTTGGTAATTATTAGAAGCTTGCCAAGATGGCAATTTGAAAATAAAAATAACTACTATTTCAGCGAGAAGATCCAAATGCATTGTTGATGCAACAACTGAGATGAGACTACATTAAATGGTAATGCAACATATTCTATAACTCTATATGTATATATAATACGAACGTTAATAAAAAAAATGTTTTACACTCAAAAGAAAAATCGATTGATCACTTTGAATTATTAATCAAGGACATGCAATTTCATTCATATTATGCCTCATTGACAGTGACTTTTTGATAAATTGCCAGCAACATTTTTTACATCATTTTCAAGATAGGTATATCGTATATATACCTATATCAGGAGAACACGGTTGCTTAATGCGAAGCAAAAACAGTATTATAATTTCTAAGTTACAAAAATGAAATAAACAATAGCTACGCACTTTACATACTTGAATGTGTTGTGTATACGGTGATACGTGAAAGTGTTTTTGTATATTTTGTAGTTGAGGATGAGGACTTGGGGTGGGGTGAATAAAATCTATTTTTTCCCGATTTCCTTTTCCATTCCGACTTCATTCCGACTCTCGTGTTTCTTGGTCGTTTAGAAGTTGTTCGTTTTTTCTTTACAAAAGAGAGCTTTATTAGAAGATATACGTATTCCAAAAGTGTCATTTATCCCTCGTATAAAAGTAAAATGAGGAACGCATTATTTTCAACGTCCTTGGAAGGAATATAGGGTGGACATGCAAAAAATCTATTTCATGGTAATATTATACGAGTGTGTGTAGACAAATAATATCAATGTCATTTTACGGAAACTCTATAAATATTTTATTCGGGCGATAGGTGCCTATACATTATATCGCATGTCCCTTGCTCCTGTCCTGCCATTTTTCTATATTGTATGACCGAATTAATTGATCATATTGTAGGCCTACTTCGATTGGAAAAATTGAGCGACGAGTTGTTTGTATTGATTTTAAATTATCTATAAGATAATGAACTCGCTTATACGTACTTTTGCGTGCGTATATCTAAATTCATGATGAGAGGTGATTGACATATTTTTGTGGTTGATAGAACTTTATTCCCGACCCAATACCTTAATTTGTGCCTACATGTGGGATTGCAAACCTTTTTCGAGTAATATAGTGTGAACTGAAGCGCAAAAACTGCCCTCAATAAATGAAACAATGGCTTTAGAGTGTTTAATATTATTTATTGTTAGATATTTTTTATCTTGATAGTAAACTAACCTTTAAGGAACATACTACAAGGACATTACATAAAACAGGTATTGCAATCAAGATGCTGTATCCTTTTGTTAATAGGAATTCTTTATTGCCAAACGAGAATAAAATGTTGATACACAAAGTTATATTCCAGGCAATTTTGTTATGTGGCTGTCAAGTTTGGAGAAAATGTGCTGATTCCCATATCAAAATAACAGCAAAATAAGTTATTAAAAATGATGCTGAACCTCCCTTGGCACTACTCTACCTCTGCTCTACATAACAGAGCTAATGTTGAATTGATCTCCGATAGAATTCGAAAACTTATCGGAACGTTCTTCATCATATGCAAATTCTTTGATAATCCTCTAATAAATGATTTGAGTAACACTTACCACTAATAAGACTGACTTACCCATGTTTTTTTTTCCAGATATCTAAATTATTTATTTGTTAATATATAGAAATTTGTTAATTCATCTATTCGTTAATTTTTTTTTTGTTTTTTTTTTATTCGTTAATTTATATAGGTACTTATTCGTTAAATTATTTATTTATTATTTATTTATTTATTTGTTAATTTATAAACTTATTTGTTAATATCGTTCTACGTTAATTTAAATACATATTTGTTCATTAATTTATTTGTTAAATTATATACATATTTGTTAAATGTTTGTTAATTTACTTAAATGTTAATTTATTTACTTACTTGCTACTATGAATTTATAAAGTAGTACCTTTTTAAAATATTTAAGATTATTTCAGTTGAAATATATACATACCCTATATATCATATCTCTGTATTTTAAATTGTGTGATGGTTTTCCCTTGTAATATTAGGACGAAATAAAAATCTAATCTAATATTATTTGAGCCCACTGTTGATAAGGGAATATAAATCTGACCATAGGAAAGAATGCTGTCTTTATAATTTAAATGTCTCAGACTCAGGCCAACCTTATTAATCTGCTCTTGCGCCATTGCACTCTAGGATTATATAGATTGTCCTTGAAATGGTTCTTAAATAAACAGTATTTTTTACTAACTATTCGATTTCGGACATACGTTTGGAGTTCTCTTTATTCACTTTTTACTGAAGGTTGGTGTAATCTATTTTTGTTACTCGTATAAAACTTAATAATCTATATATTTTCGTATAGATTGAATTTTTCATTTCTCTGCAATAGTTACTATGAAACTCGTACAAATCGAATATGAATTGTTGCCTGATTAAAATGAATTTGGCTTTCCACGCTACATTTATTATTTCCAACGAAATTTCTACCCAAAAAAAATTGTGTAGGTAGGGTAAAGGTAGGAGGATTTGACACGTTAGCAGTTTTTTTTTTACATTTTAAGATACAATTTCAAATTTATAAATTTATCATATAAGTTAAACTGTAATTTTAGCACCAGTGCCATCATTAATTTGTCTTTTTAAATAATATTCTCTAAGTTATACCCTTTTTCTTTTGTTAAGTGGTTTTGTCAGTATTTTTAAAGGATTAAACAACAATGTTATTAGATCAATAAATTAATTTCTTGCTTTATTAAGTAAGAAATTCAGACTTTTTTTTCATATAAAAGTTTTAAACCATACCATAAACCAGGTTAGACGCAGGGTTGTGAGGAGAATCGTCACAAGAGACTAGGCACCTTAGTGCCTTACTGCAGAAACTGCAGTTAGTTAACTTACCTCAAAAAGTATATCAAAAACAATAAATTCGTGTAGTTTCAACTATTAAATCAGAGTGATAATTTTTTTTCCAACTCAAATCAATCGTAAATATATTTATTTTCTCAAAATTAAAGTGCTACAAGGTGTCTTGGTTTTTGAGAAAAATGCGAATGTGAATTCATCCTACACGGTTAAATCCTCCCACATAGAAGTAGAAACTTCATTAAAACTCTCAATTAAAATGAAAAACATAGACGATCTTAAAATTCAATGCAAATTTCAATTTTTTTTTTTGCGCTAAATAATTCTCTTCGGCTAATCTTGAAAATTCATTTTCCACCACGATAGTGTCAGAAAATAATCCGAAAGTAATTGTTTAGCGCAATTGATACACAGTTTAATATTTATGGTCAAGGACATAATTGCATTTCTTTTAAAGCATGTCTAAGCATACGACTAAAAAACTCTTATCTAATCCGAATCTAGGTATACTCGCAACTATAGAAAATAATTTTGTATTATATACCCATACTATACAAACAGCACGCCCCTGTCTTTCAGGTTACCAGAATCTATGTATGAAGCTATATGCAGAGACAAAAGAAGGACCAGTTCACTTATGCAACTGACATTTCATTTTATTTTCGTATTTTCGCATCCTCTTGGCATATAAAATAAATACACACACACAAATAAACTCTATTCACTCTCTTTCTTGTGCACAACAGTTCATAAAAAACTGTAATCTGATGCTTGGAAAAGAACCCATAGCGTAGCAAAAACACAAATTTTAAATATTATGAAAGAAGGTCGGTGGGTCATGAGGTAAGATAAAATCAAAAAGACATAAAGGCTCTTAGCTGCCTATAATCTCCAATTATTACGAATCGATGTACTTATGCATAAAGTAGCGATTAATTATCCCCTGGATACAAAGTGGTGGACTTTATGTATTTCCCTTCATATGATTTATGAAAAATATGCATTGTGAACTTTATACAATGTGTCATTTCGAAGGATATTTTTTAAATGATATTTATTGAATGATTTACTTGAATAATCTGATAGATAACGTAAATTGATATTTTAAAAAGTTAGCCCGCCATTTTTTCCGAATCAAAAAGAAATATATATTGCTAAGTTGTGCTACCCTTGCGCTAGCTGTGCTATAATAACAGTTGATTGAAAAGACAGTTGCTTGGACTTTATGGCTAACACAAAAAAGTATTAAAAATCTTTGTTTACCAAAACGTGATGTGCCCTTTCTTCAAATCATAAAGTTTTGTTTAGACAGGTACCTACATTATATTTTATATTGATTCGATTTTGATTATCGGAGTATCGGAGTTGTCATCTTGGTATGATTGAGGACTGTGCTAATACGATCATTTTTGATCTGCAGCGGATATCAGATTGGTCCGAGAGGAATATGCTATTTCTAAACCCCGTGAAAACTAAATGTATTGTTATTAATAAAAAGTTTCTGAACTAATCTTATTCTCCAGACATAACACTAAACGGCTCCAGAAAACAGTATGTTGATTCGGCAAACAATTTGGGAGTGATATTTAATAGGACACTAATATGGGATATACTCATATCAATGTAACCGTTGGCAAAGTGTGCGGAGTTTTACGATAGTTATGGATCTCGCAATATTTTACTCCTCAAAAACACGTACCTACATATCATGTTAGCAAAACACTTGTTATCTAACGTCGGTCGTGCAGACACGTCATTTGTTTTTCAGATAGACCTAGGAACAAAATTGGTCTTAGTGGGTTGGGACAGACATATAGACAGACGAACAAACATCGTAGCGACTATAATTAGTTTCCGCCTTTCCCTTTGGGTACGGAACCTTAAAAAGCACAAACTGCCTCGAAACATGATAAAACTTAATCTTATTGAAATGCTAAGCGAGATGACATCGAGCAAGTTCAGATATACTGCATAAAACTCCGACATTGATGAAATCAAAAATGTAAACAAAGAATTAATGTCACACAATTTTCAATTAAACACCAAGTAAGTTCTATGGGGCTCTATGGAAGAAATTCTTCGGACATGCTCACTACAGTGAGATCTAGCGCATCATGAACAAAGAAGCGTTTAAATTTCTTGGTAACCACGCGTACAGAAATATCATTGTACATAAAGCCATAAGCATGGGTATAAAAGTTTGACACTTGTCAATAAATCTCTCCACTCTTTTTTGTATATAAACGAAATTTATTGAAATATATTAATTTCGAAATAAAACCCGCAATTTATAACGTTTAAAAGTAGTTGCGGTTAAATGTTGTTTGAAAGTAAACTATCGAACATTTTTTAAATCAACTAAAGGATTTACTTTCGTAGCTATGACGTACAGACAGACAATAGAAAATGGAGAAATCGATTGAGGGGTCTCCGGTGACTCCTTCTTGGGGTTACAAATGTAAATTCACAAAGTGGAAGTGGGTTCACCTCGAACTGTAAGCCCGAAAACTCTGAATAGGAAGTTTGAAATAACTAATCCTTCTAGATTATGCTGTATTCGTGAAGAGCATTGCTTCACAACAATGCATGCGAGAGTATAATTGTCCTGAAAAAGCTACTCAATTCAGCCATTCGGACTCGGCATAAAAATGTAGGTCCCTTCCATTCATCCTAAAAATAAAAACTCACACAAACGAATGGTTGTGAGAAGCTAGGAGTAGGGAGCCTAACGGTCCTTTTTATTTATTTACTCAATTCAAAATAAGAACCATACAAATATTTAAGGGCATCGACAATAATTTATATACGGTCTATTACCCCGCTCAATTTACAGCGGCAGTTTTTTCCATCAAGTATAGCTACATTATCATTTTACGTTTCAAATTTCTAAACGATTTTGGAAAACATTTACATAAATACATACACCATTTTAAATGTTCTGTCGTATCATCCACTTATTCCGGGTTTTATGTTGAGTCCCACAGAAGTTTAGTCCTTGACATTTCTCGCTGCTATCACCCGTATTGCATAATAATATTATAAAGTATGTAGGAATAATGCCATGACACCAGAGGACGTAAGAAGTGTTTGGATTAAAGTAGGTGTGATTGGATTATGATGTATACAATAATTATTGTACATGATAATCATCATTCAACCTACATCTACATAGATTTTGTTCTTGAGGAAAATGTAAAAACAAGAGTTGTAGAAAACGTATAGGTTGCCGTTGCGGTTATATTATGTAGTTTATATTTTTATCCTATTTTATTTTGATCTTCATGAAATTCAAACGGGGAATAGATAAATCATGTGGTTTAAACATGTCCTTGAAAGGGATCTCAAGAAAAATAAAATAAAAACAAAGAAAATAAGGAAACTCCAATTATATCATTAGTATTCTATAGAGTATTGACCTTTAAATATACTTGCAGCAGGAGGCGGAAGTCGCAGAAAACCCTTCATCATTAAAAAAAGTCACGAATTTACTAAAAGCTATACAGCACATACACAACGGAAATTATTTGCTATTCATGCAAATCGGTATAATATGTGAATTTGATATTCGCTTTCCCTTTTGGGGAGTCACATAACCTCCAAATAGATGTCATTGTTTCTGGATTAGCTTTGTTACTTTTATCAAAGTTGTCAACAATGTCTGTTTTTTTTTTTTTGTTTTTTATTTTTAATTCTATAAAATTTGTTATAAGCACATAGGTACATTCTACAATAAAATACGAAATTGCATTATTTTATATACATACATAGATAGTATTATAATCTAATAAAATGTCATGTTATAACTGGTATTAAGTAAAAAGTCTAATAATAAAAAGATTTGTATACTAATTCATCTTGCACGAAATATATCTTTTTTTAATTTATTATTCTTACAGATAACCAATCTAAAGCAGAGGCCCACAGATTAAATTATTTTCACAATGGCGTACTGTATATCTAGGATAATGAAGAATTTCGAGCAGGAAACTCTCAATAAGACAAGAGTAATAAGAAATTAAATATCCAAGCCAACCGATTCCGGAACTCCAACCAAAATTTAATTGAATGAATTGTCCTTCAAGTAATGACATCGCCTGAGCTGTTGAGTGGGCGAATCAACATCCACCATGCTTGCACCATCTCTGTTGCTGTCGTTGTTGTCGTCAATGTCTATAGCTTGAGGGCGGGCATTTTATTCTTCCAATAACTGACAGCAAAACGGTACCGTTGACGGCAGTGACTTTACTCCTTCAATTTAAATGTAGGTACCTACAGTACCTACACAAAAAACAGATATTTCCCTTCGCATACCTATAGATGAGAAATGCTTACATGAATTTCGATTAATAAGTGATTAAAGGATATCCGTACGAAATAGATTTGAGGAAGATTAAATAAAATTGAGGCTCTTATTTGTTGTGAAATCATTGCTGTGTGAAAACCATTAACCACAAACAATAAAACCGATATCTACCCACTATACCTACCAAATTCAAATCCGGAGCAAAAGCATGTTTCAAATGCATATACGAGATTTTCCGTTTTAAAACAAAAATCTTCATACTAATGGACATAAGCCAAGTTAAAATAGCTCAAAATCCATACCAGCAGATACAAATTCGCCTATAATTGATGATCGCCAAACGACGCAGCGACGAAGCGGCGCTGAGGGATTGTTCAGTGAAGCTTCCTCTGGATATTCTGTAAGTATTCGCAAAAGCTTTGTGGCAGTGGGGTTTATTTTAGTAATTATATTTATTCAACTGACATTTTGACCTAAGAGAATATGTATGAGTGTAACTTTATTATGTCATTCAATGGCTATATTAATTAAGTTAATCAAGAAACACTCCGGGCGAATCTGGGAATACGAACTGAATTGCAAATGTTTGATGCTTGGGAGAACAGACGCTGAACAAATTATTTAGCATGTTATTTTAATCACAACTACACATATATAATATATACCTACCGTCATTCTAATCCATCAATAGTACTATAGTTGATCACAATTCACATGTTCATTTTAACTTTAACTTTCTATAGAATTCGCAACACAGTAAAACTCGGATGAGGGGGAGAGTACGATAACTTAGGCGCCAAAAATTGATAACGGTGTTTTTGTAGAGGGTTTTAATACAAGCATTTTTTACTATGGGAGGGGGAGGGTCTATCTCGCTTCGTTTGGGCGGGAGGGGAAATTAAAAAAAAAATAATACTTAAAATAAAAAAACTAAATTATTAAAAAACAATGGCAACACTTATAATAAAAGACTATATATCATTTTTGAGAACTCGGAATCTGTTCTTTCATATTATTTTTAAAGCAAGTTATTTCTGTTAATAATTTTTGAAAAAAAAAAAACAATTTCAAACTTGAAATTTAAGGACAAAAATTGGGGTGAGTATAATAATTTTGGCGATGAAAACTAATGATGGGTTTATGTAGAGTAGAGGTCTAGAGGTCTGCTATGGGAGGGGGGTCTATCTGGCTCCGTTATTAATTAAAACTTAAATGAAAATAAAATATTAAAAATCAATGGCAACACTAACAACAAAGTTCTATAGCATTTTTCATAGCTAGGAATCTGTTCTAAATTTTCTATAGTGCAAATAAGCAAAATTTTATCTATAATGTGAACTTTTAGGCCAGAGACTGTTACTGAAGAATCCTGTTGACATTACGTAAACTAATATAATTTAAAGAATTTCAAGGTGCAAGGGTAACAATTTGTACTCTAAGCGTTTTGACATATAAAAGTAATTTTCCATTTTCTCAAAAATTATAAGACATACCTAAATCAATCTGGTTTTCAGTGTTCGATTAAGAATTGATTTAGGCAGTAAAAACTACAAACAAATTAAGTATTTATATTCTCAATATTGAAAAAATCAGCATACAACTTTTTTTTTTTTAATTTTTTTCTTTTAAATTTCAAGTTTTAAAGTAACTGATAATAAAAATAATACGAAAGAACAGACTCTTGGCTTTCAAAAATCCTAAAGTGCTTTATTGTAGGTGTTGCCATTGTTTTTTTAATATTTTATTTTCATTTTATGTTTAATTTTTTTTTTAAATTACCCCTCCCGCCTAAACGAAGCCTGATGGCGGGGTCTCCCATAGTAAAAAATGCTTATATTTAACTCCTCTACAAAAATCCATCAATTTTTGGCGCCTAAGTTATCGTACCCGTGTCCGGATAAGTAGGTACGTTTTCATAATTTTCTAACAAATTGGTACTAATCCGTGGCAGGATTTTAATAGAACTCGCTTAATGTGCAATTGTGCATGTTAGCGTTAGGGGTATTATATGTATTATTTTTTTATTAAAAGGAATCCAATGCATAATACATAAAAAATTTTAATGTTGTTTATATCTGGGCCCCAATTATACAAATTTGTCGCACTTGTCTGCCAAATCTTGCAAGGTATAGGTAACATAATTATCAGTTAAATACAATACAAATTTTTCGGTTCTGTTTTCCGGACATGCAATTTTTTCATAAATTTGTAATCACTTAATGCATTAAAATATTATTATTTATTCTTTCTTTAAAGTGTCGAGTGCGTAGGTACTCCACGAAATTAGGTTTGAGATTCTTCAATTCTTCATCACTTCCGTTTGAAGATATAATAATATTTAGCACTAGCTGTACCCGCCCGGCTTTGCCCATGCACAGAAATTGTATATTTATTATTCGCACATTAAAGCCTCGAACAATTTTTTTTTCGCAAGTTCCCATACCTATATACCGTACTATACTCGTAATGACTCCTTATATAATATTATTTTTATTGTGAGCAAATGTGTCTTGAACGAAGTTGTGTATGATAAATGTGTATAATTACCGCCTTAACAGGAACTACTCTTAACTACTGACAATAAAAATAGGTTAAACTCTTAGGTACGACTTACACGATTTTTTATCTTTGGTGTGATGTATGTACTGTACATATTGTATTTATGTAAATACATTAGGGCTGGGTTAAATTATGTCCTTCAAAATGTACATGTTCTAATGAATTTTCAGAACTAATTTTATGAGTATTTTTGTAGATGTTGAAAATATTAATGAACCAAAACAAGTGTTTGAGAAAATTGAAGAATAACAATTTTTTTGAATATGGGTGTACCAACTGCACACTGCACAGTACCTACCTAACCTACACTCTTCACAGTTCAATTTCAAAAGTACCGGTCGCGTTGATAAGATTGTTTTTTTTTTTTTTTTTTAATTTTTGAGAAAGACTAATAAGAGGATTTTACATAGCTATGTTAGAAAAATACCTACTATTATACAAAGTTTAGATGTAAACTGAGTACAATTTATTTTTTTGGTGGAGAGTGTAAGACTGTAAGCATTATCTACCAAATATTTAAATTTCTATCGAAATCAAAAATAGCATTTAAGTTTTTTATTAAAGAAATCCAGTTGAAAAAAATATTCAAAATAATTCGACAAAATATCTAATAGACTGAGATTCGACAAAATTTCCCAACAGAAATTGTCAGGGTCAATCCCAACTAGCGAGAATCGTTGGTACTCCTCGCTTCCCCACTCATCCCACTTTTGTAGAAATTGAAATTAAGATTTTAATTAAAACAAAAACAAATGATTTTTGAATAATTTTACACTCCATTTCTAAAATGTTGGTACCTTTCATATGTTTTATTTTTATTTTTTTAAAACTTTGAGGGCATGCCACGCCTAGAGGGCTCTAACTTTTTTTAGATTTGTTCTTAGGGCTATAAAATCAAACGGACTGTTATTATGACATTAATGTCATAAAAAAAAACTGTTTTTTTTTTCGAATGGGCCGTAAAGTAAAATTTTGTCCATACACTCCATATAGGAAATTTGTAACAAATACGTCCACACCACACGTTTAGGATGTGTCTCAAGACGGACGGAATTGCGATATCCACTATTTTTAATTCACCAAACATCGTAATGTCGCATAATTAAGTTATCTTAGGATGTTATAATGCAAATGTCAGAGACAATGATCATCTCCTGCATTTTTAAATTGTTAACCTATTCGACTTAGTGAATTTAACCAAATTTGTTTCAACTTTTATATTTAAGAATGTGTTCACCTTTCTTTTTGTCGCTACAATTGACATACAGACTTTTTTATAATAAATACATTTCCTTTTTTAACAATGCAATGTTATTACATAATGCATTTCCGAAAATGTTATAACACCAAGAAAAACAGTGCATTATTGCACACTACAGTCAGCAGTCTTTTGAAAAAAAAAATGACCAATAGTTTCAAAAGTTCGCAAACCCTTCCTCTACTCGTATCTCACTTTCCATCACGCTTTACCCATAATTGAGCTTTTGAAAATTAGTATTTTTAGAGATACAGCATTTTAGCGATATAGATAAAAATTAACCCCGCAGATCGCAGTGATATATTTTTTTTTTTTTCATAATGCACAGCATGAGCGGAATGATTAATAGGGATGATAGAGAAGAGGTACTGAACTGATGGGACACATTGGTTTTAAACAGTTGTGGGTTGTAATAAAAAGGGCAAACCGCGTGAATCAATGCATTCTACAAGCGTGTTGTTCGACTTATAAAAGAATAGTTATAAATGTAAGTCGGATGGTGTAAAGTAGGTACTTCTTACATCTATTTAAGAAATTTAGACATGTCGCTGCGTTTTTGACGACTTTATATATGTGGTCATTCCAACGGAGTATATGTCGTTGATACATATACCGAGTATGGAAAATCTTTCGGCTTCGACGATGGTAGAAGGTATAGTTCGAGAACGAAGACCACGCGCTGTTCGATGCATTTTTGTTAATCAACTTAAAATCAATTAAGAAGCGTTTTATACCGTTAAAGGTAGAAACGAATAAAATTAAATTAAATTGTAATTCCTATATATGTTGTCCCAAATGATCCGCAGTATACCTACCTTTATAAAGATTTTTTGTCATGTCCTTTCAGTATGATTAAAATCAAAGTTTAACTTAAAAATAATTTCCTGCTTGTCTTTTTTTTATATACCTTTTTTTGTTTGTTTTCTAAGAAAAAAAAAACAATTCTATTTAGAATATTAAGTCATCCAATATATATGTCGAGAAGAACAGTTTTTATGTTCCTATGTTTCTTTTATATCGTTTAGGCCTTCAATTAAAAACCATATTACTGCTCTAATTAAATACCTTATTTATTAATGAACACACGTTTTTAATTGTTTAAAAATTACATATATGTACATACATAATTATATTGAATTGACGGTAAACATTTTACTGAATTTCCTCTTGAAGTCCTAAAAATAAATTGTCTAATAAACGTCTGCTTGAGAGATAGCTACCTACTTTATTTATTTATTCAAAAGATAGGTACAAACGAGGATACTTAATTACTTGCACTTCAAAGTGCAAATATATCCTAGTAGCTCGTATTTAAAACAGTTCATTATTATAATTAATTCCTGTATTCAATAGGAGAAAGTTAATATATTCAAGATTTAATAACTTTAAGTTCGTTCCGTTTAGGCACATGTTACGGTACATGTACTAGTGTTCATAGCTATAAACACCTCAGACTATAGCAGCCGTTCGTACAAATGTTGTAACCCTTGCATAAGCGACACTCTTATTCAAAATGCGTCTTCCACATTGTTAAAAATGTCCCGACAAGAGGTCTCCTGTCTCTTAGAAGGAGTTTTGCTACTTCTATTGAGAGGGAATATTAAAAAGAAAAAAAAATATGGGTACGTCAGTAAGGTAAGGATAGTTGTTTTAATAACACATACTATTCGCTTTTTTTTTTCCTCTCTCTTTTACTTTCTCGACATCTTGTAGGTATCCGTCAAAACACACTATACCTACAGGTTTAATACATTATGACACACGACTATAATATTTTCATATATCTACTGTCATAATGAGGTCGGCCGTGGCGCTGTTCAAAATGATTAGGAAGTGAATGTGTTGAAAGCAGACTGTCTGCTGAATGTTCTATAAGGGTTCATTATATTTAGTTTGCAAAGAAAAGGTTGTTTTTTCGCATTGCACTCGTTTGAGTTTCACGAGGTTTTGAATTTGTGGCACACTTTTCGTTTGACACTTTCATGATTTTGTCACGCACAGTACATCTACGATATCTTTTGAATAGGCATGTACCTACCTACGCGAAAGTAAAATAACGTAAATTGACATTAAATTAAAAGGCTGCCTTATATATCTTCACATCTGCTACAACTTTAAAATGCCTACTTATCATTCAAATAAATTACAAATTCAGGAAATTAATATTTATGCTACTTGTTTCCTAACTTTTGGTATACCTATGTAGGTATTTACCAATTGCCTATATTTACAGTATTTGTTATTTTCAAAGCAAATCAAATCTTTTCCAATTTAAATAAAAGTATATTCAAATTCAATTAGCCCACTCAAGTCGTGTGGTGGATTCTATTGGATGAAATAAATCCGTAGAAAAGTAAAGACATTAATGCAATTCGGGTTCTTTTCAGAACAGACTACATTGGCTTCTAATATGTACCTGAGCGTCAAAAGTGAGTAAACACCGATGCTTCTTTGAGTTTTCTTTAAGGTCTGGAAACAGGTCTAAAAAACCAACAATCTGTAAAAAGTTTGATTACGAAATAAGGATAATTAAACATATTTCATGTCAACAGCAAAAAATACTTTATAAATATTTAAAAAAAAATTGTATCCAAACTACAAAGCCAAATGAAAACCCCATTGGTATTCACTCACTTTTGGCGCTCACTGTATATAATTTATTATTACTATTAAGATATGTATTAAATACTTTGCTTTGTTTGATTTAAAATAATTTTCTTATTTAATTTTTTTAGATGGTTACCCAAATCGGCGATGAGGCCAATAGGGCCAGACACATCGCACACCGACTGCATTCTAGTGGTTGGCGTATCACGTCCCAAATTGGCCGCTGTCTTTCTAACAGTCATGCTTCTTTCATTATTCTTAACATTCCATGTTCTCTACGATAGTGCAGTGTATAATATTCAAGCAGCGCAAGCAGTTTCGGAACGTCATCGATTGACAATATTAGCACATCGAGTGCCTGAGTTCATCAAACCTGGTGAAATGACCCCTATAAATCATCCGATGGTCTTTCCAAACCGCGTTCACTTTCCCAAGACGAGTAGGCGGTTACCACAGGTAAGAAATCAAACCCAATTCCTATAGCGTGGGTATATAAATCAAAGACTTATCTTCTTGAAAGCCTCTGTACCTTGCGCTGTAATTTTTTAGTTGTTAATATTGTAAACTAATTTACTAGTTAATAAATAATAATAATAATAATATATAAAATATATAAAATATATAATAAATAATATATAAAAACTAAAACATATAAAATCGAGCGGCAATTCGTCGCTTTATCGCTTAATCGCTCGTCGCTCACTGCATGGCTTTAGCCTATTGCTCAAGCCACATACCTTACACTTGCTGGTAATAGACAAAAGCGACATAGATGGCATCATCCCTGATAAGTGGAGGAAGGTGGATTCTAAGACGGCATCCAGGACATCCACCCTCCTTTCACGATGGCCGATATGATATGAAGCTGATCACATGTGCTGATCCATAATATGCAGTTCTTTTAAAAATAGCAGTCTCTTCGCTGCGTGAGGTATAAAAGGGAAGCAGTTTTAGGTCGTTAGCAGTGAAGAAATTCCTGGCAAATCGAGAACTCGTTTCTAGATCCCTGCCGAACCCTAAGTCCCCGTAACCCTAACCATCCTGAAAATATTTAGAGTAAGCAACTCTCAACTTCCGAGTTCCAACTACCAAGATGATTGCAAAGCTATCTCCCTCAAGTCCAACCGCCTTTAGGAATAATAGGAATAGACAGACTGGTCCAAATATAGCAACTTTGTGGAATCATCTGTAATCAATAGCTGCTCTGTTTCCCTTACTAATACACATGAATATTGGACTTGATTCTTGGAGAACTAACTAAAATAATCAACTGCGCTATGTCGTTCTCCTGCTCAATAAGTAAACCTAAGGGCAGGCCTAGATCATCTTCATTGAATCAGGCGACTATATCTCTACGCAAAACATGTATAGGCAACTTTTTAATCAGGACAAGCGAACCAACGGCCATTATTGGCGCACTGACGAGCCTTGGAATTGATAAGTCTATTGGTATCGGTTCGGAGGTTCCAATATCCTGCACAGAGTTCACGGGTTTTCTCCCAACCTCTCTCTACTTGTAAACGTTTAATAAAAAAAAAGGCGATAAACGCTAGGAATCGCAGGTGCGGTTAAACTGCACCACGTGCTCCACCACGTGCCACACCACGAAACATGATGGATCTCAAGCATTCCAAAAATATTTTAACAATAAAAAGATCCATTATAAGCACAATAGTATGTGTCATTACGGGACACTGCATTATTGCGAGGCACGCTCTCAGGTTGGTCCGCCCTGCAAAGGCAAACCATTTCTCTAGAAGCTACATGGACGATGAGGACTGGTAAACTATATTCTTCACGACCTATGCACGTGCCCAGGCCTCTTATTTCGTAGAAAACTACACATCGGAGAATACTTCTTCGACAATACCGGCGAACTCGCTAATATAAGCATCAGCTCCTGTTGGTTTAACGGGTACTTTTGATATCATTCAATCCTGTCCTGCATTTGTCGCGGCCTACCGCTCTAACATAACCTATGTATGAAAGAGTATTGCTAAATGGCATATAGACCCGTGATCGTTTTACTATATTAACAATGTACAAAAGCAACTGAGCCTTTAGAAGAACTTGATATTCCGAACCAACGAGCAACCTCTATAAAACCACTAAAGTTTAAATGAATGCTATAGACAATCGATAATATGACCTTCCACGATTGTTTATTCCTGAATATTTGCTCTAGTCACTTAAAAAATGTCTTTAAATGACAATACAAAACCGTGCTAATAATGCGCGTTAATGTTGCATCTTATTAATAATATATTCACTTTTATTAAAAGTGAAACATCCTTTATCCTTACAGACATCATATGGGACGCCATTATGTCATAATTTTCACTTGAAGCAGTTTTCTTCGTCGACCCTAATAATCCTTTCGTTAATCCTTTTATGTTTATTCTTGTATATACTCGTAAGCTCCCAAAAAATGTCTGGAATTTAAGACTTTTCTCTATTCCAGGCACTTATCATAGGGATTCGAAAATGTGGAACACGTGCCCTTCTAGAAATGTTATATCTACATCCGAGAATTCAAAAAGCTGGCGGAGAAGTACATTTCTTCGATCGCGATGAGAACTACATGAAAGGACTGGAGTGGTACCGCAAGAAGATGCCACATTCGTTTCGTGGACAAATCACAATCGAAAAGAGTCCTAGTTACTTTGTGTCACCAGAGGTAAGTATTTAATATAATATCTTAGTTAGGAAAGGTTTAGATATTATTTCACCATCACTTTAATTGCTCACATGGATTATTTAAGTGGCAATGGCAACTCCTTAGAAAATAACATTTCCCTTCGAAAATCAATTAAAATTAACTTATAAGAAACTTATTGATGACGGAAATTGCACTTTGTCGACTCTGCGAATCACTCCCATTGAAAAGTAAATGCAGTGTAGATTATGCTAATCAATTAATTGCAATACTGACTGCGGCGTCACTTGTTTTAGAATTAAATCTGTCGATAAGAACAAACACTGCTACTATTCACCAAATTTAAATTAATACAAGCATTTTATCAAGTTGGTATCTACTCTCAGTTTCAATCACTCATTGTTTCTATAGAATCCAAAAATATTTTCCCAACCAACCTAAGGACCGACGGTAAAACAAAAATTCTCTTCCAAAACTTCATTCGCCTAGGTCGATTCGTTTGGACTTCATTTATTTCTAATTTTCCATTATCCATTATCTACTCCAATTTCAAATCTGTAATCCATTTCTTTATACTATGTAGCCACTTTATGGATTAATTTATTGGAATATACATATCTGGAAAACTAAGATAAAACTATGTATGGCCCATTAGTAGGTAGAAAATAATATAATGATCAGATTAAATGAGAGAAATAAGAAACATTGGTAGATCCAATATAAAATAGATATATATATTTTAGGCTCTTAATGTTAAACCAAGAGTAAGTACCTTACGGTTACGAGGACTTGCAGTCCTCGGGACTAGGGAGCTTTCTATTACAATAAATTAAACGATCTAACAAACCTAGACTTTCGTAATCGCCTATGCTTCATTAGAAGCTCAAACGAGTAGTACGAAACTTCGTCTAGATTCATGTGGTATCACAAGACCGGAACGGTCTAAGTGTCGTCAGCCATTTCAACCTAACCTAACCATGTATGAAATATGGATTTTAGTTATAGGCTAGAATAGTTTGGGGACCTAGTCCCGAGCCATACCCCATCGTTACATGCAAATGCAAACATTTCGGCGTATATTATACAATGTACATTGACGCTTTTTGAAAATCTACTCCCGTTTTTTCCTATCTACTCCACTTTTTTAGCCAATTCTACTCCAGAAGTGGCATCGCTGATTGGAATGTGCCTTTCAACGAAGATGCTGTGCTGTAGTGGTGATCAGTCTTGCTTGCCTCGTCACATCGATCATGAAGGATACGTTTCAAAGCACTTTGGGTTTAAACGAGCACTATGAAACCGAAAATGTGTAGAACGGAAGTTTATTCCAAAACGAGAATATAACTCTCACTGCGAAACTGGACATAAGTCATAATTTATTACATTGTTGTGGAACTGCGAACGAAAATGATATGGACACACGGTTCTTGTCCCTTAACACGCGAATTTCACCATGTGTTTATAGTTGTATTTGTATTGTTCAATTATGCATGTGTTGTGTAATACATTTTTAGTTTTCTTTCGTTCACTTTGGTTTTCGTTTATTTTTCTTTGGTTACACAAATAATCAATTTAATAATAAATTTGCAAAACTAATTCACCTTTCGATTAATTGGTTAACTACATAACCAAAACGAGCGGAAGAGAGCGAATATTTAAATCTACTAAATTCTGTGTAGAATATTTACCTCCTCCTTTAATGTTAAGCTTTTATTCCCGTCGCAATTCATTTTTACTACGGTATGTGTCGGTATAGTTATTCAGGGGAAGAAACACGAACTGAAGGAAGGGTTTAAGAATTGGATAAATGTAATAGAGGGCAGTGATTGCACGAAGTCAGGGCATTAGAAAAAGGCAACTGTAAGAGTTCAGAAGAAAGTCATTAAGTATGAGAAAAAAGTGTTTTCTTTGAGTTCCTTGCTTGGTTTACAGTATTGCATTGCATATCTAGTGATTTATATACCTTAACAATTTTCCACCATTCAAAACAGTACATATTACTATAATCAGTTACATAATTTTAATACATGTTTGAAGTCTCTTCTTACCTACCCAATTCACTGTTATACAGTCAATACGTCATTTTAGCCAGTTAGGAAAAATTTAGACTCGATAGGATATGCTAGGGTGGATATATTTACGAAAATGTAGTTTTCCCTGTAGTTTGCATATCAAAAATATTATATTTAAATGTAATGCTTTCAACGTTGTATACCGACATATTATTCCAGATGAATATTGGTTACTTAGGGGATAGGGTGTGGGGGCTATCTCCAGAACCACTCGGCGGATTTTAAAAATTCTTTCAGCGTTGTAATGGGGATACTACCAGGTTACTTAAGGTTGGGTGGGTGTTTGGTCAAAATTCGACAAAGGAGCGTGGCCCCTCCCGTACAAATAAACCATTTTTAATAATTTACTTCCTGCAATATGCTTACATATACTATGTACCGCCTAAAGTAAGTAATAACATAAAATGCTCCCCTATACAATAATCCTAATTCTCATATTCCTATTCCATTGCATATTTTGTAATTTATTATTTTCGTCACAAACAAAACATTAACCTTAGCACATAAATCAAGGAATAAATCTTTTCGCGTTGGTTTGCACTCAATTGTCTCGCAATTTGAGAATACTGCAAGTTGAACGAACTTTATATTGCACTAAACGAAACAATCCTGTGAGCTGCGAGATATAGGAGTACGCTCGTAATTTGTAGGTATACTAAAAACATTTTGCGAGTTTAATATGGCTTTGGCTTCACATCATATAGGTACCTTCTTTTGTATACAATTTTTAATAAATGAAAAAATTAAGGAACAAGTAGTGTGTCCTTGATACGAGATGACCAATTTGAACTGTACTCCAATTAGCACTTAAAATGTTGACAGATATAACAAAAATTATATGATTTGACAAATAATAGTCTATGTATATTTATATTTTTAACTTTCTGTTGCAGGTACCAGAACGTGTAAGAGCAATGAACGCAAGCATAAAGCTTCTTCTCATCGTACGTGAGCCCGTAACGCGGGCAATCTCTGATTATACACAATTACGAAGTCATGCTGCGACAGCTACTTTGCCTCTGGCGGCAGAGGCTCCTCCTCCGCCAACAGTACAAAAGCTCTATTCTTCGACCTCAGTGCACTACAATAGATTACCATCATCTTCATCTCAATTATATGACAGTTACACCGCAAATCGACCGACTGCTGAAGGAAGTGATTCTATTACCACAACTCCATCGTCAACAAGCAGTGGAGCAGGTTTGATATCAAAGTAAGTGAACAATGATTTCTATTAATTAAGATACACGACACTGCAATATAAGTTATTCTGAATTGTGGAACGTTTAAGATTTCTTAAAGCTCATTTATTTAAAGTGTTTATGTTTACTATAAATGTTCACTGTTTTCCTTTTATGTACCTAGATCTTTCGAAGAATTGGCTATATTCCCAAATGGCACTGTTAACGAATCCTATCGTCCACTTACCATATCTATGTATCATTTACATTTACATCGATGGCTTGAAGTCTTCCCCCGCGAGCAATTGCTTGTTGTCAACGGTGATCAATTAATAGACGACCCAGTGTCCCAACTAAAACGAATTGAGTCATTCTTAGGTGAGTATTTAATGGTATTTACGACCGACGGTTAAAACATTATAATATACATACCACTCACTCGAAGGGATGGTTTTTATATCACAACTCATAATATGTATTCCAATGTATATTACATAGACCTAATTCCGGTGTATCTTCTATATCTATACCTAAAAAAAAATCTTACGAACTCTTGCTCAGATTTACAAATTGATTTTTTATAGGTACCTTTTACATTTGTAACGCGAAGAAGGAGTCACCAGAGACCCTATAAAAATACCTAAAGTATTGTATTACCTATATATATTCTGAATCAGGATCAAAGCCAGCCATATCCGTCTGGCTGTCCGTCTATTGAAAACAGTGTTCAAACTTAACTTATTTATTTTGTTTAAATTAAATTTACCAATTTACAAATTTACCAAGAATCCAAGAATCTTCACTCAGTGCTCAAGGCTCAACAGAGCATGTAGTAACAGATGCATAGTTATCAATAAAACATGTATGTATATATCTACTTACAAACCTGGTGTAGGTCTGGTATGGAAATATAAACATTATTCAAAGGCATTTAGTAAACTCTGAAATAGAAAAATAGACAAAACTAGCGAAATACATATAAACTTTTTTGTTCTTAAGCAAAACATTGAAACAATATTTTTGTTACAAATAATAAATCAGTAAATTGCCAGTACAATGCGAATAATATGACTAATAAATACATAATTGCATTAATAAGCTAGATTTTAATCAATAACATGAAAGGAGGCACATAATTGTTCAGTACATCTATAAAAGCCGTCATTTAGGTCACAATCTTTGAAATTACCAAGAAGACCCTAGATGTCCTGGATATCCAAAGGTTTTTTAACCACACAGGTGTAGTTACCTGTTCAAATCAATTTCTTTAATAAATTGCAGAACGCCAAAGCTTCGTACTAGCTCAGTTCGGCACCATTCGATACCTTAGGCATAACTGACTCTTAGCTTTACCAAGCTCAAGAGTATAATGTAATGATTAATAAATAATAATATTTGTTTAATGTTAGTATATTGATTAGTACCTACCTTTGATTAATTGCAAACTCAAAATTCATTCTGATATTGTGTGCATTTTTGTCTTTAATAGGTGTTGAACATCGTGTTACGAGCAATCATTTTTATTTTAATGAAACTAAAGGATTTTACTGTCTGCGATATGACAGCGGAGATCGATGCCTACGTGAAACAAAGGGTCGAAAACATCCACATGTCGACCCACTGGTTGTATCGAAATTGCGGAAATTTTTTGCTGAACACAATCAGAGATTTTATGAACTCGTGGGTGAGGACTTGGGTTGGCCAGAGGAGTAAATAAAAATCACGCCAGCTGCAAAACTACACACAAATAGAACAAAAGAACTGATGGTAAAACTGGAGAAATTCACGTTTACGTTTAATTTATTTTTAAAAAAATTTATATTTTTTTTTATTTTTTTTGTTCGTTGTATGTATTTATTATGTGGGTAGTAAATGGTAATTACATATATATTTTTTGATATTCGTATATAGTATTGAATATACCAGTGTATTAGTTACATTTATAGCGAAGCAGTGAATGACGACAATTGGGTGCGTGATTGAAAGAATGTGAATGCATGAAATATCGGTTTTTTTTGCAATAAAGATTAAATGACAAATTATTGTGTATGAGGATATGATAATGAAAATTAATTACGTATATGTGTAAGGAGTTAGCTAAAATTTTGTATCCTCACATTAATTTGTAAAAATAGACACTTTTTTACACTCCGGTCAGTGATAGTGGAAATATATTACAATTTTGTAAATACCGACCTTATTTGCGGCGTAGATATCTATATTTTTTTAAGCTAATAATATTAGAAGCTTATTAAAAAAAGTGCATATATCGAGAATAATGCAACACGATTTGGTTTAATTAAAAATGCTCACCCCATAACCCATAAGTAATTACTAAGATATGGCATATGGATACGAAAAACTGAGGAAATTAAATGGAAAAATTCTTCAAAAGCTACTAAAGCACCAAAGGGAGTATAGAGGAATAATACAGTAGATGAGCATACACTACACATACTACATAATACATTTTCAGATTATCCGTCCATTGTATTGCTTAAAACTTTCGAAATATGTTTTAAATGAACGAAGTACACATTTTACGAAAATATCTCATTGTAACAATAATCATAAATTAGTTTTGAAAGGACATAAAACTATGTACCTAGTTATAAATGTATTTGGTAATGTCAAGTCTTATTTACATTCAATTGTCAAGTCTTATTTATGTAGTAGGGGTAGTGGGGGCAAAACCGCACATGGGGGCAAAACCGTTTCCGTACTATTTTGTATGAAAAAAAAATTCAATTGGTAATATGTACTTTAAATGGTAACACGTGGCTAATGATATGGCAGTTCATATCTGCCAAGATAAGATAGCTCGGCGAAGAAGTCAAAAAGTTATGCTCATTTTTGTGCTTTTCTGTCAAAACGTTATCGTTCGTGTGAAAATTAAGTTGAGTTTTTTTAAATATAAAACTTCAAATAATTAATAATTTATTTTTAGCTGTTGGAAGGCGTATATATAAATTTCATAAAAGTGAGTGAAAGCCGGCTTAAATATAATATTTTTAGGATAAATTTCAACAATTTCATGTAAGATCCGTGGGGGGCAAAACCGCATAGGCGCAAAACCGCCCAGTGTTCGGTATCGAAAAGAGCAAAACAAGCCACCGTTAAAGTCGGAAAAAGAACTAAGCTGCGGCGTATCAACAAAAATATTGCTGAAAGCGACGATGAGCACATTCCTGATGAAGATTGCAAGTGCATCTTCACCCAAAACACTTTTTTCAAAATCGAACCAAACTGTCGGCTGGATTGAATGTACCAAGTGTCCAGGGTGGGCTCATAAAGCTTGTACAGGAGTCTATGAAGATGTCACGTATGTTTGTGACTTCTGCAATTGAATTGCATTTCTAAGGGAGAAACTATACCCCCTAAAATTCAAAGGTTGCCCCCATGTGGGGGCAGAACCGTTTTTTTGTCGATGTGTTTTAAAAATTATTAAACTTTTTTTAAGTTATATATTTATTTCTAATAACTCTCAAAATACCTAAATGAAATATGAGGCTTCCAGAATAAAGATTTTATTTTCGTTAAAAAAGGTTTTTTAGTAGTTTATAAAGTGAACACACACTAAATATGCGGTTTTGCCCCCACTTCCCCTACATTCTATTTTACAGAAATATATTAAATAATTTTTTTTTTAAATCTCATTAAGCTGCATATCTTGCACTCCTTAATAACTTTTACCTGTAGGAAAGTCAATCTATAGGTTTCCATCTGATAAATATGTTTAATATTCTTTCATCGCTACTATACAAATATGCATGTAGGTACCTAATTTGTACAATCCCGAAATTAAATTGTATTTATTAGATATTCAAAGAACCACAGATTGTTACATATCAGTCCAGATTTTGTTTCACTTCTGGAAGCTTGATAGTAATAAAATAACATTATCGTTACTATAACCGTTTTAAAATGCAAAGACGAACAACAGCATCTGTTATATCATTTTGATCCAACGCCATACTTTACACAATTTGAGTAAGTACAAAATTAAAGTAAAAATTACTAAACACAACCATAAAACAACGAAAACTATATTCAAAGCCCCCTAATAAAGGCAAACTAAATAATGCTTTGGGATATGTACAATTACATCAGTGTTTGTTTTGCCAGATGGGGACGCTTTTAACTTTCCCATTTATTGTTTCCATAAGACGCAATTTTTAAACATTTATTTTTAAATACCTATGGCACTAAGGCAGTAGCAGTAGGCATTTGGCATTATACTTAGATAGAGGTACCTACATATATTTAGTGAATAGCTTTCAAAATGCTATGAACTATTAGGAAGGACCATGGTCCATCGTCCATGGGTAGCAGATTGTTTGAAATTATTTAGAGCATTATAATATTGAAATTAGTTCAAGTGGATAGGGGTTCTCATTAAAAAGTAGGTTTGTATATATACAAATTCTTTAGTACAGTTTTGGTTTACAGTGACTGAATTAATTAATGTATACAAAGCTTAACAAAATCTGTTTATATGCGGTGTGTAAATGTAGTGCTCAACGCTTGGTACCGACATGGTTTGGTGGGTGGCTTTCAATTTGTCAATTGATAGTTACCTATGTATTTGTGTAGGCTGTATTCTTTAAATACGAAAAGGTCTGCCTGAGTTATAATGGAATTCGCCCTATAGCAGGAGTAGACTAGTTTTTCCAAACATTTGATATTCGTTACTGACATAGCCAATCGAATGGTTTTTAATTTTGTTAATAATCCACACCTATTCGTTTTGCTATTCCCGTATTTACAGAATATCTTGGCGGTTCGCCATTATGGTCTGGGCAGTACTACTAATTATTTATTATTATTATTATTATTATTAAAAATTATTTACATTTTCCACAAGCAAAAATGTATTTTACTATCACTGATCGAATATAAAAATTAAGCAACAAGTTTAAGACTTAGGAATTTATTTTATTTAAAGAGAAGGGAATATATCCCGAAGAAAAGCAATAAATGTGTTTTAAAAATATATTTGTATTAAATTGTATGTATGACGTTTACATATCAATTTAAACGTTTTGATAGCTAACCTCGATGAATGAATGATCATATAATTATTAATAGAAACTAAAATAAGAACTTAAGAAAATAAGAAAAACTAAATGTGATTTTTTTAGTATTTTAAGATCAACAAAATAAATTATATATACATAAATATACAGCTGATAAAATAAGACTTAGAATACTTTAGTAACCGCTACATATCAATGTACATGTACACAAAAGAAAAAGAAAAATGCAACATGTTAATTTATTGTTTCGAGATATTTGTGTAAACAAAGCAAAACAAAGCAAATAAAACATATCATGAGTAAACAAAAACATATCAATCTTTAGACTAATTATTATATATGTATATAGGATTTAAGAAAAAAATTAAAAAGATAACATGAAACATATACTATGTATTTACATTTCATACAACTAGAGGTTAAATAAAAATAAATTAAACTTATTTCTTATTTCAACTAAAATGTTTAAAATGTTTTTGTTATATGTTGATTTTTAAACACATATATGTGTATATATAAATATATAATTATACATTGTTATTGCACTAAAGACTTTTACATATTGCACTGCCTTACTTTAAAAAAATAAAACTGCAGTTAAATTTAATAATAATAAATTGTAATATTGAGTTGCTTCGTTAAATTATTTTTACTGTTGAGAAATCATTGATTATTTTAATGGATGTTATTTAATTTATTTTACTCAAGCAGAGGTTTTTCTTTATATGTTAATATAATGATAGCTCAATGAGTACGCGGATAATATTTACATTTTACCTGTCGTATTATGTTCTTGCTTGTTTTTATTCTCTACAATAAAAACGTTAGTACCTACCTACTACTAAAAAAGAAATCGTATATTTCACTCGTTTTTTACAACATAATAAATATTATAGACCCGACTGAGGCCAGGAGTCATAAATTAACCTTAACATGATTAACTTACATTACATACATTATCGGTATTGCTTCGGAACACTTGTATCTGAATACTTTCCAATCCAGATTTATACTCAATCTACGTATACTTAGCTTTTAATTATGCCAACGCCAAGGCATATATTGTATGCATATTTTTGGAAATATCATCCCTAATAAGAGCCTATTAAACTGGGGAGTGTAGCCCTAGGGAATTGTATGCTGGGTCTGATGTATAGACGAATAAACAATCGTATATTTACATACCTATACAAATATTTACTGATACAAACATTTTAAAGTTAATCAAAATTAAGAATTGTATAGAATACTAGATATAGATATCTATCTATAAAAAAAAAATAGGCGGCGCAACAGGCGGTAGACACCCAATGCCTAGCTTCTCGCAACCATTCGTTTTGTGTGAGTTTCTATTTTTGGAACGAATGGAAGGGACCTACAATTTTATGCCGAGTCCGAACGGCTGAATTGAGAAGATTTTTCAGGACAGTCATACTCTCGGATGTTTTTCAGACGTTCGCGAGAGGTGGCGCAGTAGAAAAAACCTTAAGATGCAATTTCTGTTTTTCCGGGGATCAAACCTGGGTCCATCACACTAACCACTGCGCTACTGCGCCCACTATAGATATATAGTTACTATAATAACTCTATAGATTTTATACATAGGGCCTTACCAATAATTATTTTTAACCTTCCACTTAAATATTTTGACGATCACAATAGATAATTTTATATGGCAATTTTTGCCATTTCGAGCTCGTAAAAGTTAACCTGGACACTAAAAATAATTATTAGTACCGCGGATAGTTTTTAGTACTTATGTACTTATCTACTATTTTTCAAAAAAAATTAAATACATATTATCAATTTTAGGTCATACATACATATAGGTACATATTGTTTGTTTTAAACGTTTCTGGTTAATGAATTTCTTCCTCTTCCTTTTCGGGTCGAAGCGAGAGTGTCCTTTCCTATTAAAGTTTTGTAAACGAACATTGCGGTTGGAATTACAGCTATTTTAAAATACACCACTAACTAACTATCAGACTCCTTTATTTATTGGTGTATTGTTTCCACCCATTCATCTTCCATTGCCTTGAATAGCTCAACTAGCAGGCCATCTCTAAATACCGTGGGCCTCAAGAAAAATTTCCAAAAGCAAAGAAAGAAATCACTACCTAGTGCTAGTGCTCACTTTGTTTCAAAATGTCTGCTTCCTAGCTCTTACCGTTGGGGTTGGGCGTTGATCATGATCACCAACCCCTCAGGACAAACTACTTTATCAGATATATGTATGTATGTATTATTGTAGAGTTTCTAAATACGTTTTTTTTCAGTCGTAAATAAAAAGAAGGATAGGTGATTGAAGGGGGTGGAGGGTGCTGTTGTACAAATAACAGGGGAAAACGTGTCATGCGATGACTTGGATGAGGTTGACTGTTCGGATTACAGAGAACGAGTGCTTTAGGTGACGAATCATATTAGCATTTAAGTTAACAAGATGCTCAATACTGGTCAAAGGGATGTGTTTTTTTACATTCTCCATTCATCTAAAGGTTCTAAACTTTTAAGTACGGTCTTAGCGATTTTACTAACTTGATTTGAGGCTTTAAGTTATCTTTACATAAAAATGTGTGTCTGGTTGTATTAGACTTGAATGACTTATGCATTAGATACGTTAAAACTACTCAAACAATCCGTATGGACCTCAGACATAACTATGCATAGGGAGCGACATTTAGTTTTCATTTCATAAAATTCATAACTCTATCCTCCAATTTCACAGTGCCAGCTTAATCCTGGGCTTAGCTAAGTGTAGGATTGAACATAAACTTCGCTTAAGTATTTTTCGTTTTCACAGTCCATATTTAAACTTGGTTTAGTTAAACCACTAATTGAGTGTCATTGTCAACCATTTATCATGAATACACAAACCTGATGACTGTATGCGAATGCGTGTGCCATCTAAAACTACGAGTTTGCGTTCAAGCGAAGCATGTCGATGTTGTTGCCGTTCAATGCTAGAGAGTATTTCCACCAACAACGAAGAGATAATTTGACATTTCTCTTGAACAGCATTGCCAAACATAATTATATTGTTGCTTATTTAGCTTTTCTCAGAGAACTTTGAGATAAATATTATTTTATTGCACTTGGCAATTATGTATTCTCTGGATTGATACTTAAGCCACGGAAGTCGGTGGCTTAACTTACGGCACTATTTAAGCTAAGTTTATCGTTAAACCCGCACTGTGAAAAACAAATTTGTGTTAATCCTGTGTTTACTTGGATCGACACTTAGGCCCTTATTGTGATTGTCGATCAGCGATCGTCACGACAATTGTCGATTGCGTCGATTGATTTTAGCTATTCGTACGCACAAAATTTGTTCACTTCCAAGAGAAAGCATCGACCAGACATTTGTAATCGATTACAAGCGACTGTCAAATCGACAAATATCAATCGCAATTGACAATCAAAGTTGTCTATCGATCGACAGTTGTGGATTAACGATCAACTATCGACACTCACAATAGGGGCCTTAAGCTCGCAGTGTGAAATCAGGTATTAAAGTTTATCTTTTTGTTAAGGTGATATTTGGTATTCTTCGACTTTGATTCCTGGCGTCAGGTAAGAGTATTTCGCTTTAGGATTTTTAAAATCTGGCATCCTACCATACGGCAAATTCAATGAAATATGAATTAATCCTCAGGTATTTGATTGAGTTAGTACCAAAGTCATGGGCTGCTATTAGTTCTTACATTATGTAATTTAATATATTACTCGATTTGAATGAATTTGATTGAGCGAAATATACATAATTAATTAGTTAATTGTTTTAAAGTAAAACACGACATAGCAACAATTTTAAATTACGTAATATTAGTTAGACATTAAATTTAAATTATAGAATAGAAAATTAAAATTAAATCATAAATTTTAACGCTAAGTTTCATTTTTCTAAAATTATTATCTACTTTTTGATGTTAAAGCCAAAAGAAACACAAGTTATTGAGCTTCAATTTCATTAGAATTGAATGCCAAGCATCTACTATTGTAGCTTGTATTGTATTGAATATGATGTGTGTTTATTTAATTAAACAAAATCTATGTTCTGAGTTTGTCCGTTGATAAAAATGTTTAAAGGTGTTAAAGTGTGAAATATTTTCATTCAAGGTTCCTTTGAAAATTACTTTAAATGTTTCCATATTTCAATCCACCTGCAGTTAAATATCGAAATATATTAAACCTGCTGTATAATTTTTTTTACATATTCACAGTTTGAGTTAAAGAATAAAAAACACAAAGTTGCTGAAAATGTCACCTTCCGTGTTTACCTTTACTTTTATTTTTCTCTTAGAACTAAGCTCCAATAAAAGTGTTTATAGCAATACAAAAAATAAGATATAACATCAATCAATTTTTTTAATAAGAAAACACCATACCAAAAAAATAAGTAAAAAAAATAAATATTATATAATAAACATATCAATATTAGTAACACATTGACAACATAAGCAGTTAGTAAACCAGAAATAAACAACGAAATTATTTTTTACAATATATATTTTGTATTAAAATAAAAACAAAAAAAAAACAGTAATATTTATATTATAAACTAATTTTTTGATAATAAATAACAATGAAATCATTCCACTGTTCTTAGTTTCAACAAATGATAACTACATTAATCGTAAAATATATGAATACCTATTTAGAACATTCTATCAAAATTAGTTATCTACAACCAATATAAGAGGATACCTTCTTGTAGCAAATACATTACCTAGTAAAAATACTAGATATATATACATACATATATTCAAAATAACCAAACCAAAAGAAAAAACTTTCGAATTTATTTTTAAGAGAAATTTTACCACTATTTAACAACGTATATTTGAATATTATATATATTACTCATCTTTCGATTGTATACTAAACTTTTATTCACATTTATTTATTTTATTCTAAAATTTAACAAATTTCTCGATCGCATTTTTCCACCACTTTACACATCTTCATACAAACAAAACAAATCAAATCGATACAACACTATATAACATATTTACATGAGAATCATCAAACTTTAATGTACCTTGATTGCTATATAAATAATAAAACAAACAAAAATTAAGTAGACAGAAGAAAAAATGGAACCGAAATATATAAAGAAGATTGTAAAAAGTTATTAAGGAAAATTATATTTAATAAATGTAAGAGTAATTAAACAAATGGCTTTTCCCTTACTAATTTTCAAATACATATCTACCTATTAATACGACATTCGGTAACGATTGTTTACGAAACCAAATATTTTAATGAGTTCCTCGGTGCCATGAAATAAAGTCTTATGCAAAAAGGTCCAAAACGTAATTTTGGACTTTATTGCACTTCTGAAATTGCAATAAAGTCCAAAATGACTGGAAATAAAATCCAAAAAACTTTACATACAAAAAACCTCGTCCCCAATCCAAATCCTACAGTGACCTCAAGCAGGGGGGCACCATGCCCATGTACCTGCCGAATTTTATTTCATTGCACTGTCAGATAGGCGCCTGTAAGAAAGTCTGGTGTATTTAAAGTATGGGGTGGGTGGCTCTTCACTCGCTAACAGGATTTTAACCCTTTTTTTCGCAGGGTTTAGCCGCTCACGCGACTTCGTCGCTCCGGTAAGGGTATGTCAACAACTGTCTGGCAGGCGCCTGGAGCTAAAGTTTAATTATATTTACTCTGGGGTATTTAGCAGTAGGTATAATAAAGGATCCGCCATCTAACGTTTTTTTTTTTCAACTAGTGCTTATTTCGCGAATGGTAACACTTAGCTCATGTCTGATTTGACAGATAATTAGTTTTACCCTTCCGCTGAACGAATATGGTTGTGTATACGCTTGAACAACGCTGGGAAATATTGCGACATTACTTTGAAAATCATCATGAAAATCGACTTAGAAGATGCCGATTTTGCCAAAAAAA
Source organism: Cheilosia scutellata (assembly GCA_955612985.1). Classification (NCBI taxonomy): domain Eukaryota; kingdom Metazoa; phylum Arthropoda; class Insecta; order Diptera; family Syrphidae; genus Cheilosia; species Cheilosia scutellata. Next base: position 76,775,904 of record OY015314.1, read on the forward strand.
ATCATCTTTTCAGATGAAGCTCATTTTGATCTTGGTGGGTATGTAAACAAGCAAAATTGTCGCATTTGGGGCACAGAAAACCCGCACGCATACATTGAAAAGCCGATATACCCAAAACGAGTCACTGTTTGGGGCAGATTTTGGTCCAGAGGCATAATTGGGCCATTTTTCTTCGAAATTGAGCAAGGAGTGGCCGTTACAGTCAATGGCGATCGTTATTGGGCCATGTTGAACGAATTTTTGTTCACAAAAATTGAAGAGGAGGATATTGGCAACATTTGGTTTCAACAGGACGGCGCTACGTGCCACACAGCCGAAGCTACACTCGATGTTTTGCGCCCTGCTTTTGAAGATCGCATTATCAGCCGCAGAGCTGATGTCGTTTGGCCATCGCGGAGCTACGATTTGACACCGTTGGACTATTATTTGTGCGGTGCCGTAAAAGATAAGTGTTACGCCGACATGCCAGAGACAATTGACGCTTTAAAGGACAATATTCGTGAAGCCATTGGTGAAATACAGCTGCACACAATCGATAATGTGCTTAAAAATTGGACCGATCGTGTAGGCTACTGCATGGCCAGCCGAGGCAGCCATTTGAATGAAATTATTTTCCATTATTAACCGGAAGGATTGTACCTACTTTCAAATGAAAAAAGAAATTTGAGAAAATATTCAGTAGTTTTTTTTTATAGCATTTTCAAAAAAAAAAAGTTATTTGAAAATTGAAAACTTTAAAAGTAAAAAATAGAAAAAAAAGTTTCCGCAGAAAAATTATTTTACAGTGCATCTTAGAATAAATCAATTTAAACAAAAAAAATAAATTTGCTTAGTGTTCATAATCGAAACCTGAGCCGAAATAAGCCCCGATAATTATCCGGACTAACGAAATCTATGTTATAGACTTGTGTCTGTATGAAATTGTCCTGCTAAGCCTATATCTTCTTTATATTATATAATTCTTCTGTACGCGTTTGTGACCGAACTCACCCTAAACGGCTGGCCCGATTTTAATCAAATTGTGTGTGTTAGTTTGAATGGGTCTAAGGATGGTTTATATTCACAATTGGACCCAGTAGGTGGCTCTGCGATCCGATTCCACAAAATTTCAAATAATAAACACTCAACAATAAAAAATATTTAAAAAGCAATAATAAGCTCATGAATAAAATTTCAAATAATATACACTCAACAAAAAAAAACGTGAATAAAATTTCAAATAATAAACACTCAAAAAAAAATCATAATTAAAATTTCAAATAATCAAACGGCCGCAAAACAATTGACGGACAATGAAAATGTACGAGCAGGCAAAACAACGTTTGCCGGACTCGCTAGTAGTACATAGAATAGCTTAATTAAACACATTACATTTCAAATGATTTTTTAGGTGCATAAAAGGAAAAAAGAAGAAATTTTTGAAAAATAATTATCTAGCCACTTTTGCTTGCTTTTCCTTAACTTTAAATCAATTTGCACTTCTTTTTTACTTTATTTCAGGGTTAGAACCAAATTGACAAAAGGTGCCACCTCCCAAATCATAAATCATAAATCTCGAAAACCACCGAATCGATTAAGCTCAAATTTTGAGAAAGTCTTTGTTATTGGCAATCGCCATAAACACTCCAGTGAAAAAGCGGAAGAATGGTCGACACGTCAATCATTGTGGTTTGATTGAAACAAATCGACATCGTTTCGTTATACTTCAGTTATTTGTATTTAAAATAACGAATTTCGTTATACTTCAGTTATTTGTATTTAAAATAACGAATTTGGGGAGGAGTTAGTGTTAATAAATTAGTAAAATCTTCGCATTTATCAGAAATTTTCAAGACTTTTTTTATACCACTGCAATTTATAAATTGTTTTGTTGGGGGGGGGGGGGGGGGCTTTCGGTCCTTTAAGGCTTATTGGAATATGGTGGGTTGCCAAATAAAATTGTCATATCACATATACTGAAATTTATGGAAAAACAAAATGCATTTTCCATGAAATAATTCATCCCCGCAACTGCCACAACTGTCTTATCCATTCTTACTCAACCGAGTATAAAGTTCTATTTGTATTAGTACCATTTTTAAGCTTTTTATGTGACTTTATCATTTTGGTGATCGATAACGCTGCTTGAAACGTTGCGTCGATCGTGGGGTGAAGCGGCAAACTTTTCGTTTATTATATTAGACGAGACCGCCAGCATAAGCTATTCTAGTTCTAAATTCACCAATCACCAATTTACAATACTTGTGCTTTGTCTTCGTTTATTGAATTTGGTGCAAGTGTCTACAAAAGCTTTAAGCACAGCAAATGTACTCACTATACTAGTCAAGTCACTTCCATATCACTATCTAATTTATAATAGTTTTAGTCTCTCTAAGCATAAGCAACATTACAAAGAATAGTTCTTGTGCTACCTTCGATGTGAATGCATCGATCTGTCGGTGGTAGACCTATATCGTGGCAATTTGTTCGGGTCGTTTTACGAAAGTGCTGAACTAACTTCATTTATACGTCGAAACTACTGGCGTAACTTTGCAACCTTTTTAATACAAAAATGAATTTGCAACGGTTGATAAGGTCCAGAAGCGTACGTCTTCAATGTCATCGGCTAATGGCAGTGCAAGTGTCCGCAAAAGTACGAATAAGATTATAATAATAATTCAATGATAATGTCGCGCTACAATAATTTTTCAAATGACTAATGGTACAATTGCGAGTATAGTTTATTATTGCTTTCAATTTCAAAGCATTCCTCGAAGAATTCATTAAATTATATTTTTGGTAGACATTAGATTTCCGCTTTATTATTAAGTGTGGCGGGAAGATCTTAATTCTTTTTGCTTGAATAGTGATTTTATAAATTATGTAAACCACACACATTCAGTCGATGCTCTGAAAGTATTTATTTATATGAAATAAGTATCTCGTGTCATTATCAAAACCTATCATTTGATTTGTGTTGTAAACAATCATAAACTTGATTAAGCAACGATAACTGATCTACTAAATAGCACTAGTTCTATACTAGTTGTATATACAATACAAATGCAAGATCGAAGTGCTACTGCGTTACTGATTGTTTGCATTTTTGCTAACAGCTAGAGCTTTCTAGATACATATTACATAATATATAATTATACCCCACAATTACAGCATCATCACGTTAGTCTGCGACTGGTGTTGCTAGTATGTTTGTCGATCACAGTATTGTTGTCATATAGGAAATATAATTCTTGTTCCCTTTAAGCAGCAAATCACCTCTTCCTATTAGTTTGCGGCTGTACAGACATTTGTATGTTAAAGTTTTGCACGGCAAAAGCTAAAGCAACTTATCCAAAAAATTAAGCTCTGTAGTATTAGTGCTTAAATTGGGAAACATGTTATTATCTTTTTCTTAATAAATAATAGCCGGGGCGGATACCTTTCAGCCAGCGGCCGGATATCTGGCCAAAAAATGCATGCTTTATTCTCCAAAAAGAACTCAGCCATATAGCATGCTATGAGAATTACTCGTAGAGACGACAAAACAAATAGCATTCTATAAAAAATGTATTTCTATAAATTGCTCAGCTCATAGCTATGGATAGTATTCTATGGACTGTATTTTTTTTTTTTTGTCTGACACTCATGTCTTTTCGTCTGATGACTATGGAAATAGTAAGCTATGAAATGCCCACCCTACATCTTATGGCAGGCTTTCGTTATTTCTTTCTATGAGAAATGACAGATGGTAGACTATGATCTTAAAAGTGTTGCTCGTGGAGACGCGGCGTTAACTGTATGTGCCATGTGCCGTTTGCTGTAGATGAATGAATTTAAATGTGCAATGAACAAATTTAAGGGTGAAACGTAGTCGCGGAAATCGCGAGCGTGATCGGAACAGTTTTGCGATAAACGCTTTTTGTTGTATTTTTCTACAACAAGGACAAGAGTCTCTATACCTAGAGCCGGATAGGCCGGATAACGGATACTAACCGGATATCCGTTAGATCTCTAATGTATACTTAATATTGTCAAAATTAACTTATTAAAAGCCAAATTAATTTTTCATAGCTATCAACAACTATGTCTATAATAAGCTGAAAAAACTAAAGCAACGTCTTAATAAATCCATGTTTTCAGTAATGTTGTTTCCATTTTAATATTTTGTTGCGAAACCTCTGTTTTTCTATCACCGATCTACACCTCATGCATACCTACTCCCCATTCCATTTCCCATAAAATTTGAAGCAACTTCCAAGCCTCCTCCACTTGGATAAAAAGGGTCATTCTATTTCTGCACTTGCCCCGGACTATTCTGCGTTCTACATTGTTAGAGATCGGAAGACTGCGCTGACCATTGGATACATATTTTTGCGCTTCAACGAGGTAGGTACTCTTTGCCTATTTTTTTAGTATGCTTCGGTTCAAAGTCTTGCTGAAATATACCCCACATTGGAAGGAAGTTTCTCCTCAGTATGTGTGGAAGTATGATATTTTCCATGATGTCATTGTATTGTATAAGACTGGTCCATAATTCCGTTAATTTTTTTAATCAGACCAACTCCATGTTTAACCGTGCATTTGAATAGCGAGTAGGTATCGATAATTTAAAGATTCGCTGATGGGCCGGCGAAAACGTTGAAAGACATATTTATATGGCAACATTGCCTGGCATGTCTCATCAGGAACAATGTTAGTGATAGATGGTTGAGAAATACGGAACAAATAGGAGAGAGACTGGAAGCTGTCACCAGTACCCAGATATCTCAAAGTTAGCCTTAATCGATCGTGTGCTGGTATAGCTTCACGAAGAATAGCGTATTGTCTTTCGATTAATGGACTAATAAGACCAAGAATCAAATCAAAATTGTCTCTCGACAATCGTAAACAATTTGTGAACATCACTGGCATCGGCCCTGCCTAGCCAGGCCGATGATAACACTTTTATTTGTTTTTTCTTCATTCTGTCAGAGAGAAAGATTTTAATTAATTAATAGTTACACATTTTTAATTTGTCTAGGTATCCAGGCCCGAAGAACAATGGACCAAATTAGAGCGTGAATGGTTGGAAGCTAAAGATTTTACAGACATTCCAGGACCTTCGAAACTAAAACTTCTTTCATACTATCTTCCTGGAGGCAAGTACTGAATCTATACCTAATAATATTCTTATCTTCCAAGCTTGTTTTTCTTATAACCACGGAATTTGTAGGCAAGCTGTACAATTCAAATTTGATTGAGTTTTACAATCTCCTTCGAAAGGAATATGGTGACATATGTCTTATAAAAGGCATGATGGACAAACCAAACGTTGTGTTCACTTATAACCCGGCTGACATTGAGAAGGTATATCGTACCGAGGGCATATGGCCAGTTCGAATTGGTCTGGAAACGTTTACCTATTATCGGAAGAAGGTCCGCCCAGATGTTTTCAAGGATATAGGAGGATTGGTCTCAGAGTAGGTATACTTTACACATTTAATTTTTTTAGGTCCGAAGTAAACGACTTTTTTTAGACAAGGTAAAGCTTGGGCAGATATCCGGAACAAGGTAAACCCCATAATGATGAAGGTACAAACCGTGCGACACAATTTGCCTGAAATCGATGAGATTTCATCAGAATTTATTCAAAAGTAAGTTCCACTGATTTGAAAACCACGTTCACATCTTGATTTTAACTTTTAAGACTAGAAGAAATACGGGATCCAGCAACTAATGAATTGAAGAAAAATTTTCATGAAGAAGTCAAACTTTGGGCATTTGAGTCAATCTGCTATATTGGCTTAAATAAGCGAATGGGTTTAGTAAGCAACTCTAGCAACATAGATCAAAACGCGCTGAAACTTGCTGAGTGCATGTCAAGCTTTTTTCAGTTAAGTTTTGAATTTGACGTACAACCGTCTATATGGAAATACTATGAAAGTCCTAAGTTCAAGACACTCATTCAGACATATGATGAAATCACGGAAATCACTACAAAATTTATAAACGAAGCGATTGACAACTTTGAAACACACGAAAATGCGGATGCCAAAAGTGTTTTGGAAAAGCTTTGTCGCATCGACAAGCAGATTGCTATAGTCATGGCTATAGATATGCTTATGGCTGGTATGGACACCGTAAGTAAAATCTAGGTACCAAATTAAACATACTAAAATGGTTACCTTTAGACATCATCGGTATTGCTGTCGACATTGTATATGATTGCGAAACATCCCGACAAACAGGATGCCTTGCGTCAGGAAGTGATGGAAACTCTTCCTGATAAAACCACCGCGCTTACAAATGAAAATACCAAAAACATGCCTTATCTTAGAGCCTGTATTAAAGAAGCTCTGAGAATCACACCAATAACTCCAGCAAACTTTCGTATGAGTGGCTGTGATGTAGTTTTGAGTAATTATAGAGTTCCGAAAGGCACCGGGGTTTCCATGGGGATGATGCCTTTAACCAATAGTGATATTTATTTTCCACAAAGTTCAGATTTTCTGCCAGAGCGATGGTTGAAATCAGGTGAGGGAGCCTGTCCTCATGCAAAGGGGACAAATCCGTTTGTTTACCTTCCTTTTGGCTTTGGCCCGCGTACATGTATTGGAAAACGAATTGCGGAAATGGAAATGGAAACACTAATAGCTAGATTAATTCGTAATTACAAATTGTCATGGTATGGAGATGATCTTAAGTACACCAGCAATATTATATTAATTCCTTCTGGTGACATGAGGTTCAGATTTGAACCATTGTAAATGTCCATCAGTTGAACTTTGAAGTAAAATTACGAAGAAGTATTTTTGTATGTATTCAAAAGACTGTTTTTTATGATATTAATTTCCTGTTTCACTATATGGAAATAGGCTAAAATAAATAGCTGGAGATGGAGAATATGTTTTCTTCAGGACAGTAGGTAGGTATCTATATAAATACAAACTTTCAAAAGCTCCAAGTAATTTCCAGAACATCGTACCTGCAGTCAACACCGATATTGAAGTCAAATATGAAAATAGAAGTGTTTTAATAAACTTATACGCAATCTGCTTATCATATCATACGAGTTGTTATAAATTTATTATGCATATTGCACACAAAATGATTAAGATAATGATATAGTTCAAATTGTTAGTAAACAGATTAGCAAAAATTGCAACAATATCAAGTTATCGGTACTACAATCCGTTATCGATCAATTACAATCCAATATCATTATTTATGATGCGAATGTATGTCAAAACAAAAGTCTCATTTAAAAGGTTACTTTTTATTATAATCAGCAATGTATGTAAGTACTTGTATGTATATAAGACGCAATGAAGACGCACTCGTTCTCTGGCTATGTTTGTGAAGTTAACCTTTTAATTTTTTAAACTGAAAAACATTTTTGCTATGTCTAGCACAACATTGTGCTGGTTCTGCATTTCAATTTCGAAAAACTGGTATGTATTGTGTGTTTAATTAACAATTATTGTAACATTGGCAGAAAATTATAGTCGGAAAAAGTACACGTTAAAATTATTTAAGTATGTACGTAACGTGTTTTTTTAAATTATAGTCGAAATAAAACCCATTTATTCGATGTAACCTGGTATTAAATTTAAAGCCTCAAAAAGTACAATTTAAGTACGGACTCAATAATCTGTCATCTTTCACATTGAACTGAAAGTTAACATTTTAATTTTTTAGATTTTATTTCAAAGAATTTTAACGCGAAATGTTTTCCGAGGTTAAAGATTATTGTATCTTTTGAGATTTACCCATTAAAATAGATAGAATATAAATATAGATAATAGACAAAATAACCAAAATACATATCTACATAAAACCCGAACGAATCCTTTTGAAGAGCTTGATGACGAAGAGTTTTATTCTAAATATAGGATACGATAAAATCACTGTAAAATTTATGATCGAAAATCTCAATACCCAAACCCAATTCCTGCATCAATACAAGTGCCATGCCTGTTACCCTTCATTTCTTTGTGATGAATGTCCATGTCCTTTAAGCAGATATTAGTAAGTATTAAGTAAGTAGACAATTTAATATGTAATAGGTTTCTATGTAGAAAAGCATATTACATATTATTTTTCCCAATTTCAGGAGCCTTAAATATTATGTCCCAATTCGTACCTAACTAGGGTTCCCAACTCTGATCGAAGAAAAATATAAAAATTTATTGAAAAACAGTTTTAATTCCATTCGTTTGCCTTTATTATTATCTCTATATATGTAGATAAGAATGTTAAGGTGGTTTGTGTAGATACGCTTCAAAAACTCAAAAAGTTCTGCACCGAACCGACTGAGCTAAACTTCAATTCTCTCGGGTTTCTGTGAAGTTTGGTCAAATTTGTACACCTCCCATACAAAAACAAAATTTGCAATTCTCAACACTTATCGGAGATAAAGTTGTAAAACTTGGAACATTGATGTGCATTGTAATTTGTAATTCCTGAGCACGGGCAAAGCCGGGCGAGTACAGCTATATAATTGAATTTTAGTACCAAAAATGCTCAGTAGAAAATGTGTTTAGAGCACTTCGTCCATTTTTTGGTCGTCATAATCGTCCTACTGGGCAGGCTATTGAAGCAATTATTTTAACCAAATTTCGCACCAATTTCACTTTATTGTACATTAAACCACCGGGCACCGACTCGTTTGAGTAAAAATGGACCGTTTGGTGTGGTTTATGAGCCGGGTGGCATAATTGGGCCGTATTTTTTCAAAAATGATGATGGCAACAACGTTATGGTCGATGATTTCAGACTTTTTTTCCCAAAATGAAGGAGCTGGGTTTTGTTGACATGTGGCACGCGAATCCATGGACATTTGCGAGGCGAATTTTGGTGAGCAATTATAATCTCACGTATTGAACCTGTGAATTGGCCGCTTAGATCATGATGCGATTTGACGCCGCTGGACTTTTTTTTTGTGTCCTCTCGTCGATACGCATAAGCCAGCAACAATTGTCGCCTTGGAAGACAACATAACTCGTGTTATTGGTTAAATACCAGTCGATATGTCGGAAAAAGTATGCCAAAATTGCGTTGGTAATGGTAACTTCAGTTCAAATGTTCTACTTCAAAAATGTAGTTAACCACAAAAGAGGAGATGACAGAAACATCGGTATCTATACTCGGTAAAGCTGCAAATAACGAATACAATCAACACCCATCGAACCGACATATCAGGGACCGGCCTAAGTTTCCTTCATCAGTTCTTCAACGAGACAAAACAACTGTTTCTTAGATTGCGGGCACAGCTAATAGAACTAGGTATATAGGTAAAAATAATCGATATTGTGGTGGTGACGCCACAGCTTCCCATATAAAAAAAAATCGAATTCTTATATCTCTAAACCCACCAAACTCATTGAGCTCAAATTTTCAGTTAATCAAAAGTTTACGGGAGTGTTCCTGTAAAGATTGTTCAAAATTTTAAAATAGGGGCCTGTCACCTCCCACCTTTTCTTGTTACTATTCACATAAGAGGAAACATAATATGAAGTGTTCAAATGCGAACACCTCTCCCGCCTGAGCGTCAAAAAATGCTTGTATCTAACCTCTCTACAAAAAACCGTTATCAATTTTCGGCGCCTAAATTATCGCACTCGTGCCAGAATTGTCGGTTTTTTGTAGAGGGGTTAAATATAAGCACTTTTTACTATGGGAGTCGGTCTAGCTAATGGCTTCGCTTATGCGGGAGGGGTAATTTGAAGAAAATAATACTTTAAATTAAAAAAATATATATTAAAAAACAATGGCAACACTTATAATAAAAGACTATATCATTTTTGAAAGCTAAGAATCTGTTCTTTCATATTATTCTTAAATCAAGTTATTTCTGTTAATCGTTTTTGGAAAAGGTACCAGGGTAGCAAGAAATTTGTACTCTTAGTGGAGCAACATATAAAAGTAATTTTCCATTTTCTCAAAAACTAGAAGACTTACATCAATCTGGGGCCTGTAACACAAAACTACAAGTCTACAGGTCTACACTTACTTGTAGGACTATATTAGTTTCACAAGTGTAGATTAATTCTGTAACAAACAAAATTTACAGTTGTACGAAATAAAAATTTCCCTCGACTTGTAGACTCTCTGTACAAGTGTTCGTATAAGCAAGCGAACGCATGAAAATTAATAAAGACTGCTGAAAAAATTGTCGTGCTTGTAAAAATCCAAGAAAATAAAAAAATCTATTTGTTGCATTTTCCGATGCCAAAGGAAATAAAAAGCAAAACATGGAAGGGAGTACATATCAGTGGCGTGGCGTCCATATAACCCGATTCCTACCGGGTTACCTTTTAAAAGTTTCAGTTTCAGCTACACAACAATGTTTACTTAAAAACGAGCAACATAAAACCCACGGGATAAACTTAATAATATGTATCTATTCATCTGCGCAAGCTACATACCCCGAGCCCGACCCCACCAACTCAATTGAACTTTATACACACGGAAACACACACCCTTCGCGCCTTCATTATTAGTATTATAACTGCCCACACTCTCTGAGCATAACCCAAATCTAAAATAACCCGAAATATGACGGCGACGCGACGGGTTATAAAATCTCTCACTGGACTGGATAGAACAAATTTGTCTCCTTTCTCTTTTGTACACTTGCGTTTATCTGAGTTTAGTCCTCTCTTTTCAACGCCCGCTTTCTTATGCAAAAAAATAACCCGCTTTTCTTCGGGTTATTTGGTGGGTTTTGTGTGTATCTTTTACCGCTGCGCTGTGGTGTAATTGAGTATATGTATCTGGAAAATATCACGCTTTTCTCCGACATATTTGGTGAATTTGAATTGTGTGTGTATCTCCTACCGCTGCGCTGTGAAGTGTGAACTGTGATGTAGTCATAGCTCATAGTCAGTTCACTTTTTTACCTAATAATTTTCTGATTTTTTCTGAGGGGAGTATCCTCTGTTCATAGGCCGCTTTCTTATGCAATAAAATAACACGCTTTTCTCCGAGTTATTTGGTGAATTTTGTAAGTATCTTTTAAAAAATAAACATAGGTACTGATGTGTTTATAAAGTTTATAAACAAGTCGCTAAGTGAGAAATCAAGTGTTTTGAGTCTTGGCTATGATCTTCGTACCTAAATACGTTTGAAGAAATGTTTCAAAGAGTAAGTAGATGATTGTACTGAAGCTCCACAAAAACCCCAAATGCTCGATTTAAACACTCATTTAAAGAACCTTTATGTAGAAATAAAGGACAATATTATAAGACATGATATAAATCATGTTTACACGAAATACATATGAAAGTTTTGCACTCAAGATGGAAAAATATCTTCATTAATTTAATTTCTTCCTGGAGTTTTCGATTGTATGGCTTTAAAAAATAACTGAAGGTTTTGTATACATAGATAGGTACTACCTACATCTTCCCTTCGACATTTTGATATTTTTCGACTTCGACTTACCATTTAAAATTATTCACGCCACGCCACTGGTACCTATGTATTTAGTTTCGGCCAAGCCTAAATATTATTCTGCAAAATAAAGGGTGAACGAATTTCAGTCGAAACTCACCACCTATCCATTGACTTCAAAGCTGCGTATGATAGCATACATCGTCAGAAACTGTCCACCGCCTAGGACAAAACGTCACTATTGATTGATAGCAACAATTTCGAGGTAGTACTCGTAGTATACAAAGCCTTATTAGACAAAGTCTTTAACAACTTCGAAGTTATATCTGTCCATTGTGACGTTTTGCCAGGGTCGTCGATGTTGAGAGTTCTTTCTCGATAACAGCATATACTATGTAAAGTAAAGAGTGTTTCATTTAAATGTCAGACACTGTTCTTTCAGGCCATAATAAAGTTTCCACCAGCAAAATTCATTTTATGTGTTTTATTTAAATTCGCTATAACTTCAAAAAATTGTTGCTGCATTTTCCGATGACTTTAAACATTTGCGAACGATGATTCGTCAAAATTGATAATATTGGTTCAGTAAAATAATAAAAATCTTAATGAATAGAAAATGAATGCCCCTTCTTAAAAAAATTGGCTGTAAAATTTGTTTCTTTTTAACACCATAATTACCCATTACAAGCAGCCGCACGCATTTACCTAAATAGGGATCATAAATATACAAAAATTAACGTTTGAAACTCTTTTTCCGGTGAAAAGAATGGATACAATCATAAAGATTTAATATTTATGCCTAATTAAACCCTCTACAAGTCTTAAATCACATGTACGATTTCATCTACTAGTCTACAAGTCAGATTTATTTTTTTTCTACACTTGTAGTTCTGAGTTACGGAAACAGGATAATCACGAAATTTCCCACTTGTATTATTTGCCCGCTACACTTGTAGAAGTGCCAGTCGACTAGTAGTTTCGTGTTACAGAAATGTGATACACTTGTATAAACTCACTTGTACTACAAGTACTTGTAGTATTGTGTTACAGGACCCTGGTTTTCAGTGTCCGATTAAGAATTGATTTGGGCAGTAAAAACTATAAATAAATTAAGTACATATCTATTTTCTCAATATTGAAAAAATCAACATACAACTTTTTTTTTAATTTCAAGTTTGAAATCATTTTTCTCAAAAACTATTAACAGATATAAATTAATTTAAAAATAATTTCAAAGAAGATTCCTGGCTTCCAAAAATCATAAAGCCCTTTATTGTAAGTGTTGCCATTGTTTTTCAAATTTTTTTATCATTTTAAATATTATTTTTTTTTTACGCCACAGTTATCGTACGTCTGCGTGGATTTGGAATCCCCTTTTTTGTTTAAAAAAAAAACTGCTGCGCCACCTATCCGGTCCAATTGTAAATCTAAGTAAAATCCAAGTTATTCACTCAAACACAGACAACAAATTTCATTAAAATCGGTCCAGTCGTTTAGAAGGCAAAGAATAAAATTCCTTCCATCCTTAAAATGCCCCGAAGACAAAACTAATTTTTAGTTTTTTCTATCTATATTTCAATAACATAATTTACCTATTAAGATGTTTAGTTCATTATACGACATCCAGTTTTTTGTGTTGCTGGTGCTAGTAATTCAGTGGATCTGTAATCCTGTAATCTCTAATGTAGTGAACATTTTAATTTGGAATCGTAAAAAATGCTCTTTTTTCACAGTCCCTTCTCTTCTTTATCATACACAGTATTCTCAACAATCAACATAAGCGTCGAACAAGTAGGTATATGATCGGAAGCCATATATGTATTTATTTTTAATTTCCCACCTGTAAATCCAAATTCGTATTGATGGAAACCAGAAATCTAGTGGTGTCGTAAGAGAGAGAGAGAGTAGAGCAATTTTCAAAAACCTAATTCACAACCAGTACTAAAAACTAGAGCTGATAAGGCATAGATGCTATAGTATCAGTATGTACATGATCATGATATATGTCTTTCTCGTTGTACATCTTCTCAAGATTATTGCAGCATTCTCTCACGCTCTGAGTTCAACGCTAGTCAGTTCAATGTTGCTCTACGAGGCAGTTAAGTGTAATCGGCGCTATTCGATTTAATTCCTTTAATTTGTGATCATTCGGAATTTAATAGAACACATTAAAATTTAAGAGAATATTTGTTGGAGGTTTATTGTTTGTTGGCAGAATAACTTAACATCTAATAAATCTATTTTTTTAAGATTTTGTGAATTTATTGAAAAGTTTACTGGAATAAACCTTTTCATTAAAGGCGTACTAACAAAATTTAACGGTGAGTGTTATAGTACTAAAAAAAATCACTTAAATACCGCTGATTAACTGTTAGGCTTCGGAAAAGTGAAAACATTTTTCAAATAAAAAAGAACGAAACAAGAAAGGTCAATGCCAAAATTTCGCGGCCAAATTCAATAGAACAAAGAACACACCGTTCATGACTGCAACGAACCATATTTATATGATCGAATGAGCCTTATCAACAGTTCCATTAGCGATATTCTTAATAAAGCAAAAGTGTTTTATTTTGACATTTTTCACTACGAATTTGCAGATAATGTGTTTTCATTTGTGTTTCCTTCTTTAATTAATTTATACAAATAATATTTCAGGCGCCTTGATACATGCATACAGCAAACACAGAATTGCACAAAAGTGTGCAAAAGCAACAAAAGACGTGTTCCGTTCTTTAAGTATTTAAGTATACGAATGGCTATTTTTGTTACCATTGGCTCAGAAAACCGTCTCTCGAAGATACACTTTGCTCTTTGGCTCATTACCACTGATAATTCGCAGTGCAAAATGAAGTGCACAACAAATTAAGTAAATAAATCATTATTTTCCGTTTTTAATTTGGACGGTTATTGAATGCTTTATATTTTGTTCGGTATTCATATTTCCGAAAAGCGTTCTTCTAAACAAAGTCTATTTGAATGTATTTATGATCTAAATAATAATTTGGGAATAAAATAATTATTGTCCGTCATGTTTACCTATTCACTATTTCGGATTTGTAGTTGAGTCGAATGAGACAATAAATTCTCTTCGTTTGAACACACACGATCTAAGACTTTAATTCTGAAATAATAAGGGTATCAATAGTTTTAGCATATAGATCTCCTAAGGTGATATCACAGATATCACAGATATCACAGAGATAATCACCTTACGCAGTCAAAGCTTGTTGATTGTGACTATCACTTATCACACCTCTCATCTCGCGAACGTCTGAAGTCGTTGTATTGAAATAGACCTATAGAGTCCTATATAGGCCTGTTGTGTCTTATTTCTTATCTGTGGTTAATACCATGCTGTTAAATGTAGGACCGCTGATAATTCGCCAATAAGTTGTGCAATGCATCTAAGTTTTTCGGCTCTAATAATTTTACGTTTGAGTGTTCACTTTCCCTGGCGAGCCTAATGCCAACATGTCATGATGCAATAATTAGTTCAAATGAATTTAAATAGGATATTGAAGCATATTCTAAAGAGGTCGCATATACATATTTGCTCCATATTGCGAAGGGCACTGCGACCTGAAAGAACATTGCGTGTCTTAAGCTAAGTACATACGATTGTCAGATCTTACAATATTGTCAGATCTGTCAGTGAAAAATGTGTCCCAAATGTCTTACAACCGTCTGAACTTACAATTTTGTCTTACAATATTGTCAGAAATGTCATTGTCAGCCAATTGTAAGACATTCATCTGACAATGAAATTGTCAGGTTGCTGACGATCGTCTGAACAAGTCTGAACACACAATTTTTTTTATTGGCAGACAATTAGGACATTGTAAGACTCATTGGATATTGTCAGATGTCGTTGTTTATGGAAGCTGACAATTACTTACAATTTCTTCATCGTCAGACAATATAACCAGTGGCTTACGTGCGAAATCGAAGTTAACTTTTAAACGATGGAAATTAATTCAGAAGGTATTGATATGAATAACTTTGGAAATTGGAATTTAAATTCTAATTGGTATTGCAAAAGTCGAAAAAAAAAAATTGTAGAGGAAGAAAGTACAGAGTGAATGGGGTTGTTGGATGCGCAGTGTATAAACTACCCAAAGAAGCCCTGTGGTAAGAGGTAGTGGTAATAAAGGAAAAAAGAGTTGGGTCAAGTTGGCAATGAAACCGTCTCGATTTCCTGGATGATCGCGCGCATATTAGTGTCTTGATGAGTGGAGTCACCAAAGCTAGAATTTCAATGGATTGTGTTGAGTACATTCGCAAAAAATTGCGATAAAGTTCCGGCTCCTCAGCTTACTATTAGGAGTAGAATCCTTCCTTCTGACGACGGGTCACCCAATCCTTCCTCAAAATATTACGTCGTTTTTGTATCAATTCATCATCCACGCAGTCTTCTAGGACGTAGGCAGTTAAAATCTCGCAAGTACAACATTTTGTTCCATTATTCGTACTACAAAAAACAACCCACAAGAATTTGAGTTTATCTGACAATGTCTGACAACAGATCGACCAATTTTTCATATTCAAATATCTTCCGACCGTGTGAACACCCAATTATCAACCTGACAACGTTGTCAGAAAAGTCATTGTCAGACCATTGTAAGACATCTATCTAACAATGAAATTGTCAGACTTTGGGACAAAATCTTACAACCATCTGAACGGACAATTTTGTATTGTAAGGTAGTTGGCTATTGTAAGCTCATTGTCAGTCATTGTCAGAACACTGACAGATCTGACAATATTGTAAGATCTTACAATCGTGTGTACTTAGCTTTAGATATAGTCAGTTTAGATGTTCATTTGTACAATTAGCTTTATGAAATTTAGGATCTTTCTGAAGAAGTAGTGTCTTCTTATAGCGCATAGACCAATGCATTCACAGAGTACTTGTACCGCTGGATTAGGGTGTTCTTCCAATAGGAAAGTCATATGTATTTTCTCATTTCAATTTCTGACTACTGTTTTTACTGGAAGAAGAGATGGGTGATCTTTGTATTTGTAAATTGTATTATTGTTATATTTTGTGCAAAGAAATTTCTTGCTCGCGTTTGTTAGGAGTAGGTCTGCACTCAGCATAGTACCTAATGCTAATGTGTATGTTATATGTATGTATGTACATGTACATACTACATAATTATGTATGTATCTATCGAAAAGAGAAGTATAAGTCGACATTCAAATTAATGACGTTAAGGAAACTATATATACCTACATTAATTATGCATACGTGTTATGAACTAACAGATGATGTACTAATAAATTACTTGCACTTGGCCGGTTCTTTTATATTAGTGAAGTATCTCCTATCTACGAGTCAAACTAAGTTTAAAAGTAAGCCGAGTGAATGATTTAGGGCTGAGCTCTGTACGTATGGAAGTAATTCTAGCCTGTGCGTTCTATAAAACTGGCTCATATACAACGTTGCCATATTCACAGTTTTAACTGTAAATTACAGTTTTTTAGACAAGCTTACAGTTTTTAAAATGACCTCCTAGAACAAATTACAGTTTTTTTTTAAAGTTCAGATTTGAAAGAATAAATTAAAATGTGCTTTAAATCGTAGTGCTTCGTATTTTATTTAAAATGAATTGTTTTGTGTTATTTTTTTGTTTAATAAAACTAAAAAAAAAAACCGTAATTTCAAAAAAATCGTTTGGTTTTTGAAGGTGACAGTTTTTTGGTTGAAAATACAGTTTTTTTTTTGGGAATTTACAGTTTTTTGAAAAAAAAAAATCTGGCAACATTGCTCACATGTCACATCTTCATGAAATATTTCGACCTCAGGTTGGTAGATATTTTCTTAGGCTACACACATTTCATATATGACTTCGACGACTTCAGACGTTCGAAAAAGGAGAGGTGTGATAAGTGATAGTCCCAAATCCCAATTGCCAATCGACAAAATTGATCTGCGTAAGATGATTATCACTGATGTGACAAAAATACAAGATGCTTTTTACGTTTTTTTGCCGGTGGCAAGTTTGTGGTAATTTTTCCGCTGTGTAAATTTGTGCTTGCATTATTTATATTCATAAATTAAAGCTGACTTTTTGCTTAGAGGTAGATACCTGTCACAAAAAATTAACTTTCCTAAGCAAACAAATTTCAAAAAGGTCAAGCCCCTTAATCTTATCTCAAACTTTTAAAATAACCCAAAAGTACGCGCATACGCTTGACTGAACTTTAGCACTTATACGAAGTAATTAACTTTTGAAACGCAAATGTTTTCTTTATCATCAAGTTTAAAATAAATGTAAACACTTTAAATCTGAACTTTCTGATGCACAATCGGGCTTATATTGGCTATAATGCATGCCTACTAGACAGCAATAAAATATACTACATATTTATATGTGCATACATGCTTCTGTCATGATCAAAGTACGAAACTATTTGTTACGAAATTAGTCACATTTTTGTATACTTACTTAGTACACATTAAGTTTTGTTAGTAAGTGAGTAAGAATATGGAAATTTATTGACTGCCTCTAGCGTCCAGACGCCGCACCAGGCTGGTGTAAATGATAAGGCAAGCCGGTGCTAAGCAATAAATTATTGCTATGCCTCAGAGTATACAACACGCATCACGCGCTTCTTAATGATATTTAGAATGTTGTTTTTGTCTTATATTAAACAGGGATTTCCGATAAGCGTCCGAACTATTTTCGAATGGCAGTGGAAAATAGATGATGATCTAATTTCAAAATGTAGTTGTCTAGACATTTAAAATGTTCGTATTATTGGTGATGCATCACTAAAAGCATAATTGGAAATGAATTAGGCATAACAAAAGGAAACCGGAACCAAATCAAATGTGGTATGTGTTCATATGTATTGCTGCCAGGACTTGGATTTATTATTGATACTTTAGTACATTTTTCCCAAAATCTATACATACTAAACTTAATAAATTTAAAGAGTGGTATAAACTCCAACTAATAGATACCTATGTATAGAGCATACAGACATTTGGATCAGTAAGGTAGTGGCAGAAAGTCCTCTTAAGAAAATCTTGAAATGAGTCACTCATAGTATAAAGATCACAAAATAAAATCGCAGATTGGCAAGCTGAAAACTTTCTCATGAAATTATATACCTAACTGTTCTCCCTTTTTCCTTAAAAATACTTACAGTATCTTTCAATGTATAAAAAAAAAGATTGTATCTAAATAAGATCAGAAAAATAAGACAGGATTGGTCTTAGAAGCTATATTTTAAAAATGCAACAGTTTGCACGGCCGGCGCCTAACTGATTTTCGATTGAGGACATTAGCAAACAATAATTGGGCTACTGGTCATGGTCATTTGTAAATACATATGTAGGTATAAAAACTATTTTTTCAATGCACTAAAAATTGTTTCGAAACCATTAAGGTTGCAAGGTGCGTTTTTCCGGAGGTTGAACCTGCGACCCTTCGCTTAATAGTCCAGCACACTTCACTAAGCGTACCAAAAAATATGGAATCAACTATATTTAAGGTTGCAAAATTTCAACGAATTAAGAATATATTAAATTATTACTAATGCATAGGTACACCTTGTACCAACAATAATTAGTTTTTCTGAATAAAATAACCAATCTTGTATTTGTATTTCGGACTGAGTGGACTGTATACACTATGCAATGCTGATCCTTCAGCTATTGCCGATTAATTTTACAAAAATTAAAACATTCGAATGTCTCAGCTTACATATATAAACCTGTAAACAAGGTCTAGTTTTAAAAATAAAGACACACTTTCTTCAGATAATGCAGAGAGTCAAACGCCATGTCATCAACTACAACTACTTCTTTTTCAATTTTCTTTTCATTTTAAATTTCCAGAATTGGTATCGCATTTCATATTGAATTAAGTGAATATTCTCAGCTCAAAATGAGTGTGTCAGTCCCAAAACGAAACGAAGCCAACGAAGAGGAAATCGATTTTGATGAAGCAGAGGCATCGAGAACTGTGAACGGGCTAATTTACAATAAGATATATGAAGCAGCAGAAAGATTCGCTGGGACATATGTTGGCCAATATGCAACGGGAAAGCTTGACCGAGCCTTGAAATTAATTGAAGATACAGCCAAGTGGAGTTTGCCCCACAGTAGTGAGTATTATAAGTACATTGAATAAGTTGTTCACCGTTAACCTGTTTACTTCATTTAAGATCGAAACAAAAATGATGCCAATACTCCACTCGAGCGGCCTTTGCCGTGGATACCTTTCATTGCAATGATCTTAATGCTGCGCATGACACGTTTATCCATATCAATAGCAGGCCTTTTTATTGGAAATTCTCCCTTAGTAGCAAGTGATGTGGTGTACTTCATTCAAACCCGAAGACGAAAATTGCGGGCGATTAGGATAGTCGGCATGCGGGACATTCGCAGAAAGGAAATGGCTAGGGGACAAAAAACTAGTAGTGGAATAGTATCTAAATTGAGATCACTGCTCTCAGTGGTTGTATGTCGACCCGGACAAGGCCGGGAAATACACACGAATCCAGTTGCTCCTCAGAATAGGGTTGAAGGCGAACCTAGTGGTGAACAAAGTGAGGTAAGCCGTATTCTTCTACAAATGAATAATAGATATTGTGTCTCGTTTATATACTATCTTTACAATATGTAACAGAAAATGCAATATTATATAAACTTGCTGAGTGGCAACTGACTTTCGCTTTAAGACAGTTTATCGCATTTTTAGTACATAATGCGTATTAAACTTTAAACTTAAACTTCGAGTATATATTACCGTACCATGTATGCATTTTTAAATCGAGTTCGTGAATTCCACAATTTGAAGTTAATGTTATTTATGCGTGTATTTATTGCAATTTTCAACTTTATGTATTATAGAAACGTTGTGAATGCCAAGACTTAGCAGAAGCTTAGCCTGGAAAACACATTCACAATTGCTCCTAACTACTGCCTTTAGGCTTTACATTTTCCATATAATCGAAGTTTATTTAAAATTTGCGATCAATAGTAGCATTTTCGCAAATAAACATGTTCATATTCCATTCATTTCATTCCATTCCATTCATCATATTAATAGGAACAATATCTGTTTAATTAGTGGTATTTTTTGATGATTGCTGCATTTTTATACCCTCCACAGAGGTATATTTACTTTGTCATTACATTTGTAAGAAGAGCCAAGAAGAGCCACCGGAGACCCCATAAAGTGGATATATTCTGAATCATCAGGATCAAATTCTAGAGCGATTTTGCCATATCAATGTGAGAGCCGACTTAAAATGCAGTCAGCTTGCTTGATGTTTTACTTTGTTCTTCTATTTTGAACGAAAACTTTAAATCACATTTAAGATTGCTTTAAATTACCGAACTCCGTAAATTTTGAATTTTGAATCTAGAATATACCAGCTGTAACTACCCGACTTTGACCAAGTCCAGGAATTGTGTAGCTGACATGACGTGATCCTGTCTATCAGGGCAATACAACAATACATTTTTGTCCAATATTGCCCACATTTTATAAAATTTGTTCAACAGACAATATGTATTTTCATTTACCAAATTTCAAGCTATCATAAAATGTCAAGATTATTGATAGCTTTTTTATACGAGAGGTGATGCTCCTAGTTTTTCAATTTCGCGAAGTGCTTGGTTCAGACAATGCACATCAATGTTATACAACTGTAGTTCCCATGAGTTTCGAAAAATACTGACTTTTTTTTTGTATGGGAAATGAAACTCTCCTTTGCCCTACCCGGCCTTGATTTTGTACAATTGTTTTTTTATTTTTACTTTTTCCAGACCAGAGCTGGAAAAGATAATCAAACATCGAAACGCCGGCGTGATGAAAATGAAGATGGTTCTGACCTCGAACTCACGTTAGACCAAATCATTGATAAGTACGGTGAAGCTAGTAGTGATAACGATTCTGATTTCATTCCACATAATGATGCACTTAATGATGAGGATATATCATCACAATGTACTTCCTCTGCAACATCCGAAGATGAGGAGGATAAAGACAACGTAAACGATAAGGGAGCAAAAGAATCAAAAGGAGATTCCGTAAGTCATACTATTTTCAAAGAATTTCTCTACACCTGATGGAGCTCATCTTATCCATAATTTTTTGGGTATAGAATCCGGAACAAGATGCTCACATGACCAATGGCAACAGAAGGTCAAATAATTCCTCGAGCAGCACCGAAAATCAGGCTACCGACAGTAGCGTGCTAATCAAAGAGAACGGTGAACATTTCAGTAAAACTTCACGACCAGTACCAATGCCCAAACCACTCAAGCTGGAGCAAGTGCCGTTACCAATTCAAAATATCAAACAAGAACCAATAGAAAGCGATGAGGATGTATTTAGCAATCCACAACTACATCAGCACCCAATGGTCCTAAAGAGATCCACTGAACCTTCTCAACTCCAACCACAGCAGGCCGTTGTCGGTAATGGATACTAAATTCAAAGTCATTTCGAGAGTAGCTCATAAACCCTTTCCCAAAAAATCCTAATCCTTACCTAGTCCTCGTCATTAATTAACAATAAATACATTTAAGCTAGCTGTGCAGTAACAATTGGAATATTGTAAAACTAATAATTCATTAAAATAATTTTTTTTATCTCTCTTTCGATTTTGTTTGCTTGTATATTAATGAATGATAAGTAAAGGAAAACATATATCAAAATATTAAATTAAACAGAAAACGTGATAAATACTTTATATGTACATGCATTTCGTTGTTTTTAGTTAAACTACGTCTTTCAAAATGAAAATCTCCGAAAGAGTGTTGAAATTGGCTTTTATTAAGTTGTTTCTTTTTATTTTGTTACAATATTGAATTGGCTGGCCAACTCAGACCTGACTGTATTAAACATTGTCCAATGTGTTGAATGTTTTGTTTTTAGCCCAAAACGACGAGAAAGTTAATGCGTGCGACGGACCAAAAATAAAAGACATTACCGATGCTGATATAGAGAATATTGATATAAAGGAGAACGGATCCGAAAACCTACCAGAAATTGATGAAACATCAGGTACATATTCGACATTTGAAATTCTCTCATGCTGGTAGTATACTATCTTAACGCTTTTATCTCTGTCTTCTATGTGACCCACTTTCCTTCCTATGCTATAAATATGTTATATTCTTACAATTTATTGAAGAAGTGTTTCTAACTCCTGCTACTTCCACGGAAGATTTATTCTTTAGTCCAGTTGGTGTGTGCTTTAAATGTGAAACAGTTGCAATCAATTTAAAATGTTAACATTTTTGTACTATTTCCAGGTTCACCAAACTTGAATGACTATACTGGATTTCAACCGACATCGATTTTGAAGAACCCTAATGCAGTTCATTTGGAGAAAAGAGGACCCGCGGTAGTCTATCCAGATGAAGACAATTATTCAAGCAGAGGTGTGTAAAATACCTTTTTGTTGTCTCGAATTTCTCAAAAGAGGATTTTTTGAATTTTTGATCTTGATTTTTATTAAAATCATCGTGAAGATTGCCAAAAAGCGGTTTCAGTGATATATAAAGTATCTAGGACTATGCTTGAAACTTTCTTATAGGCCACTTCTGTCTGTGATATTATCTCAACAAATTAATTTAGTGTTCATATAGACAGGACGAAACGCAGGTTCTGTCTGAAGAACTCTTGCAATTTTTTCGTAGATAAAGACGAATTAAAGTAATATTATTATTTGCCTTCCAAACAAACAACTTTTAAAGTTATCTCTTTGAAAAAATTCGCCTATCATATATTTAGTTTTTCGAGGAAAAAAAAGTAGAAAAAGGAAAGGATGCAACAATGTTTTGCTATTAATAATGGAAAAAGTAAATCAAATCCGTACACAGTTCGCGCAAAATATATCAGTTTTCTCAAAAGTAATCGGTCCTTATTATGTGGGCGCAGTAGCGCAGTGGTTAGTGTGCTGGACTACTATGCGAGGGATCCCAGGTTCGATCGCCGGAGAAACACAAATTTCATCTTAAGGTTTTTTCTACTGCGCCACCTCTCGCGAACGTCTGACAAACATCCGAGAGTATGAATGTCCTGAAAAAGCTTCTCAATTCAGCCGTTCGGACTCGGCATAAAATTGTAGGTCCCTTCCATTCATCCCAAAAATAGAAACTCACACAAACGAATGGTTGCGAGAAGCTAGGCCTAGGGTGTCTACCGCCTGTTGCGCCACCTATTTATTTATTTTTAATTACCTTATATTACTATGTAATAAACATTTATGAAAATTTTGTGTTTTGTGATGATTGAAAAGTTAGGGAAGAATTTCTGCCTGCAGATTTAGTGGTCGATTAAACAAAATTTAACTTTTATGTACTCAGATTCACTTTTGTATAGTAAATTTATTTTATTTCAAAATTATAGTGTAAATTCATCACGGAAAATAAGAGTTTAAACGAGTATCCGGCATAGCATCGATACAAATTAAATTAGACTCTTCAATCCTTTTTTAAGTTGAGGTTATATTCACTTATTTATTCATGTGAACATTTATTCATCAGATAATGAAAGCATCGAGGCAGCCACGGCCATAATGATGCTATTTTTTAACAGATCGGTTTTTGTTCTACAATATTGATATACATATATATGTATATATGTATGTACCGACAAATATTCATTTATCAATTTCTTATAATTACAAATTTTAAATATCGTTTAGTTTATTATGTGCATCAGATGCTACAAGATTAACGCGCTATCTATTTGCGCGTTTGCGAATTCAGACCCACATAATGCACAGTTTTCTTGAACCATATCGTGCGCAGAGCGGAATTCCACAGATTCGGCATTATTCTGGAGATGTTTATTGAAAAAAGAGTCTTACCTGGTCTAAAACGCAAGGGTAAAATGCATTCGCTGGCAAAACATCGTAAATAAGTGAGTGCATAGGAGATGACTTTATGGATTGCAGTCACGTCTGCAGTATGTATAGCTGTCAGCTAGCTCTGGAAGTAGGATTTGGTGAACAGTTGTTTGTTTCTCCATTTGACGCCATAAATAGGGGCTTTGTCCTTATGAGAACTACCCTTGTACAGAAAAATATTCGTTCTGCTGGCGAAGAGCATGGAGCATTTTGATTATGTATATTTGTATACATTAAATACATATTCACCTCACAGATAAATGCACAAATAGGAAGTAAATCTTCAATTTTGTCAAATCTAAAAATGCGTGCAATTTCAATCACTTTGTCGTTCAATGAGAATTTAGGTTCTAAGTACCTATTGAGTACGGCCATTTTTGTTGTGAAAATACATTATCTATGAAAATACATTATCTATGTATTTACAAGTAACCATTAATACAAATAAAAATCTGCTTCGAAAAATTTGGTTTTATTTCGCTTTTTCTTTACAATTTTCTTCAAAATACGATTTCTGGTCGGTATCACTTCAAAACTTGGAGTACGTCTAGGACTTACGTGGTTTTCCATTGGGATAACAAATCAATCTGTTTTGTTTTTTTTTGATCCGGATCAATTTTCATGTTCCATTGGGCAGAAAAATCAATCTTTTTGCAGATCTCGATATTTTTCAAGATTTATTTATACATGCTCTCACATATATTTGAATTTGAATTTGAATTTGTTTTCAAAACGAAATTACTAAAACCCTCTTGAAAAGCAATTATTCGTAAATATGGACATGGACTTAATTTTGCAGCAATTGCTATCATCTTGATCATATTATTCTTCTTCCTCGTCATCTGTGGATTTCGATTCTTCGTCGATACGATTATCCATATGAAGTTCGTATGTTTCCACCGACAAAAGAAAACGATTTGCACAGCCGATGAACTGTCAAATAACGCACTATAATACATTTACAAAATCAGATCAAACTGCTTTCATGTTCCATTCGGCACGAAAAATCTGAGATCTGAAATAAAAATCTGATGTCCCCAAGAAAAACGACATTAGATGTCTTACTATGTGTTGGCTTTTGAGTATCGACAATCATGCTGTTCTTGGATAGATGAATTTATTGGGGAGTCGTTGTGTGTCTCTTTTTAGCTTTATAATTGGAATCTTATTTTGTAATGAATAAAGTAAGACTCAGGTAAATGCCGAGGCATAAAGAAAAAGCATAGTCTAAAGGCCTCAGTTGTAGCTATCAGTAAAATGTATAGGTGGATACGTAAAACATGAAACATTTTACGCAAACATTTCAACGGAATTATTTGGTGGAATAGACTGAGAATTTAATCCGAAAAATGTTTACCTATACAGAAAAATAAATAAATCATTTTTCTTGTCAGTTTTATGTTTAATTTCTCAATTTTTTAAAAAAATCGGTTTTATAATTCATAAGCTACATTCAGGCACAATGGTTTGGAAATGTATTGAGTTCAAGCGGTCTAAAAAAGCAAAACAATATTTTTACCTACGCAATACAATTCCTGGGTACGATTAAGAAAATCGTAATTCAGTACCTAAACTAAAAAACTTTTTGTTAAATATTAGTATGAACAGAACATACATAAATCATAAACACTGTTCAAAATTCGCAAACAAAAGTAGGTAGGTAGTAGGTACATATAAAATTACGAAAAATGTAATTTGTCAAAGTATCTACATAATTTCGTGAATCTACGCAATCATAAGACTCATAAACTACTCGACTTTTAATCAGTAGCCTATTCTAAGTAAATAAGATTTTATATTTCAGCCGACACATCGAATAAAGAACATGACACAACCATGCCGATAAATACATCCCATCAACCAGCTAAAGGAACCAACCAATATACTGGAAGGCATAATAAAAATAATAAATTTAGGGGAAAGCGGCGATAATTTTTTTCATAAAATAGTCATGTAATATTCAAAGTTATATTATAACGTATACGTTTTGTTAAGAATATTAAGAGAAAAGCGAAAAAAAATAAAAAAGCATATAATTTCTTTACCGTTTGAGTGAATGTACCCATAATTACCTCCTATATAATAATATTTTATTTTCTAATAATTATAGTACTTAGATAATATTGTTGTAAACATGTTTATTTGATTGATTTTTTTTTCAGTTTTAGTATGCATAAAGTAAGCAAATGCTAGAAGTGCATACTAGCATACATAATATGAAAGATGAAGTTTTAACCCAAATATCCCATTTGAAATGTTTTCCCTATTCCACATGCAACCAACGGAAGTTCATAAATGAAAAAGATAAATGAAAAAGTACCTATGCATTAAAATATTTACTTACGCAATGTCCTATATATATCCTTATCTTATCATATATCTGGAATTAGTACTCATTTTTACTTTATAAAATTATAAGTTAGTAAGTGATTCTATATTTCTGTTGATAAGTTATCCGATTTTGTTTTCACATTTGCGAAGTGCAGCGTCATTAATTGATACGACACTTGAGTATATAAGTAGCTACGAGATTTAATGGCTATGTTATTGGCATTCCAGTGTTTAGTCTAGTGTAGTATGATCCATTTTTTCGTCCTTCAGCAGCATCCGTTATAGTTTCGCTCATTGCTTATGAATATACAGCCCTATCGAGGTATCCAATCGGAACGGAATTTTTTCCGCTACGCATACTCCGTGGGAGACTGAAATTACATTCGATTTATCAATACTTCACTGCAAATCGTAGTAAACAAATTCCGCAACCAATTCCTGTCGGATCATATCGGAAGAAAATTCGTACGAAACTGTCAAAAATATCGGTAAAAACGCACTTGATCGCACTGAAATGCCAGTGTGCCTTGCATATTTGTCGAAAAGAAGTTCCGAAAAGCTGTTCGGAAGAATACCTCAAACAAACAAAAATCCTACGATTCGCATTCGTATGAAATCGGAGAATTTTCCGATCGGATACCTCGATAGGGCTGATAGTATAGGTACTCTGAATTATAAGTATATTTCAATGAACTCTATACACTGAATTAATTTAATAATTTAGCAATACGTTCTGGGCGCAGCCAAAGCCGAGCTTTTACGACACATCGATTTGTAGGAAAACAAGTAAGCAGACAAACAGTTACCTTAATAACAAGTTATAAAAATAATAAAAAGGCAGTCTAATACGACAATACCTATTGCATAAATTTCAGTAGAAATAGTTTATTTTCCTACAAATATATTCCCTTAAAAATAAAGATATTTGCGAAAGGCATTCGTAGAAAAACACTATTTGACGCACTTTTATTGACTAGGTAATAAGGTAACCTCTTGTAATGCTTAAAACATTTGACTTTAGTCTTTGCCGAATGGTACAAAAAAAGCAATGATAGCCAACGTTAGATAGCGGCAATTCAAGGCGAAATCAATTCAATAGAAAGATTTAAATTTAATGAAGTCCAAGTGGCCATTCCAAATAAAAAAGATACAAATGGCAGCCTTGCAAAGTACAAAGCAAAACTTGATGCCAAAGGGTATCTTCAAATTCATAGAGTATTATCAGTTATAACGAAACATACGTATGCACCAGTGGCTAACTAAAATGCCTATCGTGTTGGCCGTTGGTGTCCGTCGAAAATATCGTTTTCATCAGATGAACGTCAAGACAGCATTTTAATACGGAAACCTTAAAGAGTATATGTATGTACAATGTACGTGTACATATAATGCGGATGTACTCAACGGATTGGAAACTAAAAAAGTAAAGTGTTGCCGAAAGTACCTAAAAGTTTTCGAAATCAGGAAGTAGGTATACATATACAGAGACGTTGTTTTAAAAATTTGGAATGTCAGATTGTAACTCAATTAAAAGTGCAAAGGTGAAGTACGTCCAAGCGATGCTCAAACAAAAACGGAGATGCCATTTCGCAATTACTAAATTATGTATACTATGTTGTGCTCAAGCCCAGCTACATGCTATACTGTCGTATATTTTCGCAATCTCCGTTCGATATAAAGGGTGGGCCATCTAGTTCTTTCTTTTTAAATCATAGGTTATTTTGACACTGACAGCTGTTTCTCGCTCGAAATCTTGACAGAAAATCAGTATCATATTGAAAATGAGGCTGCGAACAACGTTTCGGTCAACAGTGGGCGTTACAGAGCCATGTTAACCGACTTTTTTTTTAATGAAATTGAAGGCATGAATTTGGACGACCTCTGGTTCATGCAGGATGGCGAGCCATGCTACACAGCCCATGCCACAATCGCTCTTTTGCGCATCAACTTCCCAAATCGTGTTATCAGCCGTCTTGGCGATGTCAATTGGCCGCCTCGGATCTGCGATTTGACCCCTTGGGACTTTTTTGTGGGGAACCGTGAGGGACCATGTTATGCCAACAATCCGGAAACGATTCAAGCACTTAAAGCTAATATCAAGGCAATCCGTGAGCTGCAGCCCAAAACCATCAACATAGGTCTTGGAAAATTGGAGTGGCAGAATGCGCTACTGCGAAGCCAGCTGAGGCAGCTACTTGAACGACGTTGTGTTCCATAATTAATGGGAATGTTTGTTCTTACTAATAAAGCTATAATACATGGTAAATATTTTATTTTGTTCATTTTATTGCATTTTTAAAAACTTGTATTTGGCCCACCCTGTACTTACATAACGACATCGAGTTTCACTCCATATAGAAGGTGTTTTTAGTATAGGCGGCGTTTTTTTTTTTGTATGTGAAGTGCCGCGGCCCCTTTGTCCAATTTTGATCACTCTTGACAGGAGCACCACAGGGACAATAACTAAGATTATCTGTAAGTTTGAGCTCAATAGATTTGGTGGTTTTTGAGATACACGATTTTGAATGTTTTTTTGTATGGGCGGTGGTCGTCCAATTTTGACCAAACTTCACAGGAATCATATATGGACCAATACCAAGGTGAAAGTTTGGTTAAAATCGGTAAATGCGTTAAGGCGTGAATCGACGACAAACATTTTAAGGCTTAATTTTTATATAAGATATATCCAACGCTACTGCCTCACACATTATTAAAATAACAGAAAATTGATTTAAATAAATAAAAAAATAAAAATATCGCACAGAAATTTGGTGTTTTGTTGTTTTTCGACTTTTTTACAGGTGCGTCTATTCAAGTGAACCAAAATAATGCATACGTTTTTGCATGGTATAGGAAAAAATGAGTATATCTACCGTTATGGATCTATGTATGTATTATCAAGTTTGAAACTATGTTTGTTTTATAGTGTATGAATGTAGCTTTCTGCCAAATAAGTTTTTTTTTCTCTTTGTTCCACGTAATACGAACAAAACAAAACAAGAAATAAAACGTAACTCTTGTGCGTCTAAACAAGTCAACCGCACTGTACAAGAAACTTTTGTTGGCAACACTAACAAAATAAATTATGAGTCTATTTAAATAGCACATAAAGTGACTCTACATTCAGACATTCGGAAAAAAAATGTGTGCGACCCAGCGCACTTTATTGTTATACCCTCCACAGGAAGGTACATAATATATTCACTTTGCCATTTGGTTTGTAACGCCAAGTAAGACTCTTCGGTCATAAAAAATATTAGCGAAGAAAAAAAAATTTTCCAGTCACTATTAGAATTGTTTGAAGAAACTTTGCATCAAAACATTTTGTTTGAGACCGAGGAAAAAAGTCAAAAAAAAGTAGACTTTCACAAAAATTATAAATTTTCGATGGGTAGGTACTTTATGGGTTAAGGAAAGTTTTGTATCATTCAAACGGAATTTAAATGACCTTCCCATTGATGCCAAAATTTACATGAAGTAAGTTCAAATTTTGAGTAGAATTAACTTTAGTTTTGTCAAAATACTTATGCCGACCAGTGTACCTGTGCATATATATGTATCTGATAAATACATTATGTCACAATACTCATATTATTGAAAAACTAAAAATCAGAAATTTGCTTCAGAGATGCTGGTGATATCATCACAATAACAATAAATATACACCCCTCCAGTCACGCGTCCACGCCACGATGCTTACGAGTACAAGTACATACTATAAAAAGCTGCTATAGGTACTATAAACATTTAACATTATGGATGGACTGGACTTAGAACAAAAATCCAATTCCAATCGAATGAGAGATCACAGCTATGGGCTTGAAGAGCCAATCACTCGAACGCCGAGCCTTTCCTGATAATTATAACTCGTTACAATTACAAGTATGTACCGCAAACAACATTATGTAGTTTGTGACGAGTACATAGTAGGTACTTCACGGATATTCGGCATAGCATACGAGATACAATCAACGAATCCATAATTTGTTTATTGCTTGCTTCAAATTAATACGAACATTCGGGTGAATGACTTGATTCACAACTCCCGCCCGGGTCTGTACCTGTATTATCAGTTATATTTATTTTATTAAACGCATAATATTCTTACAGGCTATACGATACCACACGCGCACTTCACAATTGCTCAATCATAACAAAAAAGCTCATTTAGAGCGGAAGAGCATGAAAGAGAAACCAACTGAAACATATAATTTTCTTAATCCATGCCAAAACTCGTACGTCCCAAACCCAATCCCAATCCCAACTCTCAATCTCAACCCAATCCCACCCTGAAGCTAAAGCCATTCACAAACTTTATGAATTCTCGATTTGCTTTTGCATCAACCCTCAAGCCTCAACATCAACACAAACAGTATTCGGGAGTAACTAAAGCGCTTCAGTTGTTGCGTAATAATCGTGGAGCTATGTTCGGTTGCCTTCTACTCGTGTAGGAGGGGTTAATACATTATTATGTAGATTTGCAATAAAACATAAATAAACAAAATAGCATCAACATAGCTAAATAAATAAATTATTTAAATAAAAACATGTATTGATTTCAATTTAATTTAATTGCTGCTGAGAATTTATTTAGGATACTACTTCAACTTAATATATGTGGGAGGTTATATCAAATATACCAATCCCGTTTTAAATCAAGTAGGTATGTATATATTTAGCAAGGACATCTTGCTTGTGTTCCTGCCTGTGTGCTTATTATACTCTGTTTCGCTGGCAAAGAACGGATGTTACTCGTAACTTTCGACAAAATGAATGTTAAATATTTGCTTATGTATATTTAATACAAAAAAAAATAACAAGTGCATAATGTGCTGGAAATTTTAACTGTTAAAAAAATTTGCTTCTCTTCTTTCTTTGAGGGATTCATGCTTTTTTGTGTGTATATTTGTGGGTAAATAAATCAAGCATAGTGCAGTGTGATTGCCTCCCAAAAGAGAAATAAAGTTCCAGTTATCTTTAATAAGTACATAAAAAAAACTGTTTAAAAGAACTGGCTTCATGTTTCAGTGATAATAGCAGTTTGTTTAATCAAAGCAGAAATAATGAATAATATTATGCAATTCCTTTCTTGTTCATTTAAAGAAGCCAATGATTTCAAACTAATAATAATGCTAAGAACATACAATCTGTATAATATGATTTGTTTAGGATAGAATGTATGAAATATGACCCAAATCTGAATGCGGAATATATAAAGGAAGGAGTTTACAAACGTGGGTATGTTATTTAATTTCTTAATAAACACATGCGTATTAAATATACACTTATCGAATATTTCGGCTTTTTTTTAAATCATTATTATTCTTTCTATACGTACAGAATATTGGCAAGACGATTACTGCAGTTGGTAATTGCTGGTATCATTGTCATTTAATTTAAATGTTGCTAGTTTTGCAATTTTTTTTACCCTTTGACAGTGAGTTACCTAAATATGAACCATATCGCTCACACGATCTTTTCAGAAATGAAAAAAAAAAATAATAATAATAATAATAATTATCAATGATAATAAGTAGATATTATTAACTCAACAGTTTCCCTTCGTTATAATGTTAACAACATTGATACATACGAATACGCAAAGTACCTAATAGTAAACGACCATTTGTGAACGCCTTTATTAAACGACCATCAGGTAAAATTTAAATTTCTTTGTTGTTTCATAGTTGTTTCCGAAAGTTGCTAAACTTGGTTTAGTTGTTCTTGAGTTAATGTGCTATCCTAACTATACATATACATACAGATGGCAGCCATATACAAACTAAGGAATCTGATGCCGAATTATTGGTGGTGCTATTGCGTTAGGCAATAACGCCCAAGGAAATAGCGCCCAAATCAATTTGGAAATAACGCCCAAAAAAATCTCTTACAATTTGTTGTTGCAACATTTTTCGTCAGTTTGGGTGTTATTTCCTTGTCAGGGTTCCTTTTTGTGACAAGCAATAAAGCCCAAAACAACAAGTGTAAATATTAGAAACCGAAATAATGCCCAAAACAGGAAATATCACCCAAAACAATTCAGACAAAACGAAACGACGCCCAAACAGAATGAATCATCGCCCAAATGACAATACTGTAGAGTTTCAGCTAATATGGTTTTTTTTTATGTACATAGTTATTGAAAAATACAACCCTTAAAATATAATTTGCAATACTAAAACAAACTAATTTATGTCCTACAACATATTTACATTTTATCATTTTTATTTTTGTTTTAATAACAGCAATGAGTTTTGAATAACATCTTATTTAATATTATAATGCAACCATACATAATGAGTTTAATAGAACAAAGTTTGTTTAAGCAAAAACCTGAATAGTCTCTAGAACTCTTTCCCTGCAATAGGGACATAAGCAGTTCTCCTCATTATTTGCTAAGGCTTGACCCTGCAATCGCATAAAACACATGTTACACATCTTCAAATGCCTACAAGGCAGTACTAATATATTGGGCTGCTCGTTTTGGCAAATCACACATAATGAAGTTAATAAAGTGTTTTCCGCTTCCCCAGTTCCACCGTCGTCGCTAGATTCATCTATAGAATCGGTTGCGAGAGGCTCTTCGAAAATATCTTCGATTGGTTCCATTTCAGTGCAAATTGAATTTTTTGGAAACACTAATCTATTCATGTACGCATGTATTGTTATTTTCCCCTTCTCAAGGTCGTCCATTGCATTTGAAATTTCCTATCTCTGCTTAGCTTTCGCTTTTTGTTTCTACCGAATGTTCCGCCACTTTCCGTGAGTATATTAAAGCAGCGGCTCTTCTCAAACTCTTCTTTATTCAACGCAAGGACGAATTTAAAAAAATTTCCATTGGGTTTAATGGATCGTCCTAAAACACCATTGTACGCCTCAACCGCCGAAGTAGTACGGAACAATTCTCTGTAGACGCTTATGTTCTGAGGCCCAATCTAAAATTGAAAAACTGTAAAACCAAACTCAATGAATTATAATTATATTCATAATAACCTTTTGAAGCCATTGCTTTTCGAAGTATTGAAAAAAACATGAAAAATCTCCGTTTGTATCATTTTTTTCAATTTCGCTTTTAATTGAATGATATACTTCGCATATAGCATGGCTCGGCAAAAGTGGAAGAGCCAAGATTTTATGGTAATTTAGATATATATTTTTACTGACTCGTATTTTTGCCATTACTGATTTGTCCTTTAGTGATATCCTTCGGCGAATAGCCTGGCAGTAGTGGAACCAGCACCCTTTTAGTCCGCGGAAAACAACAGGTTAAGGCTTTTCGCAAACCAGTTTCATAGTCTAGCAAAAACGATTTTGGCTCTAATTTAAAAATCGACTCGTTTATATAGTTCAACAGATGCTTATAGCATTTTGCCGATTTATTTGTTGTCAAAACAAAAAATACTGGAAATATCTGAGATAAATACATATAGATATATCTACTATTAGAAAATGTTTTTGTAAAGATATTTAAAAGAAAGCACCTGCTCTTCCAAATACTGAACGTAAATTATAAGTAGTTGTGTAAAGCAGCCGGTTGGTACAACTTTAAAAGTTCCGTCAATTAAATACTGTCGTTCACCAGTTGGAATGTTCTCTGTAATCCCTTGCAATATTGCTTCAGATACAAAAATGCAATATCCAAAATCTGCCTCCGAAATACATGCCTTATAGAATGGCCTGGGGCAATCCCTATTCTTAGATAGACCATATGTGTTCCATATGGCTTCGTGCTGAAAGGCCTCTATCACATCCAAAGGAGTTCGTGGAGATTGAAGGAAAATTTTCGATGACAGATATTGCAAACCCCTTCGCAGTTTCGAATAAACTAATTGTGAAGTACCAACTTGGTCGCTGTAAATAAAAAAACAAGAACAATATTTATAACAAACCAAAACCTACTCGGCGCGGAAATCGTGTCATCCGCGCGGGCGCGCGACGCGGGGGGCGCCGGCAGGCGGTCCGGGTCGGTACGCGACGCGAGCGGCGGCCGCCGCGCGGCACCCTACGTCGGCTTCGGCGCGAACGGCGCCTTTGTAAATAGATTTTTTTTTTGTATAATTGTTTTTCATTTGTTAAGTAAATAAGTTTTGAATCAATCCTTTTCCCGCTCACGACCTCGAAAACTTCGCCTTCCATTTCTTTAAATACCTATTGAACTGACCTCTACGACTCTTTTCTTCTTTATGATCTTCTTCCAATGTATGATTTTGCGTAGGCATATATCGTTACAAAGATCTTCAACAAAAACAAATCTTAAATATTGTTTCTTTTCTTTATTAGTCTATTGTCATACTTTAATAGTATATAAATAAGAATTTTTTTCTTAAAACCGAGGGAACACAGTAAATTCACCGTATTGCACCGTTTCTTTCAATATAAATATGTTTTGGGCAATAATGTATTAATAAAAACATGAATTGGAAATATCGCCCAAAAATTAGGAAATATCGCCCAAATTTTGCAAAAACAATTTCCATTGACATTTTTTGGGCGATATTGCCTTTTTATAATTTGGGTGCTATGGAGTTTTGGGCGTTAAGCAAATTCTTTTTGGGCTTTATTTCCATTTAGTAGTGTATTTTTGGGCGCTATGCATTTTTTTGGGCGTTATTTCCAAATCGATTTGGGCGCCATTTCCTTGGGCGTTATTGCCTAACGCCTGGTGCTATACCTAATTCTAAGCAATGTGTTTGTATGCAAAAAAAAAATTATTATCTACCAATAGTTATTTTTAATTTTCACTTGAACCCTATATTAAGAGAAACTCGAATTTGGGTTTTTAATCAATTTACTTCATACAAGTAAAAGTGTTATCATCGGCCTGGCCGATGCTTTGATACAAGTCATGAAAAAAGTTAGGCATGTGAGTTAGTACATACCAGTAGTGATGCAACACGTAGGGAAAAATCCCTACATGTAGGTATTTTCGACTAAAAAACTGCTCCGTAGGTGAAAAAGGACAGATTTTTAATACTTAAAACCGTTTGCTGTAAACGTAGGTAGCTATTTTTTTATATATTATAGAAAATTCCAGATAAACGGTAATGTGTACGATATTTTTTTCCAATGTTTTCGTATTTCTATACTCTAGATTTGAGATCTTGCTACATACGTACCTCTTACCCTGAATTCACACTTTTATTTCCACCTTAACGTTTCAAAAGGCGTTGGCCGTGTTCAAGAATCTAATCAAAGTAAGTCGACTTGTCTGGATTCAAATTTACCTGAAGGTGAAAACTAACTTAAATTGTCGGTATGTCACTTCTTGACAGCTGTGATTTTTTATTGGTATAGACGTCAGAATTAGTGAAATAAATTATTTGATTCTGCCGGCAAAAGTTGTGAAATACAACTATTCTGAAATTTACCACTCAAAAGGAATAAAAATGAAGAAGAAAATCAATGGCTTTTTTAAATAAAAATTAATTAAAATAAAAACAGCATTTGAACACTTTTCTTTTAATTTTTCCAAATATAAATATAGGCAAACAGATTTGTAGGGGAAATCTTACGTCGGTAGGGAATTTCTAGACGCGCGTTGGGTATTTTTTTTTTTTTTTTTTTATATACCATCAGTCATCACTGACCAAAGCTACTCGACCGATTAACCCATTTTCAATACCAACCTGACGGTAAAAGGAAGTCCTCTCACAAAATTGCATCATCCTATGGGTCGTTTCGTTTGGACGCTAACGTGTTTTCAACAGACAGGCGGACATGGTTAAATCGATTCAGAATTTGATCCTGATTCAGAATATATATATATGTTTTATAGGCTCCTTCTTGGCGTTACAAATGTAATGACAAAGTGAATATACCTTCCTGTGGAGGGTATAAAAAATATAAGTGGGTCTCACAATAATTCAATCTGTATGTTTCTAGTTACTAGTTACTTTATTTTACTATACAAACAATTTCTGGGAAATATACTGAACCACCGACTTCAAGTAAATATTTTTGATAACCTACATGAAGGTCGAACTGTCTGTCAATCCCGAGAACACACAAATTGAACAGGCCCGAAATTTTCCATGTCTTCGCACACTTTATTGTTATTTGTCCCAAATATCTTGGTTGCTATAAGAGTGTATTGCAATCTTCCCCTTACTATGCAAAGTACTTATAACATCCTACAATTGAAGAAAAAAACACCGACTGGAATTAAATAGCCATATTTTCATAAATTATGTAATATGTATTTGTTTATCTTTTTAGGTATAAATGAAATAAAAGTTGTTGTGTGTAAATGGTACAAGCAAAATACAAATTTATTAAATTTGAGTCGTATAAGTTAATTGATTATTCTAAAACCATTTTCATCAGCAACCCATTTAACTAGTACTGGCTTTCCTGTTGCATCTACGTATTCGTATTGTCCACGCTTCACCACTGTCTCTTGTCCATTTGCATAGTGCACCAAATTTCCTTCCTCCGACACTTTAGTTCCATCTCCATTGGTATATGTATGACCAAATCTTCTACCAGAACGCGTCTTTTTGTCAGATGAAGATATCGTCATTGTTTTAGTAATATATCCGCCGGTACTAAAGTCTGGAGCAATACCAGAAACGGGAAGATCATATAGTGACGTTGGCATTTGGGGTTCGGGTATATCGAATTTAATTGTTTTTGAACTTGTGCTTGTACTAGGAGCTTTAATAAGTTTTTTCAGACTTTGGGTCACTTCTGGAATATTTGCTGATTCCTGTTGGTACGAAGCGGATGGAAGAACTGTAATTGGCCGTTGGAATTTAGCTTGTGTCTGAGTGTAGGTAACTAATGGAGCTTCATCAGTTTTGTATGGAATATGTTGAGATGCGTGAGTGGTGAATATATAGTTGGCTTGTGGCTGAACATATTCGGTATACTGTGGTTGAATGGCGTAAACAGGAACATACTGCATTGATGGATATGTTGCACTGTATGTACGGGCCAATGAGCGCAGATAGTTTTCATATGCAAGGTTATCGGTCTCGGAATCTTGCGATTCACTTATAACTACGTCAGGTTTTTTTGTTGGTTTTGAGCTAAAGAGGCCAAAGAATAAACCATTGGTAAAAGGGCTCAGCCCTAGGATAAGAATAACAGTTATCTGAAATAAAATAGAGAATATTGTATATGTATATTTATAGATTCAGAATTTGTTTAAATATTCGCAACTGATAGTTAACCTTATAATTCATGTTGCTTACTAAAAATCGAATTTAATACTGAAGATTTGCAAATAAAACCGGACCTTTTATGGAAAAAATCCTATGGTATGGATATTGAAAGAAATTCCTCCCCACTCAATTTCATGAAATGAGGACATAAAAATGTAATTCAAAATGCATTATACAGATTGGATTCTAATTAGCGTAGGTGATATTTACAAAATTAGTCTCTTTTCGGCGGTTGGTATTGTAGCAATCGTTTCATTCTTTTGACACTTAGCACCGTTTGCTGATAGGACTCATAACTATTTAAGTTGTACTTAAATGCTTATGCTCTACTTTTTGTAAGACATAAACTGCCACATAAGAGTTTATGTGGAATTTGAATATATGTCGTATCAGTAAACGTCCCTAATGCGTTAATAATTAACTAAAGCGTCAATAGGTTACGTAACGTACCTATGTTTAAAAATTACAAGGAAATAGAAATGGTACCTATTCCTGTACCTATTCCTACCTAGATACATTATGTATTTGGTTTTTACGAGGTATTTACCTATGTGTGATTGAAATTAAAATAATAAATTATCTGACAACATACTCGTATTTAGTAGTAGACTAAGAGCTACCAACGTTTTTTCTCAAGTCATTTTAGCAAGGCTGTAACATTTTCCGGGTGACTACTGAACACGAAAATACATTTCTGGCAGCACTGCGTTGGTTGGTTTTGGCACAAAATTTAGGTACCTCATTTTGGCAAACTTAAGATTTTGGTATGTGTTACTTTACGACCGATGTAGACAGAAAATGCAATTGCCATATCAGTTTGCCGGATTTAAAGTGCAAAAAAGGCAAAATTGAAATAGTAGCAAAGTCAAATTTTTGATATTACATATGTTAGAGATATTATCACTCTACTAATTCCTCAAAGCTAAACCAAAACTCTGGTTTCATCATATACCAAAATCTTAAATTTGCTAAAATGAGGTAAATTTCTTTCACTTTTGAGGTTATGGCATTCCTATATAAACCAAACTGCCAGAAATGTATTTTCGTGTTCAGTAGTCATCTCGAACTAAGCTCACAAAGTTATAGCCTTGCTAAAATGACTTTAGGAAAAACGTTCCTAGCTCTTACTCTATAGTACCTACCCTGTATAATATTTTTTCAAACATACAAAGGGAGTCTACAAATACTGTGAACATTCGCAATTTCGAGACTTATATCTTTCTGTGTATATCTTCTCGTAAATAGGTCGGACTGCGGTTTAAACGTATGGCATTGCTTTAATAAGTACTTGATATAATAGAATCATTTGCAGGATGGTGCACTCAGGACTATCTATAGGTCGTATCCGATCTGTTTACCCAAGGCTTTATTTATGTCAGCGTTGAATTAGTTCATGGCACGAAAAGAAGGTGTCTATTACGTGACAATCGAACAAACTTTGTTGGACCGTAAAATGAACTGAAGGATCTTGATAATTTTTCTGGAAGAGCAGACGGAGTGTTAGATATCTACTTTCCTAGTGCAGAACTAAACGCATTCGTTTCATTCATATATTTGACGTATAGTTGTCACTGAAATTGAGGCTATTATGAACTTTCGCATACTCTTCTTATTAATGCCCCTATTGCGTAACTACAGTTGAGTTGAGTTGAGTTGTCTCTTGGTTTTATGTAATTCAAAATTCGGTATTGTCCGTATTGTCCGTATTGTCATACACAACCTTGATAGAAAAGTTGTCTGTGAAAACACAACAGAGATGGCAGTGGTGGTCTATAAGTTGTTAGTTAGTTTGGGTTGTGTGAAAGTTGAGTTGAATTGAAGACAACTCAACTCAACTAAGTTGAGTTGTGTTCTACAATAGGGGCATAAGTCCTGTCCTGAGTGGCCCAGTGTTGCCAGTTCGTGGGGAATTCCCCTTTTCGTGGAGAATTTCAGTCAAAAAATGTATGAAAAGGGAAAAGGGGAAACTTCCCTTTTCTAGAACGAAATGTGGGTAAAATAAAAATATAATAAAATGTCAATACTTTACTCTAATATTTCGTTTCAAACAGAATGCAACTTAATCGCGTATGTCACGTCGCGTAAATCACATGTTTAAAGCTATGATGAATAGTCGTTATGATGACTTGGTCATCCTTATCCTTGGGTCCTATCAAACTGAACTTCAATGCGCACTCGATCGTGGAGATCGTATTAGAAGCACCAAAATACCCGAGGATCTCAACGTTGAGCGGCTACTTCTGCGGACGGAGCGGTCCATGTTTCGATGGTTTGGTCATATTGAACGTATGTACCCAACCAGGATCCCAAGACGTGCTATAGAATCCGTACCATCAGGCAGGCGTCCTTCCAGGATAAGATGGTTAGTTCAAATCCATAATCTCTCCTCTACCCGTATGGGCTGGGCATTGCCTTTGATGATTTATGGTCGATGGCGAAACATCAAGAGTCATGGAGGGTCTACTTGAGCAACCCACAAACGCGACATGCAGTCAACTTAATGGATAAGCGGGCAATTAAAAATGAATGAATGAATGAATTAGTAAACGTAACTGAAACACATGCATTCATTATAATCGTATGACTGATTAAAAAATGAGACATATTCAATATACATGCGCGTGTTCATTCAAACTGCATCTGAGATTTTGCATTGGAACTTGGGTAAACAATTTTTTTAAAACAGTCAGTTTACTAAAAATTTTTATTCGCGTAGTGCAGAAGATTGTGGCGGAGAGTTGGCTTGATTTAATTAAGGATAATTCTTTAAAATTGTACTGCTGTGGGTGTAATTCAACGATGGTAGCCGGTTAGTGGCAGCTAGATTTGGAGTAGGTGCGAGGTTGGGTATATGAAAAGCTTCTTTTGGATTTAAAGAATCTTAAAAGTAAAAGTAAGGTTTAAATATATTTTTTTTATCGATCTTTAAGCAAATATCATCCTTATTTCTTATGACCATATATGTAATTCAAATTATTGAAATAATTCCAGTGACTTTAATTCTCATTCAAATGAGAACTAAGGCCACTTTCTTAAACGAACTAACACCATTATGACTTTAGTTCTCATTTGAAAATGAATTAAAGCTATACGTGGATTATGGCGTTAATTCGCATTGGAAAGTGAATTAACGCCATTATGGCGTTAGTTTATATGGCCTTCGTCACGGCACCGCTAGCTAATCAAGCACTCTAAAATGTCAAAACATATAGATACCCAATGCAAAGGCAATTATGTACATCACAGTACACATATTAAAGGTAATAATTGCACATTCTGCAATGGCGGCCTATGTGACCCTAACAATAAACGTAGGTATAGAAATAATATGCGCGCGCATGAGTTTTAATGGCTGACAATGTGACCCCATTCGTATCTCTATGGAAAAGCATGCCTTTTTGACAGATGCGCAGAACGAAACCAAAATGAGTGCTCGGAATATATTACCTTGAATATGTGTACTGTGATTATGTATTATTTCATTTATTTTTTTTTTATTTCATTTATTATTTCAAAGAATAGGTTCACAGTAAGATTACATCTTATAGTTTGTGAAGGCTTTAATAGAGATTTAGAGTTCAAAAGCAAATTTAACAGTAGATAGATGAGACTACATGCAATTCAATTGGAAACTTACATAAAAGTTTCGCCTTACTTATCGCCAGGAATTAGTTCAATGTTCAGCAAAGTCGGACCTGATAAAAAGAAAATTTAGAAATGAGATTATAAATCACTTTTTTTATCCGATTGACTTTAATGCGCTAAGCTACTCAAACGCTCACTGTATATAGAAGAAGATGTGTGTTGTTTGTTTAATTTCACCCCCAAAACTTAACATTTTGTAATTCTAATTAGGTACCTTATATCCCCGGTTTTTTATCGGATTTTAATGAAACTTTTTTATCAATTAACACACACTTACTTTATATAAAATTCAAGTTAAGAAAAATTGTACACTTCATTCCTGAAATTCTGGTACAATTTCATATATTGTGTTTTCTAAAAGCACTGTGGGGAATCAATTGGGAATGCCACCACGAAGAATGGAGAGAAGGGAACCAAATTTTAAGGCCTGTGATGAGGAATTTCACTTAAAGCAGCTGGCAACACTTCCTGTACCGAATGATGGGCGAGCTTTTACGTCAGGCCATGTTTTTACGGGTGTCCCTTTGAATTTTATTCAATTCTGACCAAATTTCCATTAACAAATAGCTAGATAGTAAAAACCTACTGAAACTTGTTTTTTCATAGATCGAACATCACGCACATTATCCAGCACACTAACCACTGACCCAAAGCGCCCCACGCTTTTAACCTCAAATAATATAATAATTACAAACATGTCTTACACTAGAACGGGATAAACAGCGTGTGCTATTTTATCAGTAATAACTAATACATAATAATAATTATTATTGAATGTGACCGATTATTGGAGCTCGGTATCGGTACTGGTGAAATTGATCGGAAAATGTACATTATATTCATATTTCTTTACGAGCTTAATGCTCTTGAAACTCAATATCTTTGTATAACTGGGCCAAACTTATGTGATTTCTGTCAATGGGAAATAATGCCTAACTAAGAATTTGGAATTATATCTACCTGTCATTCCTGTCAAGTCAAAGTTTCAAATTATATAACCATAAAAATAATTGTTAGCTTTTGGAATCAATAACCATTTCCAGAATAGGAACATTTTGCCCTCTGTTTTATTTAGCATTTTGTTTGCGAATAATGTGGTAAGTCAAAGTCCCTAAGGACTTAATTAAATTTTGTACTCACACATTGCGTGAGAGGCTATGTGCATATGTATGAAAAACAAGAATAATTTGTAACGAAGCATATACTTCTTACAGTAATATTATATCAAAAGTACTTAACATGCAATACACGCTATGAATATGACCAAATTACACATGCCCTCATCAACTTACGAGAATAATTCATTAAATTGGATCGTACGTAATAGGACTTTAAATCGGCTTCCAGCATTATGACAATTAACTAACTCATTTTCGCAACATTTTCCCGCATAGTGATTTACATAAAAATTATTCATTGCATTTTTAACGCCAAGAGGGAGTCACCGGAGACCCCATACAGTACATACCTCCTACGTCCTACATAATATATTCTGAATTAGAATCAAATTCTGAATAGATTAGTCATATGCATATGTCCGTCTGTCTATTTGTCTGTCTGTATACCTGTCGAAAACACGATAGCGTCCAAACAAATTGACCTATAGGCGTATGCAATTTTGTGAGAGGTTTTCTTTTTTACCGCTGTCAGATTGAGAATGGGCTATATCGGTCGAGTAGTTCGCTATTACCTCCCATACAAAACTAATATTAGACCCATGTAACTCACACGGCTAACATTTTGCATGACTTTTATGCAGTGAAGGGTATCAAAGCATCGGCCAAGCCGATGATAACACTTTTAATTGTTTTTGTTGAATGAGTATATTTGAGAATAGGCAGTGAAGAACGTTCTATGAACAACACAGTCTAAAACCATCTCGCTGTCCCTAGAAACATTAAAAAAACAGTTTCATTGAAATCTGTCCAGTAGTTTTCACGCATTGAGGTAACAAAAAAATGTCCTAATATAATAGGACATTCGTTCGTTCGTGTACTTTCAGCACAGAAAAATGAAAAATATCAAATCACAAAAATCGAGAGAGAAATCTCTCAATTTCCAGAGAAGTACCTGACCGGTTTTCTTACAAAAAGTTTAAGAAATGTCATTTCAACATTCGTAAAATAAACATTAACGGCTGAATCTACAAAATAAGTTGGATTTGAATCTTTTATAAGCCAAAATACCTATTAAACCCATCATTTTGAATGCGTTGATAAGTTCTAGGAGAACATTCAATTACAACTTCTTCCTCCGACATCGTTGAAGACGAAAAAATACAGTTTTATTTGTCAAACTTTTGAGCTGTCACTTGGATGGCAGTTTTCATTTTTTAGTAAGTCGAAATTCGGCGGGTAGAAAATTACGAAAAAATTAAAAGAGGGGAAATGGATTTCTCTCTAATTTTTTTTTTTTTTTTTTTTTTTTTTTTTTTTTTTTTTTTTCAATTTACTCAGTACGTGGTCGCATTCGCACAGTTTCTTAGCAAATTTTTAATAATTTTACGTTTGCAAAAAAGTACCCGAACGAACCTAATAATATAGAATAGGTACTAGCTTCAGGATTTGGTACACAGGGATTCACAATTAGTTAGTTTCCTCTCTTATATAAACCTACTTTTGAAAGTACCTAAGGAGGAGTTAGTATTTTTGAAAAATATCTAAAATGTTTCAGGTTTTGTTTTATTGATTTTGACCATTTTTTACTTCTTTATTAATGTACCTACAATGTTTCAAATTGATATGACGAACTGTTCATAAGATATGAAAAAGGCACCTTAAAAGCGGTCATCGCCAATAACTCGGACCCCTAGCAAAATTTCCAAAATAGGATTTCCAAAATTTCAGATTTCTAGGGCAGAGAGTTTGTATACGATTTTAAAGTGGACGTAAAATTGTACAGCCAGCCTTTAACTTTTAAGTCTTAATGATTTGCTAATCGAATCTGCTGACTTTTTAAATAATATTTATATATGTATTTTATTTATATATTGTATATTCACCCTTTTTTATTTTCAGATACATACCAACAACGAACACAACACTTTACTCAAACAAACTACACTGTTAAGCACATGGCGACTA
Source organism: Cheilosia scutellata (assembly GCA_955612985.1). Classification (NCBI taxonomy): domain Eukaryota; kingdom Metazoa; phylum Arthropoda; class Insecta; order Diptera; family Syrphidae; genus Cheilosia; species Cheilosia scutellata. Next base: position 76,820,356 of record OY015314.1, read on the forward strand.
AAAACGTACACACAATTGAAACTAACTTGGATGACTGTTGGCTAAATACAGTAAGGCAGAAACGTCATTGCGTGTTTAACAACCATAAAAACTATGTAAATATTATGGAGATGCTTAAAAACCTCCTAGACCGACTAACAGAACTTAAAAATTCCAATTAAATGGAATGGAAATGGAACAGAGAGTAGACATATTATTGAACACTGAAAATAAAAACTAAATTACAAAACAACATCAGGATAAAGTTGAAGGTGTCGAATTGGATGTTAATTCTGTCAGCAACATGGCAGAAGGACTACCATCAACAAGTAAGTATTCATGGCAATATTTTCATTATAGGTGATATATAGGTATATAGTGATATGTATTTAATTTCTGCATTTACCTACTCTTCAAAAATGGTTTTACCTGTAGGACGAAAATGCATTGAACATTGTTACATGGTGGTTGCGTGACTCAGAGTAATAAATACAAAATGATAAAGCCCTTCTGAAATTATAATGGACAATGTATGTAAAAATAATTGCATTGGTTTGTCATTGCAGTTTTTGACTATTTTCCGGTCGCCAATGGATGGCTTGGTCCGTTAATTTGGCCGAGCCGAGTACAAAAAATATGATTTATTTATTACATTCAACAGTTTGTTATTAAAATTTACAATGGCAACTTCAGACGGTATACTCGTAAGAAATGTCCTTTTCTAGTGAGTCGTGACGTACATTACATACATACGCGTTGTAATTTAGGTCTAATATGCTTTAAGGTATGGGAATGTCCTGCTGGTATGCATAGCTTTGGGACTTTTATTATCATGCGCCGGAATCGAATTAACCACAGAAATTCAGTGTTGTGCCATGTAGACTAAAAATGTAGACTACACGATTGTCTACGTGTAGACAACTCAACGTAAACAATTCTCAATTGTCGACATGTCCATGTTAACAACGTAGACAATGTAGATAATTATTAGAACAAGTTTTTTATTAATTTTTCCTGTAAAGTTTCCTAATAAATCATTAAAACAGAAGCAAGTTTTGTATTAAACTTTTAATTCAATATCGTATATATTTATTTAAAAACAAAACAAAGTAAGTTTATGATGTTTAACAAAAAAAAAATTGTTCAGCTCTATATTATGATTTAAAAAAAAAACAAAACAGAACAACTTTATATTAATTTTTAATAAGCTTAATATCAAACATAATTATTTTAGAAGAATTGCCAATAAGATATAAGGACCCAACCGAAAGCGTTCTTGGAGCTGTGATAATGCTTTAATTGAATTACTTCTCAATGGGTCTTCTTCCTTTAGGTACAAATTTAGAATTAATTCAAACTAAATTGTATTATACCAGAAAATACTCACAAGAGTATTGATAACCATTGCGTTCTGATTATCACCTTCACTAATATTTGTAACAGAAACAGACATCTAAAAGAAAAGTTTGTGTTGGTCATTAATTTTTTGGTAAATCAATGGAAATTAAAATACACTTATTTACCTGTGTCTGCGAAGACGGGTTTCAGCAGTATTTTAAAGATTTTTCCTGCAAACTTTGCAATGTGCTGAGTATTTGTTGTTTGTTTTCACCAAAACAAAACCTAGCTCCTCAAAAGCCTTGTTTTTTGGTCGACCAGACATATTTAAAGTTTTATATTTATGATACACATTTATGATTTTAATTTTTAAGAAAAGAAATTCTTAATTAATTCTTAAAAGTGTACTTTCTCGATTGAAGTTTACAGATGAATGACAGATTGACAGATCTGAAAGGTATTGATGACATTGTCGACATATTGTTGACATTTTCGACATTGTCGACATTGTTGACGATATTGTCTACGTTGAAAAGTCGACAATTAAAGTCGACATGTAGAGGAACAACACTGCAGAAATTTTTACATAATGTTTGAAACCCTTTCAGATTATTTATTTATAAGTATGTACAGGGGCGGACTAAGAGGCAGTGGCACCCGGGGCGGTAAAACAAGCTTACACCCCTTAAAAAATTTAAGAAAAAATAAAAAAACACGAACAAAGATTTTATTTAAAGGTGCTTTCGAGCTTTTATTGCACTGAATGTTTCGATTAAATCATTAAAATTTATAATTTTTGTGTGCTCCTTTTCGATTAAAAGTATAGCCAGATTAATCAACCTATTTTGGTTCATTGTTAATCGATAAGATAAGTCTTAATTAATTTTAATTTTGAAAAGCTTCATTCACACGATGCCACTGAGACGCAAATTGTTAAATTGAGAAAACTAACGCAATGTCTTCCATGGCCTTAGAGCTTAGACCGATGTATAAGATCAGTGCAAAATGTATCCCGACATTCTAAAATGGATCTTCGTGTTTCCTATTCCAACGTCAAACCAGCATCTTGAGCCTTTTCGCCTCAATCTTCTCCATCTAGTGCCTACAAGTCTCTTGACTGACAACCTACATTTTTTATGAGAATATCCCAATTTCCACAGTCCCAAAAAACGTTGTACTTTTAAGGAGTGCTTCCCAAAGAGTGAACTCCACAAAGGTTTAATGAATGCAGCCCCCCCCCCCTCACATATTCTAATGTTTATGCATTGTGGATATAATATATATATATTATATATATGTATATACCAGGGGATATGTATGGTGAATGCTCCCCTCTGCAACCCCCTTGCTTGGGGTTGCTTAGGTTTTGGAGTGGATGCGAGGTTTTTTGTAGATATGTAAAGTTCGGAACTGCACCCTGTTTCTTTCAATTCTCCCCATATATGTATTTGTTGTTTGGATTTTATTTCCACTTCGATTTGGACTTTATTGCACTTTTATTGTTTTATTTGTGTTTTTATTTTGTGTAATGTGCAAAATAGTTATTTTGCTGTTACTGATGGCACCCCCTATTAGTCTGCCACCCGGGGCGGACCGCCCCTTACTTATTTCGGATCGGATTATAGGTACCTTAGGTATCCAAAGAGAGAGGGGACACTTATTTGGACACTTTTTAGAAATAAATGTATTTAAATCTCTTCCAGCTCACTTATATCCCCGAGATGATGATGACATCACTAACGAAACGACTACTCCACAACGACTCGGTCGCCATCTCAGTAAATCTGCCTCAGAACTGAACGGACACGATTGTTCCATTGATTCGCCCAATACGTCACCGAAACGTGCCAAAAGTGCTGCCAGTCCTTTAGTGACTGGCGTGTTTCAAAAAACACATGGGTTCTTCAATAGCCTTAAACACCGTTGGGGTAGAGCTCGAAGTAAAGAAAAAATCGGTCGTAGATCACCAAACGACTTATTAGAACAGGAAAGCACAGATTATGCGGCTGACTACAGTTCCGAAGGTAGTTCCGTAACTCACAGCCCAAGGCATAGAGCTCGTACTATCGAGGGTTCACCGTTAGCTAGAGAATTGAAAATCAGCGCTCATATAGCAGCAGAAAATCGTCACAGATTTGGTGGTTCGATGGAAGGACGAATTGATGAAGACTCTGAAGGCGATAAGATCAGTCAGTTACAACTGGAAATTCTTCAAGTAAGTATTAACGGGCAATAGCTAAGAAAGGATTATTTGCAGTTCTTATTTTAAGATGGAAGAACAACGTCGCCGGAAGGAAGCAACATTGCGCCAGTATGTGTTCTTTCAACTTCGTGTTCACTTGAAAAGTGGTAGTGATTTAGTTGCTATGGATAAAAACGGTAACTTCAAATTAGGAATTACATTTAGGAGTATTAATTTTTGTTTAATTATAGGCTTAAGTGATCCTTATGTAAAGTTTAAAGTGGCAGGACGAATGTTGCATAAATCACGCACAATTCATCGTGACCTCAATCCAATCTGGGATGAAGTGTTTGTCGTACCTATTGAGGACCCGTTTCAGCCTGTGGTTATTAAGGTAAAGTTTTATGCATATCATATCAAATTAGGATATTCGCCGAATTTATTTCAGCTAAGGAAGTTTCAATGTTAATAATAGACGCAAAAATAATCCTTCTGAATAATTGTTTCATGTGTTTTCTTTCATTTAGGTTTTTGATTACGATTGGGGTCTACAAGACGATTTTATGGGATCAGCCAAATTAGATTTAACGCAATTAGAATTAGGCAAAGCGGAAGAAATGACCGTTAAATTGGAAGACTCAAATCACCCGGATCGGGAAATGGGCGAGATTCTAATCAATTTAACTCTATGGCCAAGGAGTCAGGAAGATAAAGAAGTGGTGAGTTGGATGCTTAAATACAAATCCAATGCAGTTTGACTTAGAAGTCAATTGCGTTACCAATTTGACAATTCAATAATCTTTTTATAAGCAACAATTTTATATATATAGATAACTGCAAGTACTTTGGGAATATTGCTAAAACAAAATCAATCCACAACTTATTTGGAATGCAGGTTTTTATGAAGGTTTCTTGAACCCACTTTGCAAATAAATATGTATATTGGGAATATTCCGAGCATACAAAACAGTAGCACGTAATACATTTGAGGCACATTTTATTGCCTGGCCAACTCGTCTGCACGCTCGTTTCCAGCTGAAGCGTTCGCCTAGACGGGCAAACTCGTTCCGGCGCTCCTGCACCAGTTTGGAGAATATAGTTGGCTAGTCGATGGCTTTGATAGTCTCATGCAGTCCTCTCGTATAGCCAGTAATTCCGCCTGGAAAACGCCGGCAAGCGGTTTGACACTAATATTTTCGATGATTTCGAGTAGACACTGGCCCCACCCCACAGTTCATCTTAGATCCGTCGGTGTAAATGACCTTGCCGAAGCCCTTCACTACTTCGCAGTTTCTTCACTGGGCTCTGGTAGGGAAACCTACGTTAAAGCCTCTCTTGAAGTTTAATTTGGGTATGTCGGTTGGAAACGTGCCCGCATGCCATTTGGTAACGTGTCCAGGATATTGATGTGGCCATACGGCCTTCGAGCCCAGCACCCGTATGTAGTTCGATACTGACTGTTCTTTGCATGCAATCTTTTTAGTTTCGTAAGTTTATAGGGGTTAATCAACGAGGGCCACCATACTAATAATCCGTAGGTCAAAACTGGTCGAACTACAGCCGTGTACAGTAAAAAGGTTATTTTTGGTTGGTCTCCACTTTTTTACAAAGATTTTGCTACATGCATAGAAGTCAACAAACGCCGTCCTTACTTTGTATTTGATGTTGTGTTTCCAGTTAAGTTTTGGATTGAGCATGATACACAGATACTTAGCTCTAGAAGAAGTTTGAAAGGTTTTGGTAGCGCACACTAACAGCATCAGTTCAGTATTTCAAAATATGGCTAAACTAATTGGTCTGAAGCCCTTTGTGGCTTCGTGCCCGCGCTTCACTACCTTGGGTATATAGACACCACTCTAGGGCCGGGCGTCTCCAAGCGTAGGACACGAGGTTTAGTATTAGAAAGTTTCTAAAGATTGACGCCAGCCAAGGTATTTTTAAGTCTTTTGTTCTCTGTATTATGAACGGCATACTGCCTGGATCGAAGACTTAAACGGAGAGAAGCTTTTGATAGCCCAGAAAGTCTTTCCCTCGGAAATTAAGGAAGTGATATTGCTGTGGAGTGCAGGTTGTACTTCCAATTAGGGGTTCGAGGGTCTCCGCGCAGAAATCAATCCATCCTCTATCTGGTCGCCTTAGAAAGGAAGGGTTGGAGTATGCCTTTACCCAGGCTTCAATTTTGAATCAGTATTTGCATAACAAACTGTGAAATATGTATGGGGGTATGCTGCTCCGTTGCAACCCCCTTGCTTGGTGTCACTGTTGGATTCGGTGTAGGTGTGAGCTGCGTGCATGGAAAGTTTTCTTATATATGAAAGTTGGACTCGATGGTGAGGCCAAATTCTTAATTCTTCTTATTTAATTCTTAAAAAGATTTTTACTACCCTTGTATGACATTGTAGTATTTTGTGTATAAATTTTGTCGTATTGGAATTTGAGGGCATTGCAGTCATTTCCAGGACATTCACCCCTATTGTCGTCGTCGTTTACGACTCTAAAAAAAAGCGACACGACTGTTTGGTATTGGCGACTGAAAATAGACGACTTTTGTCGCGGCGACGATCGACAAATGGCGTCTGAAATGTCAAAAAATGTGGATTGTATTTTTCGACGACGATCGTCGGTATTGCGTGGGGCGTTTTGTGACGACGTTTGTCGTGGAAATGATACATTTCTGTCGTCGACTATTTTGCGGACGACTGTGTGATAATGTGTTAAAAAAAAAGTATGTGTACTTAATTTTTAGTTAACAAAAAGACAATTATAGTTATTTTGCAGAATGGAGATAACAAATAAAAGGCAATTTCAACATTAAGTGAACGAAATGCAGAAAAATATTCCTATGGCAAAATCATTCACGAAGGCCTAACAAAAGTGAGGTTAATCGGCAATGGGACGACTAGCCTTATCGTTTGCGAAAAAAAAAAAAAATCTCTGAATTGTCTTGGACCATATAAATCTACGCGCACAAGTAATGAGTTATTACACGACGACCCTAATTAAGGCCATAAAATCATTAATATGATGAAAAACACAGAAAGCGGAAGGATGCAGTACCTGGGTATCGTTTTTTTGTATCCCTGCGGATGTGCCACAGGGGTATAAAAAGAGGTGCAACTGATATAGGAAGTTTGTATTAAGTTTTAACAACAATCAAGTGTTAAAGAAAAGTTTGTGTATTTAATATTTAACTAACGAAAAGATATGTAGTTACATATTCTTTAAAATGAAATTCACAAATTGTGATATATCACGCTTTCTTTAATGAAACACAGTCCGACATTTGATACTTATTTTATTAAGCAGAAAAGCGAATTAGACATTAGAAGGTCTGAACTAGACTGATGTAATTTATTTCATACTGTCATTAAGACAGTCCGTTTCATGCTTATTGCTGAGTGCAAATGTGTGTGTGACATAGTTCTTATTTATATAAATTGTAATACATAACCTGCTAATAATACTAATACATTACAATGCTCCCCCTAATTCGCTTATCTAGGTATCTGTTAATAATATTGTAATTAAATAAACCGATTTACAATTATGGCTTATTTATGTGTAAATAACAAAAATAATTATGTAAATATACAAAAAGTAAAATATAATAACAAAATTCATTTATTTATTTGAATTCATGCGAGATCTTAATGGATATCGGTCTGTAATTTGTTGGGCTAACCAATCTTTTCTGGGTCTATTAGTTGGATCAGAAGTAGTTTCACACGTATTTTCTTGATTTGGAATTATTATTTGAAAACGTTTTAAAACTCGAATCAAATAAGGTTTGTGGCACGTAATTATCTTCAGCGTTATTCAAACAAAACCTAATTTGATTAATGTGGCGTTTCCATATGATATTATTTTTTGATGGAATTTCTACAAGAAAGTTCCTTTTCCCTAAAATACGGTTAATTTTACCTCTAATCCACTTGATTTTTCCCGGAACGCTAAAATCTTTAACCATTACCGAATCCTGAATTATCAATTTTCTTTCCCTCTTTCCGATATAGTTTTTTCTTTGCTTTTCTTGCTTATTTTCGACATTATTCTTAAGATCTTCAAAATTTAATTCCCTCTCTTTCATAAAAGGATTCAATAAGTCGAATCTTCTTCTCAAATTCCTATTGAAAATCAATTGGGCTGGTGAGAAACCAGTGGTACTGTGAATCGAATTCCTATAGTCCATTAAAAATGAGTCTAAACAATTATTTAGAGTGCGGCTTGGATTGTTCGAACTTAAGGCTCTTTTAAGACCTGCTTTTACTGTTTTTACGCTGTTTTCGGCTTGACCGTTTGTTGCTGGGTGACCTACAGGAGAAGTCAGGTGTATTATACCATTGTTGCGTAAGAACTGTTGAAATTCGGATGATATGAACGATTTTCCATTGTCGGTGACAATTGTCTTCGGTAATCCAAAACGTGCAAAAACCGATCTCACCTGATCAATGGTTTTCGCACTTGTGATATTTTGATTCATAGGTATACACTCCAGCCATTTGCTATGAGCGTCAACCATTATTAAAAAAAAAGATTCAAAGATGGGCCCCATGAAATCTAGATGAATTCTGTCCCATGGTTTATCTGGCCAACTTCAGTTTATTAAGGGGCACTTTGGAAGACAGTTTTTGAAAGGCAAACATCCCTCGCATGAATTTGACACTTCTTCCAAATGTTTATCAAGCGAAGGCCACCACAAATAAGCTCTAGCCATTCCTTTCATTTTTACGATACCTAAGTGAGACTTGTGTAGCTCTTTTATTACGGCCTGTCTTAAAATTTCGGGGATAATTATCCTATATCCCCAGAAGATCGCATCAGATTCTATGGAAAGCTCATTTTTTTTATTAAAGTAAGGAGTTAATGTGTGATCATCTATTTTGTTCGGCCAACCATTTTCAATGAACTTGCGTATCTTCATGAGTGTTGTATCTTTTGCGGTTTCTTTTTGAACGTCTCTAAAGTTTACTACTGAATTCGGTTCTTCATTACCTAAAGTAATTTACGTAAATGTTATCTACCCATAAACCATGACCTTGGAAATCTTCAGGAGACAGGTTTTCGACAGCGCGAGAGAAATAGTCAGCTATGTTTGCCTTTGAGCTGATGTATTGGACTATGTGTAGCCCGATAGAAACAATGCGTATCTTTGTAACCTGTTTGCTGAAAGAGCAGGGATGCCTTTTTTCTCACCAAAAATAGCCACCAATTGGTTTCTTATCAGTCAGCAGTGTGAATTTGTTGCCAAAAAGGTATTGGTGAAATTTGTTCACGCCGAAAACGATTGCCAATGCCTCTCTTTCTATCTGAGAATATTTCATCTCAGTGGCAGATAGCCTCTTTGAGGCGAATGAAATGGGTCTCTCAACTTTATTTTCATAAACCTGCACAAGCGCCGCCCCTAAACCCACAGGACTCGCATCAACTATTAACTTTAATTCTAAGTTTGGATCATAATGGGCTAAACAAACCTTTGACGACAAATTTGACTTAACCTCCTCAAACGCCTTTTGTTGTTTTATTCCCCATTCAAATTTATTGGGCAACAGTTCGTATAAAGCTGAAGCTACTGTTGCCATATTCGGCATGAATTGCCTATAGAAGTTTACGACTCCCAGAAAAGACTGCAATTCTACTACATTTTTGGGCGGCGACAACTTTATGATGGCTTCTACTTTTTTGTCGTCTTTATGCAGACCATTTTTATCTATAATGTGCCCAAGGTAGTTGATGGATGATTTGAAAAATTCGCACTTTTCTTTTGACACTTTTAGCCCTGCGTCCTTTAATTTCGACAGAACTGTTTCTAATCGTTCTAAGTGTTGCTTCCTGTCTTTGGCGGTAATAAGAATGTCATCCACGAATACCCTGACTCCAGGAATTCCTAACAAAAGGCTGTCAATGGTTTTTTGGAAAATGGCAGGTGCGGAGGCAATACCGTATACCATTATTTTGTTCCGCAATAGACCTAAAGTTGTGGAAATTGTGGTCAAGTTGCTCGACTTTTCATCCAATAAAAGCTGCTGGTACGCCATCGACAGGTCAATTTTTGAAAACTCTGTGGCTCCGTGAATTTGAGCTAATAATTCATCTAACCTTGGAAAAGGGTGTTGGTCCACCAATAATTCAGGATTTAGAGTAATCTTGTAATCCCCACAAATTCGCACTGACCCATCTTTTTTTATTATTGGTACGATGGGAGTGCCCCACTCACTATATGAAACTGGTTCTAAAACCTTTAAATCAATCAGTTTTTTTAATTCCTTTTCGACTTTGTCTTTTAACGTAAATGGTAACTTACGAGGTCTAAAAAACGTTGGCCTTGCGCCATCTTTTAAGCGTAGGGATACGACATGCTTATTAAAACAACCCAAACCCCCATCAAAAATTTCAGAAAATTTTCCTAATACATGCATTAATTCATTATCTTTAAACTCAAGGAAATTGACTTCTCTTATTCCTACATTGAAAACATGCATCCAATTTCGACCGAGTAAAGGGGGCCCTCCGTTTTCGATTACGAAAATCTCGAGGGGCTTGGTAATATTATTAAAAGAAATGTCAAACTTACGGACACCGACTGGATTTAACACGCTTCCGTTATAGCTTCTTAATGTAAGATCAGGTTTATCAAGCCTTAAATTCGAAAAATGCTCATCAAAAATAGCCTTCGACATTGCGGAAATCGACGCACCGCTGTCAATTTCCATTTCAAAGGGAATTCCATTCACAGTAACTTGGGTTGTAATCGGCTTTAAACTCGAATTAGTTCTAAAATAGAAAATTGATAATTCATTTTCGTTACCACCGTTCAAATTGGAAATATTATTACTACTACTTGGTAATACAGTACCATCGCAAATGAAATTATAATTCCTAGTCTGATTGTTTGAATTACACATTTGTTTAAGATGACCTTTCTGATTGCATAATTTGCATATGTAATTTTTAAACTTGCACTGCTCCGTTGAGTGATTTCTGTACCCACAAACTCTACACTGTTTACTGCTACCTGCTGGTGAGATGCTATCTCTTGAGTTATTTTGAAATTGTTGTCGCCTTTCACTGTTGTTCCGTATTTGTCCTCCCCCTTGCACTCTGTATATTCCAGCCGAACCTGTTCCATCGAATTTCTCCGTCACGTACTGCCTCCTTACGCACTCCACCGTCTGAGCAATTTGAAGCGATTTTTCCAGTGTGAGAGCTGGATCCGTTGGACTCTCCAAAAATAACTTGTCTTTTTCTGCGCTTTTTTCTAACCCCATGACAAATTTGTCCCGTAGCATAATATCCAAATGACTTCCAAAATCGCATTTTGTTGCTAGACTTCTTACTCTCGCTGCCCACTGTTGGAGTGACTCTCCTTCTTCCTTGTGCGAAGAATAAAATTTGTGTCGCTCAGCAAACCCAGAAGTAGCGGGCTTAAAATGAGCCTCCAGCGTTTTAATCAAAGATTCATATTCTGTTTTTTCAGGCACCGATGGATGAATTAAATTCGTTAATAGCTTGAGAGTGTCGTCGTGCAGCGATATCAAAAGAAATGACCGTTTTTGTTCACCTTCAGTGATTTTGTTTCCAACAAAGAATTGTTCGATTTTGCATTTAAAAATGCTGCACTCATTTATTTCGTGGTTGTATTTCGGCAATTCACCCATTAAAGACATTTTTACTATGCTGCCGCTACTATGTAGTGGATTTGTATACATATATATCGTTTACTTTTATGTCTATATGTTGCTCTAATATTGAGTCTTCAAAAACTTCATTTTCACTTTCCGAACTTGAGTCGTGTTTAGGTGGCATTGATTAATTCACCTTTTATATGTTAAAAGACTACATAAAATCACGTGGTTTCGTGTACTTGTTATCATTTTTTGTTTCGTCTATATTGTCTTATATTTTACTTTGCTTTTTCACTTTTATTGATAACTAAGTAAAGTCCTCGTCGCCAGTTGTGATATATCACGCTTTCTTTAATGAAACACAGTCCGACATTTGATACTTATTTTATTAAGCAGAAAAGCGAATTAGACATTAGAAGGTCTAAACTAGACTGATGTAATTTATTTCATACTGTCATTGAGACAGTCCGTTTCATGCTTATAATGTGTGTGTGTGTGACATAGTTCTTATTTATATAAATTGTAATACATAGCCTGCTAATAATAATAATACATTACAAAAAGACAATTTCAACATTTAGTGAAAGAAATGGAGAAAAATATTCCGTTGGCAAAATCGTTCACAAAGGGCCTAACCAAAAGTGATGTTAATCGGTAATGGGACGACATAGCCTTATCTCTGAATTGTCTTGGACCACTTTCGACTTCGATAGTCTAAAATACATTTAAAATCTGAAAATAATTGTTATTAACACAATGTATGCAATTTAAATTATTTCTACCACCCACTTAATGTCGGGCAAATCCAATGGATTGGATTTGGTTCGAATTTCCTTCCTTAACTTTACCAGCACTTTTTTTGGTTTTCTTCTTCGTCACTGCTTTCAAAAAACATGTCACACTATTCATTTCTGATTTGTTTTATTAAATAATTAACCAAGTCACAAACAAAACACCAGACCAAATATAAATTCGTCGACTGAAATGTCAAATCCCATGTGTCATAGTTTGTGGAATGTATGTGGGATGTGAGAGTTCAGAGAGTCCTGTCGTTTCAGTTACGCAATACCAAATTCCAAACGACTCGACACGACAAACGTCGCCCTCGCCAGTCGTTTGCGACAGACGACGACGACAATAGGGGTGATTATGTACCTAAAGCTTCTCACAACCATTTTTGTTGTGAGATTTTATTTTTGGGACAAATGGAAACGGGCCTAAATTTGTGTGTCAATTCCTATCTTTTCAAATGAAGATGATTTCTCAGGACATTTGCGTGAAGTGTATTTTTTGTTTTTCCGGTAATAAACCCTGAACCCGTCGCTCAATAGTCCACCACACTGAACTACTCCTGCATCTTAACCTTATTACTAGATGTAATATATTAAAGGTCTCACAAGTTTCGTTTTACATATTGTAATCGGGACCAAATCATTCCATAATTTCCTATGAAATTTAAAAGAATCAGAAAATCTAAATTGTATACCCAAGTTCTATTCCATTAAATGACATATGTATTATATGCAAGTGATGTCATGTTATAGTCCATGCTCATTTCACAAACTACCAGTCATTTATAATATTAATTATTATTACCTATCCGCTTACTTCGCAATTATAAGTCATAAAAGAGCGGCGGTCTAAGATACATACACTAACATATTTATTCTCTTCGAATACTTTATTATTATTAGCACTGTAGTTTCACAAACTTCAGTTCATACTCAATAATAAACTCTCATCAGTGAACAGTGACTTGCTTATGTTCAGATAATTACCCCTCATTTGTTTTTCTGCTCTGAGCTCTGGCGGTATTTCAGAACCCACACCAGAGAATTGATACACATTCACTTCAGTTGACATTTATCTTTGTGAAGTAAAGATACCTCGCGATGAAAACAAATCTAAAGAAATTGAAAATTAAAAGTAAACGCATTTTCTTCCAGCATTTCCAAAGAAACTCAAAATTAGCTGAATCATCAAAACGGCTCAAGTCACAGATATGGAGTTCTGTTGTTACTATATTACTGGTGAAGGCAAAAGACTTGCCGCTGGCAGAGGATGGTACAAAGTTAAACGATACGCACATTAAATTTAGGTAAATTTATTTTCACTTGATAAAACTATCGAAATATAACCCGACATCTTATAGGTTGGCAAATGAAAAGTACAAGAGCAAATCTTCTTGGACAGAAAGATGGTTAGAACAATTTGATCTTCATCTTTTTGATGAGGATCAACTACTAGAGCTATCACTATGGAATCGAAACAATCTCTATGGCAGGGCAACAATTGACCTTAGTGCATTTCCCCGCGAAACGACACATGGAATATGGAAACCTTTTGAAGATTGTCCGGGAGAAGTATTTTTAATGTTAACTATCAGTGGTACCACAGCACTAGAGACAATCAGTGATCTCAAGGCGTATAAGGATGATCCGAGAGAAATTAAAGTTCTACTTGATCGATATTGTTGGCATCGCTGCTTTCAAAATCTAAGAGATGTTGGTCATTTGACGGTAAAGGTCTTTGGTGCGACAGGTTTGGCAGCGGCAGATATTGGTGGAAAATCCGATCCGTTTTGCGTTCTTGAGTTAGGCAATGCAAGGCTGCAAACGCAAACGGAATACAAAACATTAACACCGAATTGGAATAAGATTTTTACATTGTAAAATAAAATATAAATTAATAGGTATATTTGTATAAATACTGAAATTTTATATCTAATATTTTATAGCAACGTAAAAGATATAACTGCCGTACTAGAACTGACTGTCTATGATGAAGATCGCGATCACAGGGTGGAATTTCTCGGAAAACTTGTCATACCCCTGCTCCGAATCAAAAATGGTGTCAAGAGATGGTATACCCTCAAGGATAAAAATCTCTGCGCTCGCGCAAAGGGCATATCACCACAGGTAGGTAAATACTTATTTGCAAAAGATTATGAGTGAACTATAAACTCGTAGGTAATAATTATTAATATTTATATAAGCTATCATAACATGTCGTTATATTTAGTAATTAATGGTAACGTACACCCGCATTTATTAATTTAGCTTATGCTAAAAACTGTAAATCAAGAAGACGTGTAGAAGTCGCATTATGTAATCAGAAGTTAAGTCTCTTTTCAGCTATTCAGTTCAAATTCATTAGCTAAAGGATTTGCTCTTTTAAATGAATTTCATCTCGCAGACAATTAACTTTGGGAACACAAAGCGCCAAATTGAAATACTTGGAAATTGACAGATTTCATACACACGCATGTTTCAAGTAAAATCATGAAAATATACAATTACGTTTACGGTTTACCTGAACTAATGTTCCAGTGATGAGAAAATTGTTTCTACCAATTGTCTTTTTCTCAAAGTTATCATATCGCCTCCAAATGCATCTTATTTGGTATAGATGCATGCCCTTATAGTTTCGCAAGGTTAGTGACAGTGCTGATCAGGGCTTACTTTATGCGACTAAAGTTGCATTTTTCCCCTTTTTTTCTTTCTATCCCCAATCAGACCACTTTTCCAAAATTGTCCATATTTTCCCCTTTTCTGTATTTCGTTGATATTTTTCCATTTAAAAAAAAAAAAACGTTTTTATATGAAACACGAAATGTTACATAATAAATACCTACTTCACGAAACTAGTTCACAATTAATTGGAATCTGAATGCGTCCTTTTTCTATCAGCTATTGTCCTATTGTCATAAGTTTAGCCATTAGAAATTTAGCCATAACTTCCATATTCAATGCAACAATAAGATAGAACGAGATGAGAATATGCGTAAGCCATTTTAACTTTAGTGAATTTAACTCGTTTTGCGTTTTTTTTTGTGCCATTTGTGGGCAGATTAGTATTGCCCCTTTTTGTATGCAAATCCCCTTTTTTTGCGACTTTTTCAAAATCTTCGAAGTCAGCCCTGGTGCTGATTGCTAAGGTTCGTGCAGTCAGTACAAATCCTATGTTGCTGATGTTAGTCGGGTAAAATGTTCCTTGATTTTACATAACTTTTTGGGCTACCTCTACCTTGCAACAATTTGCCTTTGAGAGCAATTCTTGGAACACGAAAATTGAAAGAACTTAACCAATCGTGGCTAACTCATAGGCTCAACTTTTCCACTTATTGAATCGACTGCTTAAATGTTCTCCATGTACGATTCGTTGAGAAATAACCCTGTCATCTTGAAAGAATTATAAAGCTAAAATCAAATCGCTTTTAATATTTGTTACGTTGCGCTGAAATAAAGTCCATTGCAATTAAGTCCAAAACTTAATTTTTCCCTAAGATTCATAAAATATAAATATGGTTGCGAAATTAGGCCATTCAGCCATACGTATATATGCGAAATAAAATTACCTTCCTTCAAAAAAAGACAAAAGCAAATGTTTAAGTTGCTATACGCCTATACATTATGTAGATAGTAAAGGTGTGGTGACAGAAAATATCCGCTTGCAATAGGTATGCCGTATACATACACCGTATACGTTACGTATACCTACCTTTGTTTTTTTTAATACTTCTCTCGGGAAAGGCGAACCTATAACGCTTCAACAGCGCCCCGATAGTTCTGCACTTAAATTGCTGCAAATTGTATACTTCTGGTAATATATCCCCAGGAAGTGAGTTCCAAAGTTTGCTTGTCCTGTAACAAAAGGAGTTTTGGAAAGTTGATGTCCTCGCGGTTGTCAAGTGTACTGTATGGTCATGAGCATTAGCAGCCTGTCTTGTGGGGCGCCCAAAAATTGCATTTTGAGGGATAATGTCTTTGAGTTCCTCAGAACATCTACCATGGAAGTACCTATAGAACAAGCATAGGTCAGCGACTTGTCTTCTGTGCACCAACGGTTGAAGATTCGATGTGAGTGTAGGGTCTCCAATAAGTCGAACTGCTCGTCTCTGTATGCTGACAAGTAGGTTAAGTGAATGTTTTGCGGCCGAGCTACATATATGGGAACAATATTCCAGGCCTGGTCTAACCTGAGCTTTGTAGTACTTAGTTACAATATTAAAATAACATTATGTATATACGACTTAAGTTCAAAAATATACATATATATTTGTTAGATTTTGTATAATAAATTAGTTTTTTTTTTGTCTAAAATTAGATACTCCTTGAAATGACGGTTGTATGGAACCCAGTACGGGCAGTTTGCCGCATTTTACAGCCAAAAGAGGAGAAGCTCATTCAGCAAGAAGCAAAATTCAAAAGACAGCTTTTCTTACGAAATGTTAACCGCCTTAAAGTGATTATTATGGATATACTAGATGCGGCAAGATATGTTCAGTAAGTGTGTTAAAACCAAACTGCCGCCATAACTAAACACAATGTTTTCCTTGTAGAAGTTGTTTTGAATGGGAATCACCAATACGATCAATAATCGCGTTTGTCTTATGGATTGTAGCATGTGTATATGGTAACTTGGAAACAATTCCATTGGTTTTACTAATCATAATGATAAAGTAAGTTTTAAGGTATATTACTTAATAATGTTATGGCTCATTAACGGTTCTCTATAGAAATTGGTTCATTCGATGGATAACTGGTGCATCTTCTGATCCATCAAGCAACTACGTTTATGATTACGATGAAGACGATGATGACGACAAGGAAAAGGAAGAGAAAAAGTCCATAAAGGAACGATTACAAGCAATTCAAGAAGTTTCACAGACTGTACAAAATACTATTGGCTACTTGGCATCACTAGGAGAAAGCACAAAAAAGTATGACAAAGCGTAAAATAAACATTAAAAAAATTGCTCATTTGCAACAATCCCATTGTTTTCCAAATTGATTGTTCTTTTGCAGCACTTTTAATTTTTCCGTCCCAGAACTTACGTGGTTGGCTGTTGTTTTGCTTATATGCGCTATTTTAGTTTTGCATTATATACCAATTCGTATAATTTTAATTTTTTGGGGTGTAATGAAATTCTCCAGGCGTATTCTGCGACCGAATACAATACCAAACAATGAGGTGTTGGACTTTCTGTCAAGAGTTCCAGACGATGAAGAAATTGTAACTATTCTTATCATGGTATAATTGATGGCCCCTATGAACTATTTGCATTACCTACTCTTTTCAGAATCAATTCCGTGAATTACCACCATCTTCTCAGAACGATTCGTCACGATCCAATCAGAAAAGGAAGATGAAATGCTCATAGTCCATAAGCGTTGATCAGACATCATACACATTAGATACGGCAACTGCCGTACCGCAGCAAGTTGTAAATATTTCATGTCGATCTTTGAAAAGCGCCACATCGTATTTGAGGTCTGGAAAGAATACTATCAAAAGTGTGGCACGGAAGAAACTTCGAGGCGCATTCAAAAGCGGACAGTCGAGCGAATTCGACAAATTGGAATAGTTTAAACCGAATGAAAAAAGTTGAGCAAATGGACATTTGTTTTTTTATACGAGCATCGGAATAGCATTTTTAGCAACATATAGTTTCCTTAAATCTTACTTTCCCAGAATATAAGCCTATTTAAATCTATAGGTAAATACTATGTTATATTGACAGGTAATTGATAAATTCAGTTTCTATTTTTAAATGAAGATTCTACTTTAGTCCACGGCAAAAAGACACCACTCAACTTTCATTGTAACGTGGTTCCTGGCATTATTGTTTCAAAAATGGCCGTACGTTTGTTTAACTGTGGTCTAATGTATGTGGTCCTCACCCGTCCGAACCCGTCCGTTGAAGTGAGTTGAACGTAAAATCATGAAATATAGCGCATAAAATTGGTTTACAAAAAATATTTATAAAACATTGTGCGCTTCTTGAAATTGTGTATGAAAGCTTATGGTGAAGTTGCGTTGGCTATAAATAAACATTTATTTGGTAAAAACGACAACAAAGGAACAGGTTCTAGATATAGATATTTCAAACTTAATTACAATATTTAATCGTCACTTATTGCATAACTTGTCTGTGAATACAAATCAATTAAAATACCTGCATTTTTGATATTAATTAGCTCAAAATAAAATATTTAACTTATTTTTAAAATTCGAAAATCTAAGCTTATTTATAAAATATTCTGATTCATTAAATGTGTATATCAATTTAAACGAGCAAAATGTTAATACACAAATATTTATTTACACAAGGTAATATTAAAACTACTATATTTACAAACGCACACATTTTTGTAAATAATATCTATACTATAATTCAGAACTCAATCATTGCAATTGTACTATATACAAATTCCTAAATATTTAATAAAATTTTGTGATATTTTTTTTTAAATTAAGTTGATATGAAAAAAACAATGTATAAAAATCTAACAAATTGTTTTTAGATTACACTTAGATAGCATAATTTAAATACAATATTTCTAAAGTTTTGTTCAATATTAACCTTAAGCTTCCAGAAAATTTTAATCTTCCCATTATTGTCCCTTTAAGAACTCATATTATTGTAGGTAAAACATTCTATGCCAGAAAAAAAATAAGTATCAATTCTAAACCTCTTTGGTACGAATATATAATACATACCTAACTAAGAATATTGCTCCTAATAAAATAAAATAATAAACTCTCCTATACCCACCTTCCAGCATGAACTAGATATTTTTTATTAGATCTGTTATTCATTGTTTAATGCATTTTTTATGTATTCATACATATAATTTGTATTGCTTTATAATCTTTAACTATTGGCCTTCGATTTTTATATAAAAATTAGTTCAAAGATGTTAATTAATGTAAGATAAAAAAAATCAAATTTCGAAAAGTATGAAATACAAATATGAATTTTCTATTATACCTAACTGTGTTTATTATTGAATTATTGAGTAAAAACCCCATACGTGTATAGAAGGTCATGGAGAACTCAAGTTTTGGGGAGAAACTTCTTAATAAGTTACCTCACGTTTTGGTTAGAAGGATTTAAGACTTTCTAAGTGTAAAATAATGAAACCATATTTAATTTTTGTTTACACTAACAACAAATGTATCCAAGATTTTTGATTAAAATCAGGGAATCTTTTCGTTTGAGGCCAATTGCGTGTCAATTGCGCTAAATAATTATCCTGGGATAATTTTCTGACACTATCGTGGGGTAAATGTCAAAAAAGATCCTGCTCCAGGATTGCTCAATTAGGCTAATTACGTTTGAAAACTACGAGTATATGCGTATTTTAATTTTTAGCTTCCTCTTATTCATAGTAAGAGAAAGGTATTGTTTTCGTGCAAAATTTCGAACTCGAGATTTGAATCAATTCGTACATTACGATGCTAGGGAAACTAAAAAAAGTGGATCTCGTAATTCCGTTCGGTCCGTCTGTCCATAGTCCTGCAGCCTTAATAGTTTGTCGGATTTCTTTCAAACTTCGTATTTGAAGTTTTTTTATGTTAGCCCTATCTACTTTTCATATAAAATGTTTAACCAAGTTTGATTTTATTCGAAAACGACTCTAACGATTTAGACCAAAATTGATATTTTTTGAGTTAATGCAATCATGGCTAACATGACTCAATCATGCATTGCATACGCATTTTTCACCGTACTTTTGGAATATGGTTTTAGAAAACAAAAAAGTTGAAGAACTGTGCTTTTCGAACCAAACATTTTAATTTTTTTTCCAATTTCATTTGCATAATTTTTCAAAAACCGGTGTTGCTGACACCCTATGAATTATGATGCACTAAGTAAACCATAGCGACGCGACCGACACTTCCTCTCGAGCTATTTAGTAAGTACATATTCCACTTGTCAGAATAATATGTCATTATTACGCTCTTACGATTTTGATCGAAATACATATTTAAAACAAAATAAGCATATAAAAAAGATTTCGTACTTAGTTTTCTCCAAAAGTGCAAATAAAGCCGTTTTATAAATATTTCTCAAAAATTAATATCCAAATTCCCCACACACGGTATATTATTGTAAAGCTCAAAACTTCAATGCCAATAAAAATCCAATAGCAACCAGAAAAAACTTCTTCTAATCCAATAACACCTACTTTTACGCCCCCTTATTCCCATTTCACTTGCGCTCAAATACACTTTCATGTATAGTTTATAAGTTACCTGAACTGGAAATTACAAAAATCTATAACCTCTAAAAAGTGCATAATTCATTAATATTAATAATAATTCAAATAACAGTTTAGAATTTATTGGATCTCAGCCTCTGGTAATGGAGTAGAAATATGAAAGTGTTTGTCTATCAGGACAATGCCAAAGGACTTCACACAAAAACACCCTCAGGCTAATACCAAAGACTGTCAAATTTTAGCTTAAAAGGTTCGGTGGGCTTCTCTGCCCAAAATTTGAGCACACTTCACAAAAATACTCTCTGAACAACACCAAATCATGACTAAAAATGTCAGCTCAAATGTGTCAAGCAATTTGAAGAAAAAGAAACATCTATTCCGGATGTGGTATAGGAGTAGGACATGTCCATCATCGAGCGATGGAATCCAGTTAGTACAATAGTCTTCATGACTCAATCATCTCAAAAAGTAATAGGAATATTAATTAAGTTATTCAATATCCCAGCTTACATACGAAAAGACGCGGAAGCATATCTGAATCGAATTTGTTTTCAATATTTTACGGACTTACGTTTGGATACCAATACCAGCCCGTTTGAACATAATTATGAGCAACTTAGAGATAACAAAAGCACAATAACTAACTGCACCGTATACTTACAGATACAGTAGATATGTGTAACAATTCGATCATAAAATACAAATAATTATTATCACAATAACAATTCGCATGTATAAAATCTTTGCGTTTTTTTTTTTGTTGCTATACCACACCGTTACCGGATGCATAGTACCAAATTTGTCCTAATTAGTGGTCAATTACCCTACAAATGATGATGTAATTTCAATCTCAGTACCTACTGTAAACGTGCAATGTTAACTGCAATAATAAATTCAGCTAATTGTCACGCCCCAACAAAGCAAACTGAACAAAGACTTACAGTTTATTTAAAAAGAGGAATAAAAAGCGCAACCATTTTCCCAAGGTATCTTCGAGAAATTGAAATTTAATTATGCAATGCAAAGAGATACATGTGTAGCATCTAGAGGTAATTTATTTAGGCTCAAGTCTTTTCAAGTCGTCAGCAATGGTAACTACTCAAATTAAGTTACGTGAGTGGAGAAGGGATTAATGGATTGAATGCTACTTTTCACAATCAATGAAATTGGAATTTGTCATTAAATTTAAGGAAGTTGTCTTAGAAATAAATAAAAACCAGTAAGACAATTATCTTCGACTATGCCGAAGCTCAAATACCCGGTACTCTCTATATTATTGTACAAAATAATTTAGTATTAAACAATTGTATATTTGTATGGGAGGTATGGGTAGTTTTTATTCGACCAAGCTAATTTTTTGTCAAAAATTTTTAAATATTATTAAAACAATATGTGCAAAGTTTAAACTTGCTATCGTTACTGTAGCTATTTAAATTTAATTTTTAACATCAAAAAGCTATATAAACCCGATATTTTTTTATGGGAGGTAGTAGTAGTTTTCATCCGATCTTGCTCATCTTCGAGGTGGCGCAGTAGAAAAAACCTTAAGATGTAATTTGTGTTTTTCCGGGGATTGAACCTGGGATTCCTCGCACAGTAGTCACCACTGTCGGCTTTAGGGGTGGGTTCATAAATTTTATGAACTTGTAGGAGTGAGTATGAGTACTCAGCATTAATCTACCACGACCTGTCATTTTGTTGCTCGTCTTGTCGTATTTCTCTCTAACTTATGTAGGGCGACAGAGATACGCACTGAGCGGCCATAGAGCCCATTTAGTTTAATTTAAGAAGCCCTTTATATTTTGTGATCAGAGAAGTCCCTGTAGAGTGAATGAGCTTAGAATAACGGAACGGGCACCACTTTTGGAGCGCTTGAGATGTTTCATTTGGGGGGAAGTCCCAATAATTATCTTTCCAAAGTGAAAACAATAGACGGCATATTGAACAAAACTGATTTATAACTTGGTTGTTCTGTTTTCAACAAACAGAATGTGTTGTATTTTTTTTTCCTAGAAATTAACTAGCGATTTTTCGATGTTCCCTTCGATATAGTCATATCATTTCATAACCCATTCGAAGTTACTACTGACGAGCACTTTATTCAACTTTATAGATTTCCAAAACATTATTTTATGGATCTAATAAATGAACTAAAAGCAGTAGTGGATTCAGTTCAATGGAAAAGCGCGCTTCCATATCATGTCAAGGTGTTGAGCGTTTTTAATTTTTTTGCCACCTGTAGTTTTCAACGTTTATTCGATTTAATTCGTATTTTGGGTTCCTGAATCCCTTTGTCGGCGCTTATTTTTCGTTTCTTTTATGGGTCTCAGTTGCTTTGTCTATGCTTTTCACACTTCTTCACAAATGAAACGGCTGTGATAAAAATTATCATATGAAAAAATTCTGACATTTGTTTTTATTTTTTCATAAATCGAGAATTGAATTCAGCGTGATCTTGTGAAAACTCTTTTCACTTCAAAGTGTCACAGAACGATAATCGATCCCAGTTCGCGAATGAATAAAATGATAATAGTCCATTTCTTTCTGTCTTTAGTTAAACGATCAACTTTAAATCTGGTATTGATGGAGATTTCTTGTTCGATGAAATTTTAGGTTTGCAATATTATCTAGAAAACAATCAGGCAACACCTATTGACACATTAAATTTTATCAAAAAGCACAATCTTCAAGAGTTTTAATGATCCCAACACCTGGATATCGCTCCGTATTCTGTACCAGTGACCGTTGCAAGTGGCGAACGCAGTTTTTCTAAACTAAAGTTGATAAAAACGTTCTTGCGGTCTACAATGTCCCAAATAAGATTATCCAGTTTGGTCTCACTGTCCATTGAAAATCAAATTGAAGAAAACCTAGGTTTTGACAGTCTTATCAGAGAATTTGCGGACAAAAAAGCTTTCTTTTAATTAAATAATAAATGTGGTTCACAATTGAAAATAAGTTATTTTTAATTTTAATAAAATATAAAAGGGCGCCAAATGATCGGCTCGCCCGGGGCGCCTAGATCGTTAAACGCGGCCCTGGTAGTCACACTAACCACTGCGCTACTCCGCCCAAAGAAGTTGTTCAAAATATTGTCAATATGATACAAGATCGAATTACATTTACAGGCATGACATGACTATGGAAGATAAAGAACTCAAATTTTCAAGTAGTAGTACATACCAGTACATTTATATGAATATGTACCTATCTATAAACAATTTCGACACCATGTGCATGTGCACGTTGTCTAATAATAGGCGTGTTATTTTTTGTTTGCAATCCGATATGGGCTTAACGAACTTTCCAAACAAACACGCAATCTTATGCCTATAGGATTTGTTAGACCAGATAATCATAGGGGCTTATGCCTTAGCCCAGATAAAAACTGTGCTACCAATCTACGATTGCTTTAAATGTATTGTCAAAATGACAATAATTTGACAACCATAATTAATAACAAATAAAAAACATCAACATATTATGTACAATCAAGAAAATGGACAAAAAAGATTGCAACGCAAAATTTGGACTCGGGATTAGACACTGAGGCTGCTGAAATGCTACACTGCATGTAAGGACTTTGTACACTGCCACTGATTCGCTGCTGGAACTTGAATCAACCGATAAAAGTGCAAGCACATCCATTACGTCCTGAAAATCTCTGTTACGGCTGGAACTTTCTGTTGCTGCAGAGCTTTCCAATAATAAAAGAAGCCTCTGAAACAAAATATATTTCTTCTCATTTGTAAAATATTTAAATATACCTATACCTAAGTGTTCTCGTCATTTATCATTTTACAAACTAATTTACTGCATGCAATTTTTTTTTTGGGAAGACATAAATAAAACAGATGAAAAATCAAAAAATGTCAACTAGCATAGTGCTGCCAAGTCAAAAAGGCGTTTTTTTTCTTTATATACGCCTTATATGATAGCATAAAAAAGCACCCCTAATGAATAATGATAGAAGTTTTAACCCCCAGTTTCACATGTGTGAGTTTAAACTACACTTTTAGTTTAAACTTTAGTTCAACAATTAATTGAGTTTCAGAATGTCCTTGAACAGGTTTCATTCTACATTCAGATCAGCCGATTGTCAAAAACACAAATATTTGACGTTGTTTTGCGTATTCTTTGAAAGAATAGACAAGAAACTATTTTAGAAAAGTCGTATAAAAGCTAAGTACTGTATACAATACTATCAAATTTAATTGAACTGAGTTCAATTGAATTGAAGTTTAGATTATATTGTGAAACCGGACGAGTTGAACTTCAAATTTAAACTCACGTTCAGGTTCAGTTGAACTTTAGTTTAAACTTTCAGTGTGAAACTGGGGGTAAGTAATGGAAATACATTAGACAAGTTTAAAAAGCGTTTTGTTAAACGAATTTTTCGACAAAAATTAATTAAATTAAGCAAAAATATTACAAATACAAGTTGGGGGTCTCAGTACATTTCTCTCTGGCATTTCGTACGGAGCCTTGACATATTTCTCGTTTACGTTCAATGTACTCTACTACTGATTGAAAGGTTTCAACCCCCGAAAACACACAGATTAAATCTTAAGGTTTTTTTCACTACCCTACCACTCTAAACGTCCTGAGAAAGCTTCTCAATTCAGCCGTTCGCATTCAGCATTAAACTGTATGTCCCTTCTATTCGTCCTACATACAACCACTGGCAGTGAAAAGCTAAACCTATGGTCCTATATAGACTTGGACGAGCGACCTAGGCCAAAAAGTTGTCAGACGTGACCAACCGTCGTTTTATTATGGTTTTATGGTATTCCATAGTGCGTGAGATCAAATGGACCGCGGGTGTGATATTGGCCTAAATGTGTTCATTAAATGTATTCCTGTATCTAAAACTAACTCTCATTAGTAAGGTATCCGTAAATAATAATGCAAGGCAAAATGACCAAATTACTATACACATTTTCTTATGGCGTACGATTTAAATACTTTCAACCACTAAAATAACATAAATGAGAACTTAACGACTTATTGTAATACATTTTCACAATGTTGATTCTCCAGCTTTACCTATCTATTTTTTTGGTAATGACTCTTTATATAGGTATAAGTCTACCGTTTACTCCGATCGCAAGTATGGGAACATCCATTAGCAATGCACATCAAGTTCGATTTCTTATCGCAAATACTAATGCTAATTTAACAATAAAGGCTATAAAATGCAGATAACTAGTATAGTCTGCATAAACATTTATATGCATGACATATAATTCAGTCAGAAGAAAAGAAAAAAGTGAAACTCATTTGGGAAATTAATCAACACTTTCCATATGTCTGCCTGCATAGACCATACGTCCATACCGTATGACATCCGCTGACCGCTGCACAAATGATTAAATGAACAACATTTCAGCTATACTTTTTGTTACACTAATGATTTCCTTAAAATCAAAAGCATTTGCTATTACGACGACAGTAAGTTCGGAATGGAATTATTTTGCCTAGATACTACGCAGACGCAGACACCTATTCTATCAGCCAAACTCTTTTAATTGTTATTCATGACCATTAAGATGGCTTTCGCCCGCCGAGATTGAATAAGGTGTTTAATAACTTTTACTAAGTACGAATAGGTTTCTATAATTCGCATCACATTCTTCAAACATTTGCCCAAGTTTTGATTCCTTGTTGGAAGATCGAAAATCGGATTTAATATGTACCTACAATACCAACATTCTCACACTTGGCATTAACAAATTATATTCAATCAAGTATTATGCTAGCAAGTCGGAAATGTGTTAAAAGGTCAGTTAATTCAATTGTTATTTCTATAACACAATAACTGACAAGATATTTTTCCCATATAAATTCGTTAAATGAATAACATGGAAAAATTAATTTATGAAAATTGGAGTATTTTTAGCGGGGCTATAATGTATTTCATTGGAATAAAATGTATTATGTATTTGGTTTGTTCTTCCTTATAGACATTAGTATTTACAGTAGGCTTGTGTAGTTCGCGAATGAGTTAGTTCAATGAACTAGTGACCTAAGTTCACACACTTATACGCCCAGTTGCACAGTCAGAGTTTAAACTGAAGTTTAACTAAACCTGACCGAGAGTTTAAACTTTTGGTTTAACTCGTTCAGTTTCAAAATAATCTGCCAGTTAACTAAACCCAGTTGTGGAAGCGCAGAACAATTTCCCTTAAGGAAGGGGATATTTATCTACCAGCGCACTTTTGATCAAATAAATGATTATTGCTTTTTGCTACATTATGTATTTTGGTATTAACGAAGTGAATTGATTTATTTTTGACACATGTTTGAACTGGGATCCCTACGTTATCTCCTTTTCCAAAATCCCTTATTGGACATAATCTCTCTTTTTTTTATCTCTTTTTCCAAAATCTTCCGGGACAAAATCCCCTATGCCAAAATCTCCCATTTACACACATACTTATTAAATCCATCGTTAAAATCCCCTGTTCGTTTAGAATCTATCCGTTTTTTAAACGCGTAGTTTTGGCAGTAAAATTAAGCAAACAACATAAACTGTGCTTATACCCAATTTCGCACATAGAACGCATATCTGACAGTAAACCCAAGCAGGGGGGTTGCAGGGTGGGCATTCGGACGGGTGCGATCACAGGTCCTCGAGTGATACCAAAAATCCCCTCCAGCCAGCTCGGTCCCTAGCTAGCTGCCTCCAGCTACGCACACCAATTTGGTTGAGGTCGCCCTACAATTGTGCGCGCCACCTAAGGTTGGGTCTTCCTATGGTACGTTGTCCCTCAGGGGTGGACTCAAAGACTCGTCGGGCTGGTGCGTTGCTGTCCATATGCTCCGCGTGCCCTAGCCATCTCAACCGTTGTATAAACGGTACCGGATATCGTTCGAAGAATCTTTCTCTCAAAACATCCCAGGAGGTTTTCATCCGATTTCGGTAGAGTCCATGCTTCGGCACCGTACAGCAGGACCGGGATGATTAGGGTCTTATATAATATCTCCTTGGTTCTATGAGAGAGGGCTTTACTTCCTAGATGCCTTCTGTAGTATTCTGGCAAATAGTAGTCTAAAATGTCAGTAAAATAAATAATATAAATAAAATAGTAATTGTGACTTGATCGACAGAGATGGCAGAGAGCAGGCGGCATAGGACAAGATGTTACATTGGCGACGAGGATAAAAACAGAAAAATTCAGGTAAACAAAATAGGAAACCTGGTGATGCAATTGCGAAAATATGATGCGACTTAAATGTTCGCAAATAAAAGAAAAACAAAATAGGGTGATGCGACTTAAATGTTCGCAAATAAAAGGTGTGATGCGACTTAAATGTTCGCAAATAAAAAAAAAAGAAAAACGAAATGGTGTGATGCGACTTAAATGTTCGCAAATAAAAAAAAAAAAGAAAAACGAAATGGTGTGATGCGACTTAAATGTTCGCAAATAAAAGAAAAGGAAAATAAAATGGTGCGATGCGACTTTGATGTTCGCAAATATGTAAAATAAAGTTGATGCACAACTTGAATGTTCGCAAATGAGTGACATTAGGTAATGAGCTATGAATAAATAAATATATATTATATAAAAAAAAGAAAGTAATTGTAGTATCCTGGCAAATAGTAGTCTAAAATGTCAGTAAAATAAATAATATAAATAAAATAGTAATTGTGACTTGATCGACAGAGATGGCAGAGAGCAGGCGGCATAGGACAAGATGTTACACCTTCTTAGCCTGAAGAAACAACGATTGGCCACTGACAGCTCGTCCTTATATACGCTATCATAGGCGACTTTAAAGTCGATAAAAGGGTGGTGTGTATCGATCTGAAATTCCTGGGTTTTTTCTAAGATATGTCGAAGTGTGAAAATTTTGTCGATAGTAGACTTTCCTGGCCTAAAACCGCACTGATATGGGACGATCAGGTTGTTGGCAAAAGTTTTTAGACGTTCACACAATACAGCCGACAAGATCTTATATGTGCGACATTCAGGAGACTTACTCCTCTATAGTTGGCGCAGTTCAGAACATCTCCTTTCTTGTGGATGGGGCAAACGATGCTAAGGTTCGATTCGTCGGGCATGCTTTCGTCCGACCAAATTTTACAGATGAGTTGGTGCATGCTCCTTACCAACTCATCTCCCGCTGCTTTGAAAAGCTCGACCGGTAGGCCATCCGCCCCCGCAGCTTTGTTCTACTTTAATTTGGATATCGCTATCCTCACTTTGTGTAGGTCGGGTGGACATAATTGTTGGCTATCATCGTCCAGACTGAATGGGTCATTCTGCCTGGAAGCGGTTTGTTGTTCGTCTTCGCCGTTTAGCAGTCTGCAGAAGTGTTCTTTCCAAATCCTCAGAACTGTGAGTCTGTGTGAATTTGACTATTTTGAACTGAATTGAACTAAAATGAACGAACTAGTTCAGTAGCGTGATTTGAACTAAATTGATCGATCACTCAAATGAACTAAATTGCCAAAATCTAATTTACAGTTCATTATTTTGTTTAAGGAAAGTGAGTATTGGGGCTACTTTTCTTATTAAAGAATTATTCAGTCATAAACAAGACTTAATATAGTAAACATTGTTTATTAAATTGAGCAAATAAATTTTTTTTCTGCATAACCGTAACTGTTAGATAATGTACTAGCTTCTATCTCACCATTGGTATTGCGAGTTATAATTTGAAAACGTGTTTTCAGTTAAAAGTCTTGCATATAATGTATTTTAAGTGTCGTTGGTTACTTTCACTAGCCCTTTCTTTGATAATTCGCCAGAAAGTAGTCTATTCTGGGATACAAACACAATTGTTTGATATTAACTTATTTGACGTTACAAATCGTTATAAAGTTTGAGATGGAAAATAACAACTCAAAGAAGGAAGCTCTCCTCCAAGCATTCGCATTACTAGCCACACACATGTCTAAGGTGCACAGTCGTCCAAAAAACTCGTCATCATGGACATAACTTTTATAAGTAGAAACTCATGGAACCACAAACATATCTATACGTGGATTCCGCATTATTGAGACAACGGATAATCGGGACAGCCGCTTAACTGGGACAAATGCTAAACAACGGAAGCGAATGTATATTTTAGATTGAAATTGTTTCGCTTATTGTAAACAGCACCCGCTTATTCGGGACATATTCATCACACATCTTACACACATTTTGACAAAAAAAAACAACGCCAAATTGCTTGCTGCTCTGTCAACAAAGTCGAGAAAGCAAAAATGCTATTCAAGTAACGGCATTATCTCGTGGTGTTGCGCACCATTTTGCCTTTGTGCAGTTTCAGAAGTGTGTGTGAAGCGGTTTGTTATTGTTTTGTCAACGTGGCTTGCTGTTGCTATTGGTTTCGTTTCAATAAGTTAATGCGAAATAATCGGCCTTATATGTGAAATAATATTTATTTTTTTCTTCATCACTTCCCAAATAAGCGGAATCCACTCCTATATTAATCACCGACACAATTTATTGTGGTACATATTAACCCTACTTAATGTAAACCAATTCTATTTTTATTTTTACCAAATTGAAGCTTACCACTCATACCTATGTCGATAAGAATAATAATTTCAAAAAAGTAGGTAGGTACATATTTACAAAATATGTAAAATATAAATAATATTTCATCTTCGCTCAGTCGAAGTTCTGTCTCTGTGTGAAGCATTGAGAAATTAAACAGAATCATGTACAGTACATTACATATCTATATGGTAATTCTATAGTATAGTAATGTTATATATTCACTGACAATACAACTGGGCGAAACGATTTATAAATGGCCGTTTACGTTTTTTTATAAAACTTTATCGTCCACAATATCTTGGTCATACGTGATTGTGATCAATCCCCAGGCCGGCTATCGCAGATGATACTTTATGTAGCTTTTGCAAGCTAACACTAGTCCCACTTAGCCGTTCCGGTATTTTATTCCTATAACGAATCTGACATAGTTTAGTGTCCTGCTCTTACTTTCACGTTTCATATTATTTCCTGAATACCATATATTACTTGCTTATCTTCCTGTTTGATTGCTTAATTTCATAACACATACATAGTGTAAACGAAAATGTATTAGTTCCATCAAAAAAGGAGTAACACTCAAAAGAGATATCTCTACCTAACACAAATCCAAGTCAATTATGTACTTGATCCATATAATTAAATATTCATTGGTCTCTACAGTCTTTATTAACTACGATCTTATGTCATGCTGCCTTTTTCGCAGTGAAAACACTTTCTTTAAGCCAAAATGAGATTAATATGTCCGCTTTGTTTTGAGAAAATCGGGTTCGAAAGCGTCCGTTAAAAGCATCCACCAAACTTTTGATTAGATTAACCTGATTCACATTTCAATTTTCCCTAACTCGTATGTATTTTTATCCACATTCACATTGCACCAGATGTGCAAGTAGGAAGAACTTTTACAACTCATCTAATAAACACGAACAAAATTAATTACTCCTCTCATCATCGATTGATTAACTGGTACCCTATCCACTTGACAAGTGAGTCTGACACAAATATTTAATATGCAAAAAGTAGCTCTGCCTGTCAGTTTATCTATCTGTGTGTCTTTTTTCACCCCTGAACCAATCGTAGTGTAATTTGGCAAAGAGAGTCTGCGACCCGAAGAAGGACACAGGTGACTTACAAAATGTGGGCGGGATTGGATTGGCGTGGCAACTTTCATACAATAAAGCTATTTAAAACAATATATTTTATATATTATATTTATGGAAACTTTAGTCTTGAAATTTGGTAATTGGATGTATAATTTAACAAAATAATAGGCGATCGGACAAAAGGGTGTGGCATCTCCCATACAAAAAAAAAACAATGCAAACGATATTTCCTGACACTCATTGAAGTTAAAGTTGTAAAATTGTCCAAACAAAAGACTTTACAAAAAGTTGTAAAATTGGAACCATGCGATGTGCATTGTCCTGATAGACAAGAGTATATTAAGCAACACAATTCTTGGGCAGGTACAGCTATTTACATAATATCTGTTGAATTATTACCTATACAGCTAAATAGGTCGAAAATTGCATTATAAAATATGTTTTTTTACTAAAATGTTTTATCTACGATTTCCTAATGCTAACAAAAGGGACCTCCAACTATGTATGTACATTGTACATTCTTATATGTTTAAAGTGATGAACTTGCTTTATTTTTTTACTTGCTAATACTTCGTTGCGTTGTAAACTGCAAATGAATGCAAATCCGCCCTATAAATTTTACAGTATAGGTACAAGTATAATATGTGTTTACGTTACAAATTCCATTTCGCGAGATGTAGACATCGGCATGGCGTTTGTGTCGCATCTGAGACAACATGGTCTCTTTTTTATGCCGCAGGTACATATAGTATACATATTACGTAACCGTAACAATTTTTTTTTTTTTTTTTTTTTTTTTTTTTTTTTAAATGAGTTTTTCCTTGATTTGATCACCTAGTTAGGGGTTTAGTGGCAATACTATACCTACATACATGGTATTGACCAGCAAAAAATACGGAAGGAAGTTTTTGTTTCGACTTTGATTTGTTGACGTGCTGTTGCACTTGGTACAACCATTATTCGAGGTGTCAGTGCATTTGTTTTTTAGTTGGTCACTGATTCAATAGAGTTGTATTATATAGTTCGGGTTACGTGTCTGACTGATCAGGACTCTATTTTTGTACAGAAGTCGGTAGTATTGGGGAATTTCATACCGGCATCCGAATGTGCTTCTGAAAAAATATGAAATAGACATTGAAAGGAAGTGTATTAAAATGCGCCCCATGAATTTATTATTAAGTAACCATTATGGCTAACAAAACGCCCCACGCCCCAGTTGCCATAACAGAATAAGTAGGTACCCTTAGCAACTGAGAGAGATAAGGCGTAAATCCCCTTTATGCGTAGATTTTAATAACTTTTCAACCTCCATAGTGATTTAAAACAAAATATAGTCTTTTTTATTATGCGCACTGGCTCTGCGCCCTCAAAGACAACTTATACAAAAATAAAAAATATTTGCTCACAATACAAATTTAGGTATACAGTTTGCAAATATTATTTATTAATGGAATTTTGTTTAAAAAAATATTACTGAAATTTATATTAGACTAGATGACTTGGTGAACTTCGTACCACCTAAAATTGATTTGTTTATGACTCTTCATAGGCGATTATGAATTTCAATTCATTGAGAACGGCAATATTGTACAATTTACAGGTTAAGTTTCGTTTGGTAATTAAATGAAACTCTTTCGTAGTTCAAATGAAATCAATGATATTTTATTTATCTACATATAAAAATTAAATTGGGGAAATTTATACGCGACAACAAATTTAATATTTTAAATTTATTATTTAAAATTAAGTATTTATTTTAGTATTCATAGTTAAATTAGTTCATCTAATTTCCTATATGTAGCTATATGGTATTCTTAATGCTCCCAAACATAAGGCATCATTACAATGTCATCCATAGATCGATAAATTAAATAATCATTGCTAATCATTAAATAAGCCCTAGGTACCGATAACAATAACAATTACAAATGAAAAATGCCACAATCGAAGTGTCTTCTCTTTCAATGCTCTTAATAAAAAAATGTGCACGACTGGGTCGCACAAAACTTTCTCGTTTATTGCGAATCTGGCAGAATCTCAGATTAATTTCAGCAAATTTTACGTTTAAAATCATATCATGTACTCAGGTTTAGTAACTGAACCCTTGTTAATTAAAAACGTAATACATACTACATAAACATACGTATTAACTACAACACTTTATTACATTCAAATTTCACCCCGAACTGACATTTCCTTCAAGGCAAGTAGGCGACGAATTTCGAATTTCAAAAATATACCGGTTGTGGATAATTGTGATCGGGACTTGGGTAGTCGTTTTTGAGAAATATTCATAAAACGGCTATATTCGAGTTTTCTGAGAAAAACTAAGTAGGTACTACGTGATCATGTTTAGAATGCTTATGTTGTCTTAAACATGTATTTTGATCAAAATGACAAATGTTACAACTTTGGATTCGAAAAACACTGTTATTAAACTGTTTAGCTGAAAACTGAGTGCGTTTTCGAGATATGAGCAGTATTTAAAGTACCATCTTTAGCGATTGGGGTTGGAAATCGAAGGACGCATTCATGGTTCAAAAAACACTGTTTTGCAACTGTTTAGCTCAAAACTGAGCAAATGGTATTACTATGGATTTAATCATTAACTGCCAGTTACATTTTTATCATAATCGAAAATGGCGTTTTTGAGATATGAGCAGTTTTTTATAGTACATACTATTATTAGGGATTTGGGTGGATATCAAAGGACGTAGTCCTTTTAGATAAAAACTGACTTTGCTATCAAGTTAAGAATGACAATAGTACATACCTAAAATAAGTTTTTTTTAAATCGTTTATACCGTTTTCGAGAAAAAGCCAATTTTAAAAACTGCCGTTGCTGGTTAAGCATGCCCACATTAACTCAACTATCAATTTTGGCTCAAATCGTTTGAGTCGTTTTTGAAAAAATCTAAATTGTTTAATATTTCGTAAAACGTTTATATGAAAAAAAACTTGTCCTACCGAGAAGCCCACTAACTCTAAATACAAAGTTTGAAACAAATCCGTCCAAGCGTTTAGATTCCCCAGGGATGGAACAGACAGGCATACGGACGGACAGCATTGCGAGACCCCTTTTTTTGAGATCCCCTATCATCGTAATATCAGAACTGATCAAAATCTCGAGTTCGAAATTTTGTACGAAAACAATATCTTTGTCTTACTACGTATACGAGAAAGTTAAAAATCGACTATCACCGCCAAAAAATCTTGTTTTCGCAAACGTACCGCCTGCCAACCGACATTCCACTCTCGTCCTCGTCTATCCTGTCGTTTGATTTCAATTAAACCATCGTTATCTTTACTTCCACTTTGCTCACCTGCATAACCTCGTGTCGTGGTTGTGATGTGATGTCCATGCTGTGCTTATACTATAAAGAGCTCAAAATCGAAAAGAGTTTCCAATCTAACTATTATTATGTATTGTAATAATGTAGTCACAAAGCCAACAATAAGCAACATACTCCTAAGCTCCGGCATCGGCGCGCGAGCGGAGCGACATCGCCACGCCACATGTTTCTAACCTGCATAGAGGCTTTAGGCTTAACTTTGAGATTGAGCCTTGGTGTGTGGTGATTTTTATTTGCGACGATGGCCACAACCAGCGCGAGGTACATTTGTTCACTTACTTCGGTAGAAGAAAATTTTCTTTTCTTCAGTTTGTTACCGAAACGCATACTATTCAGACGCAGCTTGTAACCTGTCTTGTCTAGCACAAGTACTATTGGTGTATACTGAGTAGATACTGGCTTACACTTCGTAAAGTCTATTTCTTGTTTTACATTTTGTTGTTGTGTTGTGAAAAGTTGAAAATAAATATATTTTGTTTGCGTGCAAAAGGAAAAAAAATGTTATATTGAAATTGCATATCAAATTGCATTTTTACACGTATAGTGAAAGTTAATTTGAAAAGAAAGAAGAAAGAAAATAATATATTTTTGGTGCAAGTATTATCAACTCAATATGACAATTATTGGCAACCTAACGAAAATTGTGTAGATACATTCAGTTACATTTAACCGTCACAAGTACTTAATATTTGGATACCTAACAAGAGGATTTTTACACAGGTTTGTATCCTTATCTATTTTTTTTTTCTCCAACACAACAAACTATCAGCAGAAATCTGGGTCAGGTCTTCCCTGCTTTTATTAGGTATATGTATTTTTTTGTACATCTGTTTATGCTCTAACAATTTGTGAGTTTTCCAATAAATCTTTCCACTTGGTAGACCATCAAAGTTAGAAACACCTTCTATGGTTTCTTTTTCGATTTTATTTCCTTTTTCAGATTTGCTTTAAAAAAATTAATGAAATACTTGTTAAATCTTATTATTGGTATGTTTGTTGGCTATTACTAATGCTGCACTGTTAGGAGTTGGAGTTTCTTTGAGAATTGAAGGGAATAAAATAAATATGTATATATATGTGGATAAAATGCATATACGTATTTAATGGTATGTGTTCCATATGCTTCTCATGTTGCACGGAGTTGCATGTAGCACAGATTCACTGAAATGCATGTTCAGTCTGATGAGATTTTTTTCATATAATCATGAACAATCATTGTTGGTGTTTTAAATAGATCAAAAACTTGTGATAAAGTAATTTCTATATTTGGGATCAGATAGGTTAGGATTTTAGGGCGATGTTAAAATGTTTTTAGTCCAATTTACCCAATAATTGTATACAAGCATAGGATTGATTTTGTAATGGACAGACAGTACCGACACGGTAGCACAGATACTTTTATATATGAACGAGTAACAAATATATGGATTAAAAACTCCGCCATAGGTAGGTAGATACTGTATATAGTGTATAATATATCTAAGGCTCGCTGCTATATTTTTCGCACTCATGGAAATAAATTGCACTTCGATATTATATGTAGGCTTCCGAAACAATTTCACAAAATGTTAACTCAAGGAAGAGTTTTAGACATTTATTAAAAATAAAATATTCACACCCGAACTAACGCAAGGTTGGTGAGATGCTATATAATTCAAGATCAGCGTTCTAAGATTCACTGTGAATTTTTGTCTTAGATTATTATCTGATTGGTCTGGGACCTCCCAGACAAAACCGACATAAGACCTATGTCTAAGTGTATGTAAGTACCTACTTATAGCTCACGTGTCTATCATTTTGCATGACTTGTATGCAGTGGAGGGTTTCAAAGCATCGGCTAGGCAAATAATAACACTTTTATTTGTTTTAACTACATTTAACTATATGTACTATAAAATGGCATTCGTCGACCTTCGCCGACTAAAACTATTCGGAAAAAGATTCTCAATTCAAACTGTGCTATACCTGTCCTTTTTTTTAATATGTTCGGATCTATAGGATAAAAAAAGAGAAGATCAACATTAGAAGATCAACCCTTGTCAGAACGAGAGCTTTGTACTATATATTAAATCTGTTTATAGATAGGTACATACAAAGTTCTCGTTCCGACAAATGTGTGATTATTAGAATTACTGCTTAAAATTACTGTACAAAAATATCTAGCTATCTTCTAAAATTTTTCATTTGCAGACTATGGGATAGTAAAATACAGGCCAATCTATTCGCGGCATATCTCAAATGCTTACTAAATTTCATACGTCCTTAATTAGGATTGCACTGTATTTAAAACAATTATTAGTAGGTATATACCAGGTGTACCTGTGTATGTATGTATAGATATGTAAAAATAATATTACTAAAATAATTTACAGCCATATTTTTAATTTTTTGCAATTTTCTTACAAAGTAATTTCTAATTTATATTGGCATTCAAATCATGTCGCATGGATGAAAAGTGAAAATTACGCACACAAATTTCAAATAATACTTTCAATCACGTACATATTACCAAACCGTGATTACTCTCTGATGGATAGTTTATTCGAGCGCATGCTTAATACATATTCATATAGGTACCTATAATTATCTAAAAGTATTCAACCCTAGTCTTACGACTTTATTTCACAAATAATATATTTATATAGGATAGGACACGCGTGGCTAAATCAAAAGGAAAGAGACAGCAAAACAAATATGTATTTAGCGACCACCCGAACAAACAAAATTTGACCGAGTTTTCGGCTCTGCACATATCTTTGAGTAAATAGAGTTTCACTTTCATTCATCACGATCTGCATTTAAATTTCATGCTTTTGCCTTACCATGGCTTACCATGGCAATTGCTCGTATATCGTCTGGAATTCCATGAACATTGCGTGTGTGAATCGAAATGCGCCAGTGCAATTGATTAATTGGAGTTGGTCGCTCTTTGTTTATGACTAATTTCGAAATTGTCTCTTTAATAAAATCGGGACAATAATTAGAAAGTGCAAAAAACACACAAATGCGCATATCAAATCGGCGATAAATCTGGTTATCTGTCTGTAACTATTACGTTATTTATCTACTCTACTTTTCAGTTTGATGAAAGCTACATTGAGTCATAAGAACATGGTAGCTTATAGTAAAGATACATAATTTGTCATATTGTCCGAGTGAGAGATCGTAAATAAAAAATGTAGTGGATATACTTCACTTTTCTTGTGAAAGTTTATTATTTTTTTTTTCCTTTAAGCATTACGTTTTGTGATTGTGATGTGAGAAAGAAAGAAAATAGATAAGAAAGACACTGTAAGCAATCCACTTCAGCAATACTCGTAAAATGCGAAATTAGAGTAAACCATTTGACTTATTGATAGAAGCAGCAAGTGAAATTGTCTAGTGAACTTCAAATCTTAATTTGCAGTAAATATAATTGTTGATAAAGGAGAAAACTTTAATGATGTGAAGAAATGTAGTATGTCGAAATTAAGAAGAAATCTAAAAGTCAAGACATAATGGATAAATGGGAATAAAATGATCTCATTATCACAGTATACTGACACCAATCTGTAGTGTAATTGATCTTAATGAAGCTTGAAAGAAAAGTCGAATATATTAGTTAACTGTTTTCAGAATGTACAGACTGGAATAAACGAAACTGAGAAGAATGTAATCGTGTGTTAATGGAGGTCATTACACACTAACTTCACAATTTTAACCTGGTTTTCAGCTAAACCATCCTTAGATTTAAGTAATGAAATAAGGGAAAGATCCGAAGTCCAACCTCCTGCACTGATTTAACGCCATTTACCCGAACACAGCTTGTATAACAGTAGGTATACAGTTTCTGTAAAGAGATCGAATGACTTCCAATAGAGAACCGTCAATTCCATGCATAAAATCGCAAGTCTCCCTCCTACTAGTAGGTACTTAACTCTACCTGTCAGGCTGGAACTTGGCCGCACTTCCGCCTACAAAACATTAATTTTCTGTGGCGACATATTTTAGAAGCTTTTCAAATGGATTAGATAATAGTAGTTTGCCAAGATTTCAAGTCAATCAGCTCGTGTTTCTTTTTTAGTTCGGACACTTCAGAGATCGAACTTGGGCTTCTTTTTTCGGTCAGAGTCATGTCAGAGCACACTCTATGAGATCAGAATAATTTTACTGAATTCTCTTGAGTAAAAATCTGAGCACAGCATTTTTGACAGCAGCCGGTGCCGTGAAATAAAATCGAATGAAATAAGGTCGAATCGAGGGCGGTCGGTTGTAGGTTGTAGTACTGTAGGATTTCGAGTATGTGATCTGAAATGATCTTATTGAAGCGATCGACAACACAAATTTTTGGAATTCGACATTATTTCCAATCTGAAATGGAAGTTAAGTCGATTCGACCTTATTTTCTTCGACTTTATTTCATGGCACCAGCACCTTGACAGCTAACAGCCAACCATTTGATAGCTGAGCTGATCAGGAATGCTGATACAGAAAATGAAAGTATATTATAAAAAAAGTGTAGTAGAATGGCTAAAATTATAGCAGACTAAATAAATACAACAAATACTATTCATATATGTATTTTAATAGTCGTATGTCTGAACACGTTTAGTCCAGAGCATGCAAGACGTGCCAGATGAGCTTCGTTCAATACTCTACTCTGAACAAGAAAAGAAACACGCCTATTATGTACAATTGTACATACATAATAATGTACTACCTTTTGCTAGTTATATGTAGGTATACATACATTGTTTTCATTTTCAAGCAAATTACTTTGCTCTCACTTTCATTTTGCAAATTATCCTACAATGAGCTTCAATTAAACATTAAAGATCAGTACAACCATAATGAACAACTTGTCAGCAGCCATTCAGTGTACCTATCAAGATTACCCTTGCTACTCATTTCAGAGGCAAATAAACATTGACTTAAAAGTGATGTAAGAATATCCCACAATTCCCATTCAAGGCAAGCTGAGTTGATTGCATATTTATGAAATGGTGATTGTGAGGCAACTAAACACAGTAAAAAAAAAACACCATGAAAATTTGGTATCGCTATACATAGGTACTTTTATAGATCGTAGAATGTGAAGTAATAAATTAAGTCATGTATCAAAGATAGTTTTGCATGACTCATGCTTAAAAATGTTCCCTGACAAGTTCAACATCCGTTCTTGGCATGTCTAGATATTTATTTGACCAATACCTATACTTGCAACGGCCTGCAAATTTATAAAAATGTATTTAAATGATTGCAAAGGTTATATTTGTATTTTTTGTAACATTAAATATACAAACATTATAAATATTATCTTTATATATATAATGCTTCTGTCCGTGTTTGTTACCGTACTACTCCTAAACTTCTGGACCGATTTTAATGAAATTTTGTGCAAATTTATAAAAATGTATTTAAATAATTGGCAAGGCTATATTTATATTTTTTGTAACACTAAATATACAAACATTATATATTATCTTTATATATATAATTCTTCTGTCCGTCTTTGTTACCGTACTCCTCCTAAACGGCTGAACCGATTTTAATGAAATTTTGTGTGTGTGTTTGTGTCTAAAGATGGTTTGGATTCACAATTGGACCCGCTAGGTGGCGCTGCGATCCGATTCCACAAAATTTACAATAATAAACACTCAACAATAAAAAAACATTTGAAAAGCAAGAATAAGCTCATGAATAAAATTTCAAATAATAGATATACACTCAACAAAAAAAAAATCATGAATAAAATTTCAAATAATAAAACGACCGCAGAACAATTGACGGACAATGAAAATGTATACGAGCAGGCAAAACAACGTTTGCCGGGCCCGCTAGTAATATTTATAAGTTCGTTTCCGTACTTTATTACACCGGAAAATGTAATAATAAAGTGAATATCCTGGCTGCCTGCGGAGGGTAAAAGGAAATAGTTAATTAGGCATTATGTATTTTTATTTTCTACGAGATTGAATCTAAAGCTACACAGACAAACAATTGTACACAAAAATGTATTCTCTCACTATAAACAGGTATGTATGTGTGATCTTAATAAAAGAAATATAGTTATAGGTATATACCTACTTATAAACAAATTGCTCAATCATTTTGCACTTATACTACAGAATACCCGTCTAACAGCTATTATAGCCTGGTGCAGAAATTAAGTTTCAACACCGATATCAAACCGAGTAACCTGGATACATAAGCACAGAAACAAAATTGTAAGCGGATAATATTATACCTACAAACAGATTGAGTGCAAAATCATCAAGATATTATTCTCTTATAGTTCCCACTATTTCTAGAGCTTTAAACAACTTGCGATTCGATCTGTGAATAAATCCAACTCCCAGATACAGATAGTGTAGCTAGCACTGTAGCACAGCAAGAGATGGACTTTAATTGGTGTTGGTGCTGACCTGTATGCACACTTTATTCCATCGACCTCTTGGCAGTGGGGTTGGGGGTATACTCGTATTAACAACGAGTATGTGATACTTAGTGATTAGTCCGGCACCGCATTCCTTCTGGTCGTATCAATAATAAAAATTATATACGGCTGCCTTTGCAACTCACTTGGCAAACGCAAGTTTTATAAACCTAAAATAAATTAGTTTTTAATGTTCAATTGAAAAATGAAAATTTACACAAGTTAGTAATAGAATATAATATAGGTATGTAATAAAAGATATAAGCTAATGTTCTTGCACTTTAAAGACGTAATATGTATTACAAAAAAGAAAGCAAAGTTAATGACCCTTTTTATTACAGCTAATTAGTATACGTATATGAAATGTTCATTCCATCAGTAGTGAAAGCATAGAAAAGGCATTACCTAAACAAAAATAACGAACAACATTCTGGTAAGGCACAAATACCTTGTGTTACCTTGTTTGGCCTACATACTCTTTCTTTCATTTCAAAGTTCATTGACATTCATTGACAGAGAATATAGCCCTGACACAATGGGAGTATAAATCTTCTTCAACCTCGTAATAATATACAGTCTGATGCCCGTGATAGCATCTTGTGTTAGTAAATTTATGGGCAGTTTTTTACATGATTTTATTCAATTGCTTCTGATTATACAATAATACCTATAATAACCGATGCGAAGTGCTACTGAATTTAACATTTTAATTAAATTTTGTAGAACAGCAGCATCAGTATTAATAAAAATGTCAAAATTAATTAGCAAAAAATACCCAACAGTTTAATGGCCGGGTCTACCATTTTCTGCATCTAATGCCCAAAACACACGTGCAGAATTCACTGTACAGCAAGATTAGAATACACATGTTCTTATGTGGTGATACAAATGTAAATTCTGCACCCACCGCAGCACTGCAACATGTTCTAAATCCACTGCATAGCAACGCAGTGAATTAAATTAAGTAGACTTGGCAGCATCGAATTTTTAAATTCAGCTACTGATGCATACGAGGTAAAGAGAGACGGGAATTATTTGTCGTCTGTGTTGCACTCTCGTATTTTTCTCCGCATTGTCAGCAACCGATGCAAGATAAATTCTGTACTTATGTTTCATCTGCAGTACTGCT
Organism: Cheilosia scutellata; assembly: GCA_955612985.1. Taxonomy (NCBI): domain Eukaryota; kingdom Metazoa; phylum Arthropoda; class Insecta; order Diptera; family Syrphidae; genus Cheilosia; species Cheilosia scutellata. Next base: position 76,861,994 of record OY015314.1, read on the forward strand.
TGCAGTGAAGGACAGAAAACTGTGCTACCAATATATGATTGCTTTAAATGTTAACGAAAAGTGCTACCTATTGATTGTGTCGTAAATGACATTTAATATCACGAAACTCAAATATGAGTACCATAAGTAATATTTATTTTAGGTTGCAATCGTAACTGTTGAAGATGAATACGCTTCTGAATGCGTAAAAGACAAACTCTGATACGCAGCTGATATCGCTATACGGATTTTCGAGTGGCTCCAATCTTTGTTTGATTTGGGATTCTCTATTCTTTTCAATTGGGACGTCCAGAATCAACTGAAAAAAAACTTATTTGTTGTGTAAAATTAATACTATCTATGAATTTATCTTTTTAACTGTAGATACTAGGTGTTTCTAAAATATTTTGATTCGCCAGTGTATTTCTGAGGTCACAATATATGTTATTGACATTGGGAGTACAGTGCAATTTGTTTACCAATTCAAATGTTGAAGAACATTCGTTTTAATTATTTTACCAAACATAGGTAGACAGTTTATATTCGAAATCTCTGAATATAAGTGATATACTTAATTAATCAATTTCTTAAATGATTTTGCTCGATCATACCTACGTAGACATTTGAGAAATGTTGTGTGCAGAATGAAATTGAAAATGTTTAGCTGGACCTGACGCGCTTACTTTTAAAATATAATATGATATATATGATATGATACCTTCTACAAATCATGCAAAATGTTATGCATGTGGGTTCGTACCTATGTATGTACGTACACAATGCATGGTAATATTGGTTTTGTTTGGGAGGTACCACAACTACTCTACCGATATAGCCCATTTGCAATGCCAAACTGACGACTGTAAAAAGAAGTCTTCTTACAAAAATGCATTTCAACAGGCAGACAAATGGACATGGCTAAATCGATTGAGAATTTGGTCTTGATTCAGAATACGTAGGTATATCTATACCTGTAGATACTTTATGCGGTCTTCGGCGATTCCTTCTTGGCGTTACAATGTAATCACAAAATGCGTATATGTAATTCCCGCAGAGGGTATACAAATATATCCGCATTAGTCAGTCACTAAGCTCCCTTAAAATTTTCGAATACATATATACAAAAGTAAAACACTTTGAATGGGATGCTAAAAATATACGAAGCTCTTTGGCTAGACACAAAGCGACATTGATAAAAAAAAAACAAATATTATCACATTTCAGAAATTTTGTGTAACATCTTAAATTTTAGTATTAACATGCACTAAATCTTTTCTTAGTTCACATTTACTACCGCTGACTGTTTACGTCTTTTGCTTAGCCATTAACTTTCAATATCCTGAATTAATGTTTACATACAATCTATTATTAGCTCCTTGTAATGTTATACATTTTTTTTTAGTTTCTATAGTTTTTTACTCAATTTTGAATATTCTACGTATTATAAATCTCAATGATTTATAAGTATAACAAACATATTAAATAAATTTTCCCGGGTTTATATTGTATCTTCCGGGTACCTATATACATATTACATATATATTGCGAATTTTAGCACTGAAGTAATCGTACTCTACTCTTACTTCATTTTAAATTGGTTTCAAGAAACTATTATCTAACCCATATGTCACGTAATATTCTTTGGCTTGGTGTAAGCACTGTCTATGCTCAAAGACCTCACCATTATTGTCTGAAGACTACAAATACTGCTTTAACCGCAAGCAAGCTACATATTTTATATATGTATCTGGTGATATCTGTCCTATCTTAGGAGAAACACTCTTTATTTAGACTTAAAAGTACATATAAAAATACAAGTCTCGAGGTTTTTAAGTACCTAGATATATGAGCTCACTTCTTTAAATTACAAGAAACAGCATTTTTTGGTATTCTTGTGGTCTATCGTCTACCCACACTTAATGGTTACGAGTACATAAATAGTTAAAAAAAAATTTACTACGACTATTAATTGAACGTATAGTACATACCTACGTTTCATAGAAAATGAATAATGCGTCCATCCAAAGCGTATCGTAAACTTAAAAGCTTATAACTGCTGGTAATACCTACATACAAATGTACCTTATAATTAGAAGTTGTAATGAGGCTGCAAATGTAGCTTATTAATTTGTAACGGTTATACGAATACGATTTGATTAATTGGTACATTGATGAACAATAAAAACAAATTATTTATATCCGTGAGCGACCGCACGCTGTATTACAATTCAGACAATTTTGTATGAAAATAAAATCAAAGAGATTGAGATTGATCCTATTTCATCGTCACCCCTACATGCTATAATAAGGTAGCATAAAAGGCAACTAATTTTAAAAATTAGGTACTTCCCAGCGCTTGCCGTTGTATCCCCCGACATGCTGTCATACTGCCAGAGGCTATAAACAGGGGGTGACTGTTTAAGCGGTGCCGTGAAAAATTCGGTCTTATTTCGCTCGGCGTTATTTCACGACACCGAGAAAGACCGCGACTCAGGTGGAGCACGCAAGTGGAAGGCCCCCCTGCAACCCCCCTGCTTGGGTTTACTGTTTGGATATGGGGTGGGTGCGAGGTTTTAGGGGTCATGGGCTTAAAGAAAGTTTGCATTAAAATTCGGCTTTATTTCGCTTCCATAATGGGAAATAAAGCCGAATTTTTAAATTCATTGGGCCTTATTTCGCTCGGCGTTATTTCACGGCACCGTCTTTCTCTACTGCGAAAATCTTTCGGGTCGGAGCATTCGCGTCCATTCGCTCTACATGACCCAGCCACTTTAGTCGTTGCATTTGCACAGTTCGTCGTTGTGTCTCCTCCTCCATATTTTATTAACAAACATCATTTCAAATTTAATTAAATATTTCAAACGAAATAAAAGTATGTTAGCTATACATACAACATTTCAATCCGCAATCTTTCGGAAGTAAAAACAAAACACACAAACGTCAAACCACGGGTCCCGACTGACGTCGTCACGACTACATGCCAATTTTCTTTTGACATATCGGCGTAATTTTGTATTCTATCATTCTTGGGATGATCCTACTGTACTGTAGGTCTAGGTCTAGGTACCTACGCTGTCAATGTTCACACACATGCGGCGTAGTCGACACATGTACGTGATGGAAAAAATAATAGAAACAAGTATTTACATAATGCTGAACCATCATTAACTGCATACAATTTGGTCTTTCTTCGAAATCAATTCTATACTCAAATGCTAGGTAAAAGTACTTTGAAAAGCTGCAGCAATTCGCTCTTATCAGCTTTTAGTTTTCGTCTAACAGTAAAAAGTCTGGGCAAAAATGTTATTTTGCCTGGAAAAAATAATAGAAACAAACGATTACCACAGTCGGCATCAGTGATTTTGCAGTAAAGCTCGGTATTGTTTTAATTGAAATAGTTGTAAATTAGTTTATCCTGTAATTTAGTGTTTTTTAGAAGAAAATCTTAAAACTATGAAATTAACATTTTGTCAAAATGGGTCTAGGAGTCCTTTGCACCAGTTCTGAGCGTGAGGTGATAAAAAAGACGGCAAAACAATGGATGAAATATCTAAGATCGTAAAGTGTTCTAAAAAAACAGGTCTAAAAAGTATTCTTAGCTATCCATTCAAGTCCCAAAGTAGAAACCAGATGCAGAAAATGAAAAAAGACTCCATGATTTGACAAACTGTTAATACGACTATGCAAGAAGAAACCATTTAAAAAAAAAATGATTTAAACGCACCCGTTACAAGTCGTACAATAAGAAATAGATTAAAGGAAGCAGGTCTTCCTGGGAGAAGTCCTAGAAAAGTTCCATACTTGAGCAATAAAAATACTAAAGAGAGACTAAGTCTCGCAAACAAACACCTCCACCGTGCTAATTGGAATAACGTCTTATGATCGGATGAAACCAAGGTCAATTATGGACAATTTGTTTGGTTCCGATGGGAAAATGTACGTCAGACGACCAAAGAATTCCGAATTCGATGCCAAATATACAAAGAAGACAGTTAAACATGGCAGAGGAAATTTAATGATTTGGGGGTGTTTTTCAGTAGGTTGGTCCACTTTTCATGATAAAGGATAAAATGTGTGCCGTAGACTACGTGGAAATCTTAAACAATGTTATCCTGCCATTTGCTGAAGAGGACATGCCTATTAAATGGGAGTTTATGCAGGATAATGACCCCAAGCACTCCTCAAAGTTGGCCAAAGAATGGTTTCATAAAAAACAAAATCAATGTTATGGAGTGGCCATCACAATCTCCTGATCTTAACCCGATAGAACATCTATGGGACACCCTTATGCGCAGGATCGAAGGCTGCAGAGCCAAAATAAGGAAAAACTGTGGTCAATTATTCAAAATGCATGGCACTCTATAACTCCCAAGACCTGTGCCAAGTTGGTTCATTCCATGGGACGAAGATGTGGAGCAGTTCTAAAAAATAAGGTCGCAACGACCAAGTATTAAAAGGATATGAAACACCTTTACTGTAAATTAATTCCTAACAAAAAAAAAAACAGAAAAATTAATTTGTTTCTATTATTTTTTCCAGGCCAAAATTAAGGAAAACCAGAATCGACATTTATTCACTATTTCTCTTCTTTTTTTATTAAACATTTTAATGTTACATTTCTTCATTACATTGTATTAAAACTATTAGTATGGGTTTAATTTATCTTTTTTCCCGAAAACATTTTATTTTTGCGATAAGCGACGAAGAACCAGCTTGTTTCTATTATTTTTTCCACCACTATATGTACCTACATATTTGATTTCTTGAGTCAATTAGCTAAATAACTAACGCAATTACAACATTGATTTTTTTGTTGAGCACTCTTACATACTTTAGAGGTGGCGCAAATATAAGTCGTTGGCTTATCATTCCTCCACAATTACAAAAAAGAACTCGTCATTAGATACAGCATTGATTCATATCATAACACATTGTAAGGAACTTGCTTCTGTTATTAGCCATATTTGGGAGCGGATTTTGCTTAAATTTCCATATCAAAAATACAAGACAAGGATTAGATACATATTATATACTTACATACCTGATACAACACACCATTCCCCATGTTTTTAAATAAGTTCGTTCGTTCATCACCAGCAGTAATACCAAAAACAATAAAAACATATTAATCATACCAACATAGTATTATATGTACCTACTCAGAGTTTTTCCTGTTATTGTTCATTGCCATAACTGAAGTCGCCATCGATTTCGAAGAAGAGAAAGTAATTTTCAATTGCACTTTTACAACACTCCAAAAAAAATCAAAGGCACAGTATACGCTTTAGCGCGACTTGTATAATTTTCACCTGCATTGGACGTTTCGGTTCATTGCTCAAGCTGATGTTTATTCAAGATAAATACTTCTTCTATACGTTCATCACCCATGAACTTCTGAAGATCAAGGTTGGACATGTGTGAGTTCGGATATAAATATGTAGATGATCGTAGTGTAATGTAATATCACTTTCGTTTCTCTGGAGGAGAGATAAATTAAATTAAATATCCCAAAATTGGGTCACCAGTCACCACTTAGCCAGACGGAACTTCTTAATATTGGAAATCCCTTTCAACGTGACTATACAGAATACATGGTACATGGCTGCAATCAAGATAATAAAGAATACAGGTAATGACCAGCTCCAAGCATGCATAGTAAATGACAATGTGACAGTTTGGTGGACAACTTGAGCAGAATAGAGCTGCTATAGTGTCCACAAAAAGAAAGTGAATCTTAAAGGCAAGTTGTATCTTTCCGTCAACGTAAAGTTCATTGGCTGGTACTTGGTACTACGCCTTAATGCAAGGCTTTGACGAATAGATCCGCATTTTCTCTTTCCTCTCATAAAAACGGCGGAATGTCTTATAATTAGTAAAGATTTTGTTTTGATTTTTGTCTTCGTATTGGTTGTGTGTGTTATATTTTTCGCAATTCACCATCACGGTAGGGTGATCAAGTTGTTCATCTGTCATGGTTGATGGCATAAATCTTCACTTAGTTTAATGTAAAAAAAAATAATTCGACAGAGATGAAATTCCATATATTACATACAAGTAATTAATATAAGGTATATATTGTCTGCCCTAGCAAGGCGCCTCAGGGATAAAAATCATCTTGATTTGTCGTAGTTCATTCAATTGAACAAATTAGTAGATTTGGTGAGCAACTCGTTTCCTATGTCAATATTCACCAAATTATGCTTCAATATGTAAATTTTTCAAAATAGACCGCAATATTTCGATGGAAGGTAGTTCTGGTTGCCGCCCAGAGAAATACATATTATTATGTGGATAGAATAATTTGTTTACTACACCAAAACAGAGGTAGATTTATGATTTAACACGTGAGCTGTGTATGGAAATTGTGAGCGGTCTATTAACTCGATGTACCTTTGTCTGGAATGTAGGGACTTTGATAATAGTGGTTTTTAGAATAGGAGTTTTTGTCTTAGGCCATGGTAGCAAGCCACATGGTGTACAAAAAACTAAATACCATGGTAGTACCGGAATGTCAAAAAGCCACATATGCGTATGAGTCACGAGTGCCACATATAGTACACAATAATACGTATGTGTACCATTTATGTAAGTTTCATAAAGAGAGCTAGTACACGGCATGCAGCCATTGGGACCATACGCTGACGTAAAAATTATGTCAGTATCCGGAAATCGGTTAGTTACAAGGTCCAAGCTAGGTAGGGGTTTAGTAGAATAGGTAGTAGTGGACATTCGGCCTTAGCAATAATCAACTTTAGTCTAGCAGGCAACCCAAAGACTCCACACTTTCAAAAATTAATTGCCAGAAAATCGTTAACTGTATATAGGTACTAAAATGTTAGTTGAGAAAGTCATGTTTATCTCGGAGAGCAATGTTGCTCAGACTATCAAGATTAGAGCACGAAAAATTGTAAAATTATTGAATTTAAATATGTACATATCCTGCAAATGCTCACTGCACAGAGAATTTTTTATTTATAAATATGTATATTATATTAAATTGTTATATATTTCCTCGTGGGCGCAGTAGCGCAGTGGTTAGTGTGCTGGACTACTGTGCGAGAGATCCCAGGTTCGATCCCCGGAAAAACACAAATTACATCTTAAGGTTTTTTCTACTGCGCCACCTCTCGCGAACGTCTGACAAACATCCGAGAGTGTGACTGTCCTGAAAAAGCTTCTCAATTCAGCCGTTCGGACTCGGCATAAAATTGTAGGTCCCTTCCATTTGTCCCTAAAATAGAAACTCACACAAAACGAATGGTTGCGAGAAGCTAGGCCTTGGGTGTCTAGGTCTACCGCCTGTTGCACCGCCTATTTTTTTTTTTTTTAATATATTTCCTCATTTTATTGGTTGGGATAAAGTAATGCAAATGTTTCTTTTAAATCTGACAAACACAAAATCGTTCAAATATATCTGAAATAAAAGAAAATTGCATTTTTCTAGGTTAGTTAAACCTATCAGTCAACTAATAGTCGACATTTGTGTTTGATTTTATCAGTCCGATTCATTTCCGTTAGAGAAGGCAGATATTTTCAATTCACTTTTATCCGTATGATAATATGACATGTGTATGAAATAAATATCTATGTGCATTGTGCAAGTTATAGGCTACTCGGTTAAAGAGAGAGAAGGCCTATTCTAAAAGTTATTTTAGCGTCGTAATCGTAATGCTCCCACTATATGTGGGACGGGGAGGGGGGCATTTAAAATCGTATACATATCAAATCTGCAAATCGTCAAATTTTCAGACAATCTTAAGTATTGGCCCGGGGGTGTTCCTGTTAAGTTTCGTCCGAATTCCACAATGGGGCGTGGCACCTTCCATACAAAAAAAACACTACAAGCTTCGAAAAGTAGTCGGTCGATTGAGCTCAAACTTGCACAAAATATTTACTATGACGTTGGTAACTGAAAAATACATCTCATAAACTATATCTGGACATTTATATGTAGGTAGTAGGTATAGCTGCTGACTTAAACAAATTTTGGTAAATAGACGTTAATTGCCTGTTAAAAACATATATATACCTAAAAATATTCGGGCAAGATCGAACAAAAGGGCTCGACACTTCTCATCCAAAAACAAAAAACACTGCAAACGTTATTTCTCGACACTCATGGGAACAAGTTGTAAAATTTGGAACATTAATATGCATTGTCCTGATAGACAAGAACATATTTAAGCAATACAATAAATTCCTGGGCACGGGAAAAGGCGGATACAGCTAGTAATTATATATTTTTTATTTTCATCTTGAGAATAAAAACAACAACATACCCAATGCATTGTTGTTTTCAACTGAGTGCTCGTATCTAATACATACTACTGCCCAGCACTATAAAGCATTCATACGTACGTTTTATGTATAAGCCTGAGAGCGGATATTGAGTTTCTTAAAATTATATATACTTTCTACTTTTTTTTAAGATCAGGTAGATAGTACCACATTTTTTGTAAGCTCGTTTGTAATAAACATGATGGATGATAGAGACAAATATGTAGATACATATAACAGAAAAATTATAATTACGTTCCAATAGCAATGTGATTCGTCATGTTGTCTGAATGGGTTTCTGTAGGTACTTCGTTCTTAAGTTACCTATAACAATTGTAAAACATTACTTGTACCTGCATTTATGATCGCCTATGACATTTGTTTCACTTAACACATTGATTGACGTCAAGTTACACGTCACACGCGTTGTAGTTAATATAATGTAGGTAGGTATACCTATATATACATATAAGGTTACAACTTCTATGAAGTATTCTCAAAAGGGTCCATTGCAATATGAGTTTTATTCGCATAAATTAAGAGTATAATAATTAATTAGGAAGGACAATTTTATTTTAAGAACCAGTCTCTTATGTATTCCTATATGCTTTTCATTGCTTTACATTGGAAATAAAAACATCTTAATTGGTTTGTTGTTAACATACTTGTAGAATATCTTCTAGCTCTTCTTTTACTTTCAAGTAAATTTGGGGACACTATGGCGAATAATGTTAAACTTATGAGAATGAGACATAAAAAACCATAGCTAATAAAGTATATATTTTTTCTGTATAAAAAATTAGTGCGAATTTCCACATATAAAATGTACTTCGCATCATAACATGTAATTTCGCACCTGGTGCGAATTTACATGTTATAGGTGTAATTTCTATCACAGCCCTGATTTTTCAATCACAAAGTTGGGCGAAAACGCCCAAAGCGCAAAATGCCATTAGAATATGTATAAGGTAGGTATATAAGTTATTGCCACAGTTTGCACACATTCATTTGCGATAAAACTACTTAGCTTTAAATGGTAGGTATTAGGTACACTTAAAAAATAATTTAGAACTATATAGGTACTTCTATAATATCATAACATAGGTAACACAAATCGAAGCCAATAAAGAACTGGAAAATTAGCATGAAATTGGCAACTGAGAACTTCTGGATGGTAGCAGGTACATACATACATGCTACTACCTGTCCAAAAAAAACACTTGATTCACGATTTTCTAATCTGAGTTGATGATTTTTTTTAGTTATATGGAGTTCCAGGTTTATGTTGGGAAATTCGTTGGTTTATATTTTGGTCTTTTGTTGGAGATAATAACCTTGTTCTTTTTTTAATTACAGGCCTCGTAATGAATCCAAAGATTCACCTTTTAACTACCTGCCTTTGGTTGCTTGTTCACTCAACAACAGCAGCCGATAAATGGTCACGACAATTAGAAGCAACTGGTCCAGGATCTGAAACTTATGATTGGGTACCAGTGGCACAACCAATCGACGCCAAAGATCGCGCTGGACGTGTTATAACCTATCAACAGAACTTTCCACCAAATACTGCATTTGGAGAACTACAAAAGCATCATCATGCAACCGCACCACAACAAGTTCAATCATTTGAATTTCCATTTCATTTTCAACGCTTTCCGCAGCCTCAAAATCAGCCTCTTAACCCTCAACCTCTCCATACTCAGCAAAATTTGTATCAACAAAATATTCAACATCAAAAACTAAATCCGCAATCTCAGCAACCTACATCGCAATCATTCTTCAAGTTTGAAATGCCATTTAATCGCGATGGTAATAGAAACCAAGAGAATTCACAAGGTGTTCAGACTGGTTATCAAATTCAACATTCTTCCTTTGGTGGACCTCAGGCCCTATTTCACTCACCGCTGTTCAGTCAAAAACAGGTTTTTCCTCCAGAGTTTCATCCGGTACAGCGCCCACAGAGCCTCCTGCAGCAGCATACCAAACCAATTCAACAAAATTTTATCGATGAACCTTCAAAACAGACATTCCGAGAATCCAATCCTATACCCACTCAAAATAGCTTTGTGTCTACACCTGCACCATCGCGAACTGTTCCAATTCAGCAGCAAGCCTTTGAGGTGCAAAAACCTACCACATTCCAATCTCAATCGCCATTCCAGGGATCATTGTCATCTGCTGCAAATCCTTCCGGAAGTACGCAACAAGACGACGAAGTACAACTTTTGTATGTACCCTATGATACGCTCTACAACCAACAGAGAAATGAAAATCCTAGTTTCGATAGTTCCAAATATAATATAGGGCCAAATGTGCAACAGGTCAACCCTTATCAAATCAACAACTTTTATACACCTGAAACTCTTCAGCCATTAGATCCTAACCCTTATACAACTACTACTACTTTGAGACCTACCACGACCACATTGAGACCCACCACCCCGTTTCAAAATTTCTTCAGTCAGCAATTCACCACACCGAAACCTAAGCCAAAGGCTCATCAACCTCCCTTAGCAATGTTTTTACTAAAATCATCAGCGCGCTCTTCTCAAACCGATGTTGTTAATGCGCTAAGAAACGCCAAGAGTATTGCAGTGTTAGATGCACCAACGTCACAAGCTCCAGTTATTTTTGTTGGTCCAGCAGGTATGCAGACTCCGATTGGTTACGCAAAGTTTGAGTTGCCCTATCTGTCACAGATTGCTCAAAACAGTAATCTTGTAGATACATACTTTTTCGTTGCTCCTTTGAGCTACCGAACTCCTTCCGGTTTTAATAAAATCCTCTTGCCCGAACCCCATGTTGGATCGATTGTAGTTAACAGACAAAAAGAAACGAATGAACCGACACTACCACAAATTGAAACTTACAAAAATATTTTAGGCTCGAACAATCCATCACCGTCACTAACACAACAAAGGGAGGGTTACAACAACATAAGGGGTTCGCATCAGTCAGAGCAACCTCTCCATAGGGATACTTTTACTAATACAAGAGGTTCAAATCAAGCTCTACAGAATCAGAATGTTTTCATTACTCCGTCTCAAAACGATATACAACAGTTTCCCAGCACAACACCACACAATCGTCCCGAAACAACGCAAAGAACAAAATCAACTACGCCACGGGAATACTACCCAGAAATAATTCGAAATATTCCAAAATTGGAGAGAGGTCGCTTCCCTTATGAAATAACAACTCAACGACAACCAATAGCGCCCAGTAGAGGTCATAAAAATTCTGAAATGTCCACACAGCAGAACTATTCCCCTGAAGCTATTCAAGAAGTAACTTTGCCAAAGATTTATAAACAGGAACGTGTCAAACCAAATTATCAGCAAAAAAGACCAGAATCGCAATACGCGCAATTTAAGCCTATTCCAAATAATGTAAACTCTGAAGACTTCTATAAAGTTCATCCAATAAAAACCAGCCCTTCGACTACAAGTACAAGTACATCAACTACTACAACATCAACAACATCTACAGTTCCTCCTAGGACCTACTTTACACAAACCTACCCAACAAGCCCTCAGATTGATTTTCAAAGCACTCGTGGTCAGGTTTATCATAGACCTGAAGTCAATGGAGATCGTTTTACTACACGGCCGCCTATTCAGCAACAGCAAGTTGAACCGCAACAAGTAGCTGATGAAGAGTACCGTATGAAGCAATATTTCCGTCAACAAGATGCATTCCGAAACCGTCCATCCTTCCCGACAACCACTGCCAGCCAGACTGTGGATACCGTAACCTACACTCCAGTCTCTGTTGACTATGATCGTGAGGTCCGAATTCCGTCCTCCACGCCGACTTACTATACGACCACCTCTCCGAGACCAGTGACACAAAGGCAAAGGGTAACTTTCTATCAGCCTACCCAAACAACTCCACTGTACGAAGAAAACAGCAACACAGTTCCTCCTAGCAGTCAAGTTTTTGAATTTTCCAGAGATCGCGATACCCACACAACCACTACTCAGCAAGAGGTCCTAATAGGACAATCAGAAAGATCGACAGTACCTGAGAATCATAGGCCTACTTTTGCGAACTCAAATGTTAAAAACAACAACGAGATTTCTACTCAAGAAACAGCTGAGGTAGAGTTTGATCCAAATCCGTATCAACTGCCATCTGAATTACCTCCACTCACCCCAAATCTACCAGGACTTGTGAATGGTCTTATTGAAAAAGATAGATTAAATGGAGCAGTAGAAGAAACAACTGTACAAATTGAGACTTCAACAGAATCTTCATTACCAAGTAGACCCACAAGACGTCCAATTAATCGAATTAAAAAACCAGTTGTCTCGAAGGTCTCCCAATCGGTTTCATATTCAAGCTCAGACTACTCAACACGTCGGCCCATAAATCGAATTCGAAGACCATACTCTGGTAGGAACTATACTACCTCGTCTACAATGACTACAGAGCGACCATCAACCACATCTCGAACACCAATAATTCGCAATCCAAATCGTATTCGTTACAATCCAACTCCCGAAGAACGTCAGTCGCTGCGTTTAAAAAATAGAAAGCATGGAGGAGATGGAAAAAAAGATGACAAAAGTGATGACTTGGAATACCAACGCGATGTCCTTAAACAAAACTACCCAGTCTTCAAGCCATCCACGAAGAGAACAACAACAGCAACCCCTTCAACTACAGAAAGACCAGTTTCTGAATCGCAACAAATCTACACAGTAACACCAAGCTCAAACCAAGATCAAAACTTTGATGGGCTTGCTGAGCCAATGGAGATAGCTCACCAATATCAGGAATATCCACAAAACAACTATGGGCCAGGATACTTCCCGAACGAAGAAGAAATAATCCCCACCGAAATTGTTCTAAGAAATGAAATTAACCCGATATATTCTACATCGTCAACCACAGAAGAACCACAAGCTACAACCCGAAGATCTCCGTTCATAAAAAGGGGCCCAAGAATAAGGACGACGACAACAACTTCAGAATCACCAATTTCGACCACAGCACCAACTTTAGCAGCTAATGAGGAACGGTACACGGTAGGTTTATGAAATAATCTCAATCAAAAATATAACCTAATATTCAACTTATCGCGATATAGGTTCGGACGAGGGCACCACCAAGGAGGGTTGTAAAAGTTCGAGCGCGTACTCGGCGACCACACCCCGCTTCTTCAACTACAACGTCTGCTCCAGAGAACGTAGAAGAATCTGAACCAGAGAAAAATAACTATCATAGGCTGAATAGATTTAATCAGGATCTTTATCAGGAAGAAGTAAAAAAAAAAAAAAACAATTCTTAATTCGATGAAAAGTACATTCGGCACCTTTTTCTTTTTAGATGGCACAGCGCAGACAGCGTATAAAGTCCCAGTTTCACTTGGAACCCCAAGAATCACAGTGGTCACCGTCTCTCTCCGAAAAGTCTATAAATAACTTCCAACCATTAACTAACAAAGACGAGCTAACTGTCACAAAGAATTTCGAAAATGAACCAGAAATTGTTACCGCTAACCCAGAAGCTGAAAAATCAGATTCATATGTATTTAACGTTTCTGCCGGCTTCGGACCAAAAGCGAGTACTAATTTTGCTTCCAAAGTTTCTGATGGAAAATCCATTGACAGTTCGAAAAAGTAAGTGCAAAAGTTTACTACATTTCCTATAATACATAATAATATATCATATCCCATAGGAGTGAAAAATCGTTTGCTGATTTACTGGAAGAGGTAATGTCTGACATTGGAAAGGATTCCGACAACAAATCAGCGGATGGATCGTATTTTGAATCTCAAAAAACAGACACTCGCTCAACCAGACGTGGAAAATGGAAGAATGCGAATGGAAATGCCGGAGAAAGCTTCGAGACAGCGGAATCTCAAAACATTGGAGCTCAGTTTTTTAATTCCCTTTATACCGGAACAATAGACAAAGCTACTGAATCAATATCACGCATTGAAAGCGAGCTTGCTACGATGCCTGAAGAATCTATTTCAACAACATCCGCTCCCATTTTAGAAACAGAGCTAGTTACTGACAGTATAACGGTTGATTCTACTTTAAATCTTGATGGAACGACGAAATCTTTATTAGACGCTCTTCCCACAAGCTCCCTAGTAAATATGTCCCCGAATAGTCAGCCAGAAAGCATAACGCGCCGCGTCGATGAACTTTGGAATGTAGAAGATCTCGATACTCAGCCAAGTGATTTTTCAGAAGTTCGGAAACAACTCAGTCAACTATTCGCTGTGGAAGAAAATTCCAATAAAGCCGACAAAAGCACGGCAGAGGTCATACAGCCTCACAAGTTTGAGTACACAAATATTCAACGAGTTCGTACTACGCCCGAAAGTATAGCGGGCGATTCTTCTACTGAATCGGAAGAAGGGCAAAGTAAGAATGCTAACGTATTTCATAGGAATCTTATGAAGTCAGTGGTATATGCAACATCAACAGCGACCCAAGAAGATGCACCAGAAACAGAAATTTGTTATAGAGGTCGCTGTATACGATCTGAAGATCTACCCGCTAATCACAAATTACACTAGAAGCTCAAAATAAAGACTACAAAATACATTTTCATACAATGGATGATTTCAGAACTTATTCTAAAATCACATACTTATAACTATTCACATCGTTACATACCTACATTTTGTAAAAGCTTTGATATTTAAAAAGAGTGCATTCAGAACTGAAATGGAGTCATTATTATTTTGTTTACCCACGCAGTAATTATCACTTCTGTCCCCATAATTGTAGCTATACCTAGGTACATACTTAGATATAAATAATTTAATTAATGGCGGAATAAAAGGTTTGTTTATATAATTATAAAACTAAAAAATCCGCCTATATGAGTGAACTTCACTGGAGGTTATAATGTCAACTTTGTTTATTTATAAGCACCATGATATTCTTTTTATACTTCACTGATAACAATATAGTGTAAGGATTTGATTAGCTTTAAGAATTGTATATTTCATAGCATAATTTTTAATTAATATAATCTAATTTAAAAAAAAATAAAATACATAAATGAATGTTGTATGTGTCTTTGAAACTGTGATCATGTAAAATTAAAACGATCGGCCGACATTGTTTCGACAATTGCCACAGATATGATAGATACAGCCTTCGGTAAGACGATGTCGTTCAATCGTTTTCATTTTACGTGATTTGCATTCGGCCCCTGGCAAAAGGAGACACGGCTACATACCGTGTACTAGCACCTTACACATTAGGGGTATTCATGCAACCAACGTCGTAAGTTTACGATGTGGTAAATAAACTGTCAAAATTTGTATGAAAAATCATTTACGACGAGATGGTAAACTTATCTACTACGCGAATTTGTGTGGAAAACTGAGATGGTAAACTTACGACAACGTTATTGTGACATTTCACACTTGAAATAAAGGCGCGAAATCAGAAAAAATTGCTTTGCATGCATTTATAATACTTTTGATGCGTTTATAAATAGAAATTGCACATTTTATTATTCCAAGTGTAGGATAATTAGTTAGACCACCAAATTGTATTAAGAAAACAAGTTTTAAAAGAGATTAAATAACGAAATTCCCAATTCCAAACAAATGGAGTTTTCGTTCGCAGCAAAAAGTTTGGTATTGTAAATTTCGTTATTTAAACCCTTTTAAAACTTGTTTTCTTAATACAATTTGATGGACTAACTAATTATCCCACATTTGGAATAGTAAAATGTGCAATTTTCTCTTTATAATTATATCAAAAGTGGTTTGTTCGCATTTTATCAATTCGTTCGTTCCCTCTCATGTGAAACAGCTGATTGGTTTACCAGCATTTACCACAAATAGCAAATTGGGGCGTTCATGACATGAAACGTTTGTCGTAAACTTACCATTTTACGCAAATGGTAAACTTACGACGTTGCATGAATACCCTTATTAGCTTTATATTGATGTATACATGCAGTATACAAAATATGTATATGTCTCGCATACGAAGCTATATCTGATCGGTTGGTCATTCTGATTATGATTAGGTTATGATCAAGAGCGGGTTACAAATGCCTAATTCATGTGAATTCGATTCGCTAATAAAGTTCCATGAAATGTGGAACATCATAAGCCTTGAAAATGCCTTATTCTTATTTTTTTAGTTTTCTGTATTTGTTTGGGTATGCTTTACAAGATGATGTTTCCAAACTTAGACCAGCATGAAAATGTACACAATATACGTTGGACTCCATTTCAAGTCCTCCGACTTTAAACATCAGTGAAGCTAACTTGTCTATACTCATAATAAGAACTGCTTCAAGTTATTGATCGTTATGTTGCAAGGTGCGGCAAGTGGAGTTCTACTTAACCTTTTTGCTACATTACACAATTTGATTCAAAAATTCCGCCACTTACTTTGAAGATGTGCGGCTTAATTCCATGGTTTAGAATTTTAGATCACTGAAGGAAGAGGACTCTTAGCACAGAGTAGCTAGTTAGAATTTTACGGAGGCAGTATTTTTATTCAAAAAAAAAAAAAGCAGCATATAATGCATTACCAATTGACCAATTTATGTACATGCGTTTTTCATGTTTATCAGGGTTATCAATCATCGTGCAGTTTTTGTATTTGGTGTCGCAAATATGACTATAAAAGAAGGAGCAAATTTCTCTTGGATTTCACTATCTTTTACTAGTAGTAGATGGATGGTAGCCATCCGCCAAAAAAATTGCTGTGATATTTAAAATTCATAGTGATGTACTATAAGTTTGCTATAAGTGTATCGCAGTAGTGCAGTATGCAGTAGCACAGTATCTCAGAAGTGCAGTTGTAAATTGTGCAGCCTCAGCTCCAATTGCATTTCAAGTGCGCGCAGGATAGCACAGAAATACAACCGGAAACTGTACGGAGTGCCCAGCGCAGCATCGCTATTCAAAAATTAATTGCTACACCAAAATTTACAGATTGCTAAAATAAATTACAGATTGCACTATGCGTAGCGGCGCTATGCCATACAAAAACGAAAAACTCTTCCAATTGCATTTCAAGTGCAGCGCAGGATCGCACAGAAATACAACGGAAAACTGCGCTGTGTTTCGCATAACATCGGTACCCCAAAGCCATTAAAAATTACAAAAAAGAAAACTGCAGCAAATATCATTCCAAGTAACGACGTGCAGTTTGCGTACACTTATACTCACTCTCCATAACCATCGCACCTTGGACATATTCGTAACTATCACTGCTACCGGACAGTTCCATGCGCTCTCCGTTCTTATCCATCATGCGCTTATCGGCGGACAACAATACCGGCTCCTCTACTAGTTCAATATCCGGCTCGAAGGACCATGTTCCGACAGCTAATGGACTGTATATTAATATTTATATTTTCTCAATATTCCTCCTTATCAGTTTACGTTTTATTTACATCACCAACCCGTCGCCCATCCATTGAAGTCATTGCACTTATTATTTCTTTAATACGGATGCTAAATCTACGTATACAGCCGCTAAATTCCTAAATAAGACGCAATTTCAATAAAATCCACCCCACTCCCCATTACTCGAACTCTCGCTACATCTGATTAAGGAAAACTAATTAGAGCATAGTTTGTTGAAATAAGTGAACTTGTTAAGTAAATTTGCAAATATTAAGAATTTGTTTTTGAAAAATCTCCCTCTGGTGAAATCGGAAATAGTGATAGAAAATTTTGTTTGATTTGTTTGGATCTGATTTTCCAAATTTTCCAGATAGTGATCGATTTTATTTTCTATATTTTTTTATTTGTTTGCTTGGTCCAAGCATCCACTACGGCAACCTAGACCTATGCTTGTTCTATAGGTACTTCCATGGTAGATGTTCTGAGGAACTCAGAGACATTATCCCTCGATATGCAACTTTTGGGCGCCCCACAAGACAGGCTGCTAATGCTCATGACCATACAGTTCACTTGACAACCGCGAGGACATCAAATTTCCAAAACTCCTTCTGTTACAGGACAAGCAAACTTTGGAACTCGCTTCCTGGGGATATATTTCCAGAAGACTACAATTTGCAGCAATTTAAGTGCAGAACATACATACATCTGCAAGCATCTCGGGGCGCTGTTGAAGCGTTATAGATTCGCCTTTCCCGAAAGAAGTATTTAAAAAAAAAAAAAAATATATTAGACCACTGGTCCTTATCCCAAGGATTCCTCCGAATCTACCAAACACCCGCCGCACTACCGCAAACTAAATTCTGTAACAATAATTTCGGACAAATATGCAATTCCTGAGATAACTAAGATGTTGTTTCAATTAGGTAAAAGCAAATGCTCCTCCCCTCAGTCATCTAACTTAAGAGCGGATTGAACCAAATACCGCTAAGATAGATAGGTATAGTATATCTATATATATATTTTGCGTGAATAATGGAAAATATAAATTCACGAGGCTGTCATTCGGCCTGAAAAACGCGCTTCGATTTTATATTACGCGAACATAGGGAAATTATGTTATGTGTATATAAATGATATCGTTATCTTTACCAAGGATGAAGAAGAGCACATCTCCAATCTCGGAAAAGTGTTGCAAACCCTAGAACGGACAAACATGAAGGTTCAACTAGAAACAAGTTTGATTTCTTAAGAAAGATGTTGAATTCTTAGGATTTTGTAAAATCCGAAAAGGCCTAAGGATCTACGATCCTTTCTCTGACTTTCAGGCTACTACCGTCGGCTTATCAAAGCATGCTCTAACCTTGCAATACCCCTTACAACTCATCTAAGAGGTGAAGGAGGACGTATCTCCGAAATTCTTTCGACCAAAAAACAAAAATCCGTCTTAACGATGATGAAGCAGTTGAACCTTTCAATAAAGTCAAAAACTACCTAGTATCAAGCGATTTTCTTTCAGCCTACTCCGATTCAACAAAGTGTTTTAACTTACAACGGATGCTTCCGACTAGACTGTTCAATTTGAACAAAATAACAGACCTATAAAACAACAGTCCTATTATATTTATCTCCCGAACGCTGATGAGGTGTCTTTTGGCAATCAATTGAGTTCTAATTTACAGACAATCTTAGGTATTAGGAGTGTTCCTGTGCAATTTGCTCAAAATTGGGCAGAGGGACGTGACCCCGCCATTCAAAAACTTATATCTCGAAAACCGCCAAATCGATTGGTTTTTAATTTACAGACAATTTTAGGTATTGGCACAGGAGTGTTCCTGTGGAGATTGGTCAAAATTGGACAAATGGGCGTGGCTCCTCCTATATAAACAATACGCGCAAGACAACAAAATACGAAATGTCGTGTATCAAAAAGCATTGCAATGAACGAAATCGTTACGTACAAACAAACAATCTGTTTTGATTGTTTTGTTGTTTTGACATTATGGCAATCGAAATATAAATAAAACATTATTTTGAGATTCGTTGCGATTTCAAATTTAATGTTAGAAAATAAATCTTTTGGACAGGACAACGTCTGTCGGCTCAGCTATATATTCGGCAAAATCTGTTATTCTGTTATGAATTTTCTGTTATGAATCATAAAAGATCTCGAACATAAAATATCTTTTATAAATCGTATTCAGGGTTTCGAACTTTTATGAAAATCTGTTATGGAAGTTCGAAACTTGAAAATCTGTTACGAAGCTGTCAAAACAAACCGCAGAGTTTTTTTTTATGCATAGACGGTAGGCACCTGATCAAATTTGCGCAAAAAACATATTAAAATGCAGTCTGAAAAGAGTATATTTTTAATTATTACAAAAATAATTGTGTTATAAATACTGGAACATCTTTTTAGGAAAAAGCCTGTTATGAACTGTATCCGTAAAAATGTAGTGTCGCGAGAAACTTGAAATAAATATCCAACTTTACATCGTCATCATTAGAAATACAATTTACCTGAATTTGAAATGAAATGGTTGTATTCGTGTTTTGTAAATTGTTCCAATCCAATCTAAAGAGCTGAATAAAACTCATACATTAGGAAGGTCAAATGGATTACTATTTATTCCTAGTTCCAGCAAAAGTGATCGGTGTCTTCGTCTAAACCAAAAATATTCATTCAATCATTTTCAATGGTCCGGACGTCGTGCGATCCTGGTTGGGGACATTCGTTTAATATGACCAAACCACCGAAGCATGGATCGCTCCGTCCGGAGAAGTAGCTATTCGACATTGAGTTCCTCGCGAATTAAAGCAAAAGTAGGTACAAATTTCCAAATTATTTTCGATTACATACCCACTAGTTTATGCACAATTATTACATTTGTCTTCTTTTGTAAACATTTCGTTGACGATAAATTATATAGATATCCATTTCAATTCAAAACTTTCTAATTAATAAAAATCTTTTATGATAAAAGTCACAAAATTCTGTCTTTTATTCTGTTATGATTTATAACAGATTTCATAAAAGATTTTTGCACGCAGAATACCAATTCTGGAGATCGTAAAAGATTTTTTGACAGTTCGAACTCTTGTATGGAAATTCATAACAGAATAACAGGAAAAATGGATAAAAGATTTTGCCGAATAGGCCTAAATAATAAATCTTTGTACAGGGTGTCCCAGTTAAGAAGTATAATCCTTTAAGGGAAAATTCCTGAAGTTCTTCCGAACAAAAAATTGGGTATGGTTTGTTTCGTCATTTTTATCTCGTTTTTTAGTTGTTTCGTTTTAGTCGTTTCGCATTTTGTTGCTTCAGCATTTTTATTAATATGTTTTTCAATTATCTGGTTTATATTTGTTTCGAAAAAAAATAATTCAGTTTTTTACTTAGTTCGTTTTAAGCTCATTTCGCCTTTTATTGTTTAGTTTTTCGATTATTTCGGTTTTTGTTTATTTCGATTTCAATTATTTCGCCATCATTTGTTTCGTTTTTTTTTTTTGATGTAAATTCGCGCGTAAACTGTAAGATGCGTATGGGGGGGCATGCTGCCCCCCTGCAACCCCCCTGCTTGTGGTCACTGTAGGATTTGGAGTAGGTGCAAGGTTGGGTATATGCAAAGTTTATATTATGTTGTTTGCTAATTTTACCGCCAAAAACTACGAAAACGAATTTCGAAAAGAAATCCACACGCCAAAACAATAGATTCTAATAAAAATAAAATGCGAAATAAACCATTAGTGAGATAACATTGACCTAAATAACTCATTGCACTTTTAACGAAAATGCAAAACGAGTAAAAAGCGAAAGAAAGAAATGCGAAATTATTGTAGGGCGAAGTGATTGAAAAACAAATATTAACCGACACTACAAAGCGAACTCGGACATACGTCTATCGTGGCCGTGCACCGATATTGAACTTAACAATCTCGAATACACTACTCATATGGCCGAGCTGCCAATGACAGTCCTACAGTGCTACCAACTACTTAAGAAAGGGATATGTTCTACTGAACTCTAGGAGGCGTATCATACTTTCGCTTACATTCGGCCATCCGACATTACACTGCCCTCAGTGTAGGCGCCTTTCACATCGTGTTGTGTTCATTTTCATATACCTAGTTTGTCACCCAGTTATCTTACGTTGAACAGAGGAATCTTCAAAATTCAGCAGCTTGACTACTTAAGGAATCTCATCATCATCCTTTCACTTCATGCTATTTTCCAACTTCGCACATGCTTTCATCTTTACCATGGAAGGAATTACATCATCTTCTTTACAGAAGGAATCCTCAACTTTCAATTATATTACTATTCACCATTGATACCATGACAAATTCCGTTGAGCCTAGCAACTCAGCTGGAAGTCAAGCCCAGTTCAATGTTTTTCTCATTCTATACCATTATTTGCCATTGATGCTGCGCAAACTTCCGTTGAGCCTAACAACTCAGCAGGAAGTCAACCCAGTTCAATTCTCTCATTCTATACTATTATTGCCATTGATACTGCGAAAAGTTCCGTTGAGCCTAACAACTCAGCAGGAAGTCAAGTCCAGTTCAATGTAAAATCTTCATATAATAATATTGTGGTTACTTACTTATTACACAACTTGTCTTCATTTAACCTCTGAAAAATGTCGAAAACTGTGAATGAATAAGCAACTCATATTTACTGTTTCCTTGTATTAGGTATACTGTTTTTATTGATAATTCAGAAATCTATTATAATCCAATACTAAAATGTGAGTTACATAGTCACAACTCTATGAAACGAAAATGAGATAAATAGGAAAATCTA
Source organism: Cheilosia scutellata (assembly GCA_955612985.1). Lineage (NCBI taxonomy): Eukaryota > Metazoa > Arthropoda > Insecta > Diptera > Syrphidae > Cheilosia > Cheilosia scutellata. The sequence continues at coordinate 76,884,399 of OY015314.1, forward strand.
TTACGTTAATTCAGTGCGCATCTCTATCGCCAAAACGTCATAATTGTATTTGAATTCATTTTTTTTTGTGAGTTTTTCTTGAGTGAGCAGCCGAGCTAGACGGACACGGACGAGTAAGGAAAATTAAATAAAAAAAAAAAAGGAACTTTTAAGCGCGTGCTAATGCGCGGGAAAAAAATAAAAAAAAAACGAAATAAAGTCTTTAAATTAGTCTAATATAAAGTGCTATCAGTTTTTGCAATTTAAAACTTAAATTAATTGTGCGGTTTAAGCGATTCCGCTGGATTAAATTTTTCCATCCATCCACCCCATGGGCGGGTGCGTAGTGGATATTAAAAAAGACAAAGATGGCCGCAAAGGCGTCGGCAGAAACCCCCAAATTGTCACCCAAAGGGATATAAAGGCTGCGCGTATGCTACAATTTATTCGTAATAATACGATCTCGAAATGTTATCGGAATATTTCCGACCAAGCGCCTCATTTAAAAATGGATCTCCACCAAACCAGTGGTGGTACTTCGCCCACGAGTGCAGCTTTGCCTGAAGTTGGTTCTCCGGACGCGACGAATTCTATGGATCCCAGCGATCAGCGATCATGGTGCAACGTGACCAACGCTAAAAAAAGGAAATCTGGAACATTGAGTCCGGCATCTCCAATTATTTCTGAAGATATAAATCCATACGCTATCCTGGGAGATATAAATATTCTCAAAAGTCAGTTCTCCGTAGCCAAAAAGTCTAACAACAAAAAGACACCTATCCCGGAGCAACCAACTTTAGACTGGCCATCGCTGGATAATATTATGAACACTGCAAGCACATCAATTGGAGCCGCTATAGACGCTTCCCAGGACCGGAATCCGGATGCAACCATCGACAACCCAGTGACGTACAACGTTCCAATAAGCTCATCGGCAGGGACCAGCCATTCAACCTTGACAAAGGATCCATCATCGGACTCGATTGACGGCAGCAGAAGTAAGGGGGGTAAGTTTTGTCCACCGATTATATTGCATAATGTAGATTCTAGGCAGCTCTCAGCTGATTTAAAAGAAAAATCTAAAATAGCAAAGTTCAGCTTCGAATTTAGACAGGGGAAAAACAACTCTTGTAAGTTGTATGTTAGTGAGCCCGGGGCTCATCGGCAGTTGATGGAAAATTTTCGGAACAACAGTAACGTTCAAGCACATTCTTTCACTCTCAAGGGTGACAAAACAGTTAACCTCATCCTTAGAGGTTTAAATTCGGGATTCAAGCCCGAGGAGGTGTTACGCGAAATCGATTTGGTGGTGCCTAACACGGTTAACCAGGTGACCGTGTTCAGTACAATTCGGTCTGTAGAACACAAACTCAACCTTAACCTTTTTTTAGTACGGCTATTTCCGGGGAAGTTGGCTAGGGAGATAATAAATGTGTCAAATCTTTTTAATTTCAAGGTATCTTGGGAAAAACCCAGGGGAAACGTGGGGACTTTGCAATGTAGAAGGTGCCAAAACTTTGGCCACCTGGCCAAAAATTGCGCCAACACATACCGATGTGTGAAGTGCGATAAAAAACACAACCCGGGCGAATGCCAAGTTAAAGCTTCTGAAGGAACTAAAGCCTTTTGCGTTAATTGTTCTAAAGACCACCCTGCTAACTACAAGGGTTGTGAAGCCTATAAGAAATTTGACCTTAGAAGGCGGGCAATTTTTAAAGAGGCAAAGGAGGCCAGAGAGGCTTCCAATGTTCCTAAAGTTCTACACAATAGCCCTGCAAAGCTGACCTCATCAAAGGTCTCGTTTGCTAGCTTACTTAGAGATGAGGCCCCTCATCAAGTGGCCCCAACTTCCGCTTGGACTTCTGCCTTAGCGTCGCGACCCCCAGTCCCTCTGGCCCCCTCGTCCAAAGTCAATTCCGTTAACAATAATTATTTGAACGACTTCCTGGACCTCTCCAATGAACTTTTTGGTATGGAGGTTTCCACTTTACTGAGAGAAATCGAAGATTTCGTCAAAGGTTTTAAGAATTCAAAAGCATCACTCCAGGAAAAAAGATTGAACTTTTTAAGCATTCTCAACAGGATCCTCTTAAGTAAATAATGTCGCTAAACCTTCTAACACACAACATTTCGTCCCTTATTGATCATGGCAGAAGAGTTGATCTTCTTAGATCTCTTATTGCCAACGAAACCTCTATAGCCTTCGTTCAAGAGACAAGGCTAAAATCTAGACACAACCCATTAATCGACTCGTTCCACCCAATGAGGGATCTGAGAGATGATAGAGGACCAGGGGTGGCTCTCCTAATCAAAAACAACATCAAGTTTGAACCTGTGACCTTCAAGTGCGCGGCCTTCCCCTCAATTTTTGCAGAAATTAACATGAAAATCGCGGGCTCTCCGAAAAGGGTATTGTTAGGATCTATTTATATCCCGAGTAACTGCCCACCCGCTCGTATGATCGAAGACCTAAATAGGATCAAAGTCCTGTCTGACTCTTTTGATATCTGCATCTTGGGGGGCGATCTCAATGCAAAACACCATAGTTGGGGTGACTCAACTTTAAACCAGAATGGGAGAACATTTTACAATTGGCTAGTCTCTGTGGCCCCAACTCTTATTAACATAAATGCTGACACCCCCTCCTTCCCCAGAGGTCTGTCCTTCTTGGATCATTTTATTATTTCTCCTGAGTTAATCAACCAGGCAAACCCGAACTTCGTTATTAATACAGTAGATTCCTTTTCGGACCATTACCCTCTGAATTTGAAAATTAACTTTTCAAATCTCGAGATTTTAGCCCCTATCCAGTGCGTATCTAGGTGCTTCAAATCAATGTCGTGGCCAACCTTCCGGAGGACGATTGAAATTAAACTGGAATACTTCTTTCCCTCAGCAGATATTTGCCTTAGCAATACTGACATCGATTCCCTAATCGATCAATTTAATAGGATTATCACGGAGACTGTCGATTCCCTTTCCGTAATTCGCCCCTTGGAAATCAAAAAGTACAAATCCCTACCCGAAAACATTAAAATCCTATTTAGGATTAAAGCGAGGTGGCAAAGGAGGCTCAAAGCAATCTTTCACGCAACTTACAATCGTCACTCCTCGGAGTATAAAATATTAGAAAAGCAAATTTCCCTCCTTAAGAAAATCACCCAAGATAGCGTCAGAATCTGGATTAACAAGCAATTTGAAGATAAGTTGGGTAAAATTAAACCCAGTCCGCAAGCTTTCAAGGAAGCTAACAGATTCCTGGGTAAAACTCGTAAATTTGCCTGCTCGAAACTTTTGGTGGACGGGCGTCCGATTCACGGGGATCAAAATATTGCCAATGAGTTTAGGAACTACTTCTCTGAGGTTTACAAGGAAACAATTCCCACTTTCGATCCCATTCTAACTGAGCATGTCCGTTCCACTACCAGAAATATTAAGAGCATAGTTCCACCTCGCATATTCAATTTTTGCCCAGCGGATCCCGCTACTGGCTCTTCTGCCCAGGAGTTTTTCACTTCATTCACGGAAATCCAAGATATTCTTAAACGATTGAGTGGGAAAAAATCAGCCGGTCCGGATGATATATCAAACTTTATTCTTAAAAGAATCCCCAACAAGGCAATTCAATTTCTGGTCATTTTAATAAACAACTGTATCAACAACGGCTACTTCCCTAAAGCCTGGAAACTGGCTAAGCTAATCCCGCTTCAAAAAAAACCTAATTGCTCCGAATTGAAAAATTTCAGACCAATCTCGATGTTGTCTAATGTTGGGAAAATCCTTGAGAGGATAATCCTTAACAAAATTGACTCCCATGTCGATGATAACATCGACTTCTTATCCGACTTACAATTTGGGTTCCGTAAGGGTCACTCCACGGTACACGCTCTTCTGAAACTCCATCAAGATATCTCTGTCAACCTTAAGGATAAAAAATGTACCACTGCGTGTTCCCTGGATGTGGAGAAAGCTTTTGACAGCGTCTGGAGAGATGGTCTATTATTCAAAATTTCTCAACTGGACTACCCTAGACATTTGATTAATCTGATTATTAGCTTCCTCTCTGAGAGAGAATTCTTTGTACAAATCCAAAATTCAAGCTCGGACCTTGCTGGTTCCAATAGCGGTGTCCCACAGGGCTCTATCTTGGGTCCGAGACTTTATAACCTATTCATGCATGATTTCCCTCATATTCTCTTTGAAAACAACTCCATATCCTCCCAAGCCATTCTGTATGCAGATGACACCTTCGCATACGCCAGCGCTAATTACCCGTTAGATGCCCTCAGGTGTCTAAAACGTCATATCCACATCATTAGTGAGTTCTATAGTAAATGGGGCATTAAAATTAATGAACTTAAATCCGAATGCGTCTGTTTTAGAAATGCTAGCGGGAAAGGCAGGGAGGGGGTCGTTCACGAAAGCAAGGACCTCAATTTACAACTAAGGTCTAATCAGGTTATATTTAAAAAATCATTAAAATACTTGGGGGTTACCTTTAATAACCTATTTAAGTTTAATACTCACGCTAGAATCGCCTTATCCAGAGCAAGAAAAATATCCTATAAACTGATGCCCCTCCTGAAGAGCAATACACTTAATAAAAAGGTTAAGGTCTTATTTTACAAAACCATGATAAGACCCCTCCTAGGGTACGGCTTCCCAGTTTGGTTCTCCATCTCCCCGACTGTAGTTGGAGAGTTGGAAGTTCTGGAGAGAAGGGTTTTAAGACTCTGTGCCAATAAACATTACGAATCGCGAAATAAGAAATTTTCTAATTATCATATTTATAACGATACCAACACCATTCCGTTTTCAAAGTACGTAGCCTCTCTCCTGCTTAAATCCCTGAATAAAATGGAGTACAACGAAAATGACACTATTAAACAAATTTATGCCTCCCAATGCAACTTGAGATTGGAAGAATCGCCTTACGTGTCCCCCTTCATTCTGTTAAATGAAGTAATGGATCTTACTGCCGATGGGCCCCCAATCGCATTCTACCAAAAGGTCATAATTGGCCAAAATCGCGGATAACTATATCAGTTGTCGCTGAACTTTGTTAAATATGATCAGATTAAGTAACTCATCAAATCCATTATGCAATATTTCATTATCCAATTCAAATAAAAATAAAAACATTGGTCCGGTTGGCAAAGCTCACATCCTTTACCTAGACATAAGTTATTCTAAGTAATTTATTATATTAAATAATGTATACATACGCAGCTTCTATTCCTGTGATAACCATTTGATATAAAATTCTGACCTTCCGTCGTTAATATAAAAGCTCTCCATGTAACTTTTAATTCTACCTACTATAGCTCACTCAAACATAACTGAATTTCACAGGTAAAATTAAAATCAAGAGAAAATCAAAAAAAAAAAAAAAAAAATAAGTAACTAAAATCTATGTAATCGCACTGATACATATACCTAGATATCTGTTTATGTCTATTTCTCTACGTAACTTTATGTACCTATGTATATATGTTCAATGTCGTCTATCATAAGTAATTTTATGTATCGAACAAACCACCTAGTGGCCTAGAGTGAGGGATTCCCAATGTTCCCTCCCTCTTTCGCTTTCCCTTTTTTTTCATTATTTGTATATATATACACTCAATTGTATATTCATGTAGTTTCATTTTTTTGTTACGAACGAACATCAATATTATTAAATTCGTTACAGAGGAATAAAGTTAAGTATATTTTTTTATTAATCTGAATTGTCGCCTTGTTCTTCCAATATTTCATCCCATTTAGACATGGTAAAATCTTGAAGGGATCCCCAAGGCTTCATGTGGTTTGCGGCGTGGACAGATTCATATCGTCTTGAGGAAACTGTCGTGGTTGCTGTATCTCCGACAACATATCGGTCGTTGGGCAGAATTTTCTTCACTTCATACGGCCCTTTATATCGTGGCAATAATTTTCGCGATTGGCCAGTAGCAGGATGTTCAGCGCGGATAAGAATTAAATCTCCAACTGCATACGTTCGAGGACTTCGATGGATATTGTTGAAGTTTGTAGCTTGGGATGTTTGAATTTCCTGCATTCGCTGTGAAGCCTTTTCGCGAACTTCTGAGAGGGGAATATTTTCTTCGTCGTCACCCGAATCACATTCTTGTAACGTGATATTCAGATGATTCGCTAAAGCATTTTTGGGTTTGAAGTCAAACATTGGATTGTCGACAAGTGCTCCTCCCAGTCTCTGCCATCTTCCCTTACTGTCATGGTGGAGACTGCAGTCCCAACAGTTCGGAAATAGCGTTCTATTTGTCCATTCCCGCGGGGCGTACGGACTGCATTCAGAATGTGGCGGATTCCATGCTCTTCACAGAAGTTTTTGAAGGTGTTCGATGTAAAAGCGGTACCCCGATCGCTGATTATTTGTGTTGGCGTTCCAAAGAATTGAGTCAATTCAACCAGCGTTCGGACTACAGAGTTTGTTGAGGTATTTTTAACGGCTCGTAATATTAAAAACTTTGTAAATGCATCGATGAGTCCCAGAATGTAAATATTTCCCTTTGTGCTTTTAGGCATTGGCCCTAAGTGATCAACGTGAAGCGTATGAAATGGAATCGGGAGCTTATTGATTGGATGAATGTGATAACGTGTCTCATCCTTCGATTTCTGGTTATACAAACACGGGATACAACTTTGTAAGTATTTTATGACTGTATGTCGCATACGTGGAAACCAATACATTTTTCGAATTTTTTCCAATGTCCTATCCAAACCGCAATGACCAATGTCATCATGGGAAGACTTAATTATTCGCCACCGTACACCTTGGGGGGTGTGCGCAGTAGCACAGTGGTTAGTGTGCTGGACTACTGTGCGGGGGATCCCACTATCCAAGGTTCGATCCCCGGAAAAACCCAAATTACATCTTAAGGTTTTTTTCTACTGCGCCACCTCTCGCGAACGTCTGACAAACATCCGAGAGTATAACTGTCATGAAAAAGCTTCTCAATTCAGCCGTTCGGACTCGGCATAAAATTGTAGGTCCCTTCCATTCGTCCCAAAAATAGAAACTCACACAAACGAATGGTTGCGAGAAGCTAGGCCTAGGGTGTCTACCGCCTGTTGCGCCACCTATTTATTTTTTTTTTACACCTTGGGGGACCACAAATCGAGGTCCATCTGCAGTTTTTCTAAAGACTCGTTCGTGTTTTAGAAGATACGTTTTTTCAATGTCTTTGGTTTTCGGATTTGTTGAATCAGATCTCTTAAGTATATCGTAATTTTCTTTTATAAAAGGATCGTGCAGCTGCATACTTGCAACCCAGTCTTCTTCATTCATGCCGATTATATTAATATTAAGACCAACTTCTTCCGCGTCTAAGGAGTTTTCGGTCGGATTTCGGCTAAGCGCGTCCGCATGTGACATTTGAGTTGCTGGTCTATAGCGTAACTCAAAATCGAAGTCCTGTATTTTCAGCCACCATCGCGCTATTCTTGGAATAAGATCTCGTTTGTTTTGGGTTAGTTTAAGTGAGTTGCAATCCGTATAAATGATGAACCTTTTACCTAACAGATAATATCGAAATCGATTTAGACTTTCAACGACGGCCAGAGCTTCCAACTCATAGCTATGATATTTTTTTTCCAAGTCGGTGGTTGCTCTACTAAAGAAAGATACTGCCTTCTTCGCTCCTGCTTCTTCGACTTGAATTAGTACACCAGCTAGTCCCAAAGAACACGCATCAGTGTGGAGTTCGTGATTTTTTGAAGGGTTGTATATAGTTAGAACGGGGGGTGTTGATAATTTTGTTTTTAACTGATCAAATGCTGATTGTTCTACTGATGTCCAGACAAAAGTTACGTCTTTTTTCAAAAGAGCACTAAGAGGTGCAGCTATTACGGCGTAGTTGGGAACAAAGCGTCGAAAGTATCCGGATAAGCCGAGAAACTGTTTCACGTGTTCACGAGGAATTGGACTTTGCAATTTCCTGGCATTACGCCTGAAATACCAATTTCGTGCCCTAAGTAGGTTATTGTATCAGAGAAAAATATGCATTTGGTTAAGTTAAGGGTTAGGTTTGCTTCTAACAATAGTTTTAAAAGATTTTCGAATAAAATGAGAACAGTGTTTGTATCTTCGCCGAAAATAACAATGTCGTCCATATATATGGATATATTGGAACTATTAAGTTTACGAGTAATCGAGTTCATTAGTCGTAAGAAAATCGCTGGCGCATTAGTTAATCCAAAAGGGACTCTTTTATATTGGTATTGCCCTCTTGGGGTGACGAACGCAGTTAAATACCTTGAACTTTCGTCAACCGGAATTTGATGGTAGCCACTAAGTAGATCTAATATAATGAAAACTCTTGCGTTGACCATGGAATTGATTAGCTCCTCGATATTTGGTGTTGGAAAATTTTCTCGCACTGTTATTGAGTTGAGTTGCCTATAATCGACGACCATTCTGTAAGAGCCATCTTTCTTTTTGACGAGTAATGCTGGACTGGAGAACTCTGAATTGGACTCTTCGATAATATTGTTTTGTAACAGTTCGTCGATAATAGTGTTCAACTGTTCTACTTCGTTGTAAGCGACTCGATATGGTTTATGGCGAATTATTTTATTTTCCTTTAAAGTTATTTTCATTTTCACGAGACTTGTTTTGCCAAGTTCTTTTAAGCTGAGGGCTACACATTGACGATATTTATTTAATAATACGATTAAAGCTGTTTTGTCTGTATCGGTATATGCATAGTTACCAAATTTAATATCATTTAAGTTAATTGTGGCGAGTTTTTCTTGATTCGAGTGCCTTGTTTCAGCGTAAGATCAGGGATGCTGAATGCGTTCTTCATCGCAATTTTGTATTGTTAGATTACCATATTTTTTAATTAGACATACCTTAGGAGAGTCGAGAAAGTTTCGCCCAAGTATCATGGCAACATCTTGGGCCGAATTTTCGACTACAAGTATTTCCGTATTCATTGTAACATCACCTGCACATACTGTCTTTATTATTTTTCCTACAGTTTTAGCCGAACCCATTCCAAATCCACGTAGCTCGGTTCGGTACGGTTGCATCTCCCATTCGTGTTTTATTACTTCGGCTATTGTTAGTGTTGTACAATCAGCTCCGAGGTCTAGAAATGCCTTAATCTGTTTACCATCTACTGTGACTGTTTTTAAAAGCCCGCTTTCGTCTCCGGATTTAAGTAAACGACGCATTTGTCGGACTGGTTCATTTGATTGATCAATGTTGTGCCGTTTGGCATCGCAATGGTAAGCTATGTGTCCAAATCGATTACATCTATAACACTTTACATTGGTGAAGTCGTAGTTTTGTGATCGAAAGTTGTTAGCTCTGAGTTTGGTGGGACGGTATTATATCTAGGATGAAAGGTGTACGGTTTTGAAATTGGCGATGAGGAACTATTTATTGAATTGTAGTTTTCTGAACGAAATTTGTTTGCTTTTGGGACATCTGCAGAAACAGTTTGCCTGAGATAAGGCGACAGTGGTTTTGAAACTGAGGATGCGCATGTATTTTGTCTGCGCTCGAAATTTTCTCGAACCTGCTGTTCGACTTCTATAGCATTATATGATTGGATTTTTGAAAGCAAATCGACTGTGTTGTTACAGTTAGCTAAAGTTAAATAGTTTCTTAGTTCACGATCTCTTAACCCTGAGATTATATACTTTAAAACGGTGTCGTATCGTAGATGTGCTTTTTCTGCAAGGGCTTCTACGTCATATGCATAATTTTCGAAACTTTCGTTGGGTTCCTTTCGTCGAGTCATTAATTGAGAAATAATCTCTGTTTCGTTAGCAGAACTTGGAAAATCGGCAACAATTTTGGTTTTAAACTCAACCCACCCATTTAAATTACCTTGTTTAGCGCAAAACCACTTACGTGCTCCTTCCTCAAGTCGTAGGGAAGCGTATAGAAACGTGGTCCGATGGTCCCAGTTGTAGAGTTGGCGAATGTTTTCGATTGTTTCAATCCACTGCGATGCATTTAAACCAGAATTTGATGCCGGGTTGAAAGGAGGTATTATGTTTTTTATTTCTTCCTGTCCTAGCATTATAGATGGATGTGTTGAAGCTGTTGATGTGGACGAAATTTCACTTCTTTTGCTTTGAGATCGCCTGTTAATGGCGACTATTCTACCGAGATTCGCATTTTGTGATCTCAATTCATCTATTTCCCTTCTTAACTCCTGCATCTCGTCTTCGGCAGATGATCTTTTTTTTGCATTTCTTTTTTCCATTTTCCCAGATAGATTAATATTGTTAATGAAAATGATTTTACTTTATTTTGTGTTTAAATGCGCACTAAGACGAAAATACACGCGTCGATGTTTTAGATACAAGCTCTATTTGATATACTCGTATCTATTCCTACTTCTAATTACTAAAATAGTACACAACACAACGTGAGATCGGGGTTATCCCACTTCTGATCTATTAACCGACACTACAAAGCGAACTCGGACATACGTCTATCGTGGCCGTGCACCGATATTGAACTTAACAATCTCGAATACACTACTCATATGCCCGAGCTGCCAATGACAGTCCTACAGTGCTACCAACTACTTAAGAAAGGGATATGTTCTACTGAACTCTAGGAGGCGTATCATACTTTCGCTTAGGTACACAAAGTAAAACAAAAACAAACTACGATATTACGAAGTAAACAGAAATAATTGTAAGAAAAGCGAAACAACAAAATGCGAAGTAAAAAAAACAAAACAATAGGCACCCCAAAAAATTGTATGTCAAGGGGGTCTATTTTCATCGTATTTCCCGTTATAGCCCATCAAAGTAGGTGACCCCCAATTTGGAGGTGTTGCCACTTAAAACGCTATAACTTCTAAACTATTATAGCTGCAAAAATAGTTTTGTACAGTTTTGACAATTTAGTAGCGCATACAAGTCTTAAGCACTTCGGCTACATCTGGGCAGCTACAAAAAAGTTATGGCTTTTTAAACTGAATTTTTTTCTTAAAATGCCTCTCAAAATTTTTACTTAATAAATTTTAATTTTTTTTATAAATTTGTTATCTTTGAGAAATTTACTAAAAATTATGTTAAGCAACTTTTTTACGTACAATCACCAGAAGTTGTATAGTAAAGCCGTTTTTTGTCAAAAATGGTCAAAGCAAATTAAGTGCGAATAATAAACTAACGTAACTCTATGAGCAATGGTTAACAGTTAATGTATTGTCCAATAGAAAAAGAAGCTTAACATTGAAAGTTGATCTCCAAAAAATGTATTCAAAACGTGAATACGCGGAAATAGTGTTTGTATACTTACGTCTTCCGCAATGGGAACGATTCTTTGGCAAGATAGGAGCACCAACGCCGATACCCAAATCGTAGTACACCATAGTAGTACAGCCGGGTATTCGCTGATACGTGTCAGAGCCTTGTTGATACCGCGTGAATTCCTCGAAATAAAAAGGAATGACGTTCAGACGCAGCGGCGGTATAAATTGAGAGTGGGATTTGCGTGCTGTGGAAGTTCAACCTTGAGTCAGGTCCACAGAGTAATAGATTACACCCTTTCCATTTCACACCGGCACAGGATTTACTACCAGGAGCTGCGCAAAGAAGGGTGGAATTTTTCCAGTGGCTATTGCGCAAACCGGCAGAAGACGGGCACTTCCCCAAGAACATTCTGTGGACTGACTAAGCGCAATTCACAAAATTACAAAGTAACAAATCTCCTCAATTTGCACCATTGGTCAGACCCCATGATTCAATTACTATAGATTACGCATTGCGCATGTTCGCCATTTTGAACGTGACGTCATTTGAGCGTAGAATTTTTGTACTTCGTTCGATTTGGGTTGATTTAAGTAGTCGATTGCCTTAATTGCTCCAAATATTATTACCTAAACAAATTATTAAATATCAACATTTATTGAAATGGGTGTTTGTGCTGTGTTTGAATGTAACAACAATACAGAAAAAAAAACTTTCAAGGAAAAAACTCTGCTTAAACAATGCGTACTCTTCTGTAGAAGAAAAGATGTACTAAACCTAAAAACTGCAAAAGTTTGTAATCTGCATTTCCTAAAAGAGGAAATGCGGTCAATGGCCATGACTTAAAACTATTTTGCATACAAAATGAAAAAAAAATCATCTTGTGTCGTTTCCATAATAAGTCTGATACGCTTTTTGGGTCATAACAAAACCTTTACAAAATACTTATTGCATCAATACGAATAATAAGACAAATTAAACATTTTCAGCAAATCCATTTATAATTAACACAAAACAAATGAAAACAAAACTTCACTGGCAAATATTCTCACCATTATCTCTACTTGTCAAAATGCATTCTGCGCTCAAATGACGTAGGTGCGCAGAACGAAAAAAACTGAACATCACCATTGCGCTATCTGTAGTATTTGTATCATGGTCAGACCCCAATCCCCATTTAATACGCACAACATCCTTTCAAAGGTAACATTTTAATTATTGTGAGCAACTTCTTCAAAATGTGTGGTTATTTCAAAGGAGGTTTACCTTAAATGCTTGAAAACACTTTAGTAAGCCCGCACGTTCTTCCACAAACAGTTAATTCCCATTCCTACCTGGAATTTCTTAGAGAACGATTACCGGAGCTCCTTGAAGATGTTCTTCTTGTTCAGAGAAAAGCGATGTTCTTTCAACAAGATGGGGCAGCTTGCAGAGTGATCACTGGTCACCTACATTGATTTGCTATAACGGGAAATACGATGAAAATAGACCCCCCCCCCTGCGATACAATTTTTTGTTCGGCAGAACTTCAGGAATCTTCCCTTTAAGTATTATATAATTCTTCTGTACGTATGTTTGTTACCGAACTCCTCCCAAAGGGCTGGACCGATTTTAATGAAATTCTGTGTGTGTTTGAATGGGTCTAAGGATGGTTTAGATTCACAACTAGACCCGGTAGGTGGCGCTGGGATCCGATTCCACAAAATTTCAAGTAATAAACACTCCACAATAAAAAATTTTAAAAAGCAAGAATAAACTCATGAATAAAATTTCAAATAATATACACCCAACAAAAAAAAGTCATGAATAAAATGTCAAATAAAAAGGATAATTATAGTATAGTATAGTATATTTATAAAATTCTTTTTGAAACTTTCGAGAACCTCCTCGTTTTAAAAAGTGTGCAGTCAAACATTTTGTAAATTCATGTCACCAACTAACAATAACAACATATTTTTTTTAATATGACTTTAGCTAAGACAATTTGCCTGCCTATTTAACAAATGACGCATTTTTCTTTTGTGGTACAGGAATTATATGTAGTTACTTGTTAAATCTTGATTTTTAACTAGTGCTTGTAGAATTCTTAAATTGTAGTTTTGTTGTACAAAATTTCTCGATTAACTAACTCGTGGGAATATAGAGTTCCTTTCAAAATTTGTGCTATAATAGGACTAAATTAATACAATTAATATTTTATCAAGACAAATAATTCACATTTCTACTTTCAACCACATAAAATCTGACAAATTTCAACTCAAACGTTAAATTTTCTTAAGTTTATAACAATCGTTTGTATACCTACAATTTTTGTCGGAACAAAAGAAAAAGGTTATGGCACTTTGAAAATTGGAAAAATATTTTTTTTTTTCAGTTCTCATGAGTTCTAAAAAGTGCTCAAGAAACTCAACAAAAATTCCTTATGAAATCATTTTCTAAACAGAACAAAAACAAAATTCATATAATTTTCCATAATCTTGAATTAATACCTATTACATAATTCTAGATTTTTGCTTTCTAAATATTTTATGCTAAATTTTAGCTATTCGAGATTTCTTTTTTCGAGATTTTGTTCATTAAACATTTTTCGTTTTTTCAATATTTTTTTCTAAATTATTACATGTTTTCTGTACATGTATTATATTTTTCTACATATTATCGGGTCGGGGTAGACCCGTTGAAAGGGTATGCAGTATGCTCCATTTTATTTTGCGAAGCTTAATCACGTCGCGTCGGTGGGAACTTGGCATTTTAACATGTTGATGGGAACATGGTATTATACTCTTGGATTAGATTTTCATCGAAATCCGATAAACGCAGTTTGTCTGAGTGGAGTAGGTACCTTACACAAATTATAGTTGTATATAAATTTTCTACTAGATGGAGCTTTCGAACTTTTTCATTCGTTTTACCAGATGTAGGCGTACCACAAATTATGAAAAGAGATAACTATATTACCAGAAAGAAGATATCTGAGCTCGGAGTTGTTATACTCGAAGTAAGCGATATGCCAAAATAATAAATATTTTTTTCCTTTCCAAACAAACAACGAATATATATTTTTTAGCCATTGAACCACACGACTATAGAATTAAATAAAATACAATTGTTGTCATATTATTTTGAATAATCAGAAATGCAAAATGTCCATCCATTCGTCAGACTCGACCAACGATAGTAAAAAAACCACTCGCATAATGACTTTCCGCCCCACTTACGAGGAGTTTCAAAACTTTTCTACTTATGTAGATTATATGGAGGAACGTGGAGCTCATCACGCAGGCCTCGCAAAAGTAATACCTCCGCCAGAATGGGTTCCTCGTAAATCGGGCTATTCGATTGAAGAGATAAATATGACAATACCGGCCCCTATTTGCCAAGTGGTCTCAGGTGAGCAAGCGTTTTCGCCTGTACTCCAAATAAATTATACTGCATGGATATGTTATAGGAAAACAAGGTGAATATCAGCAAATAAATGTCCAAAAACGAACAATGACTCTCAGGCAATTTAAAGAGCTTGCCGAATCAGAGCGATATCAGACTCCTAAACATTTTGACTACGATGATCTAGAAAGAAAGTACTGGAAGAACGTCACATACATTGCACCACTCTATGCAGCTGATGTTAAGGGTTCATTAACTGACTCTGATGTCAAGGAGTGGAACATAGATAGGCTAGAAACAATACTAGATTATGTGAACAAGGACTATGGCATTGAAATAGATGGTGTCAACACAGCATACCTCTATTTTGGAATGTGGAAGAGCTCATTTGCCTGGCACACAGAGGATATGGACTTATATTCTATTAATTATTTACACTTTGGAGCTCCAAAAACATGGTATGCGATTCCACCTGCTTATGGAAAGCGGCTGGAGAAGCTCGTAAATCGCATTTTCTATGAAAATTACCAAAGCTGCAATGCTCATCTTAGGCATAAAATGACATTGATAAGTCCGCAAGTCCTTCGACAAAACAAAATACCATTTAATAAAGTCACTCAGGAAGCAGGTGAGATAATGATAACATTTCCCTTTGGTTATCATGCTGGTTTCAATCATGGTTTTAATGGAGCCGAGTCAACAAACTTTGCCACGAAGAGATGGATTGAATATGGCAAAAGAGCCAGTATTTGTCATTGTCGAAAAGATATGGTGAAAATTTCTATGGAAACGTTTGTAAAGAGATTTCAACCTGAGCGCTATGAGAATTGGTTACAAGGAAATGACTATGGAGCCCATCCCGAAGATCCTGATAAAGTATATCCAGCACCGGCACCAACGATCAACAAATATAGTTACAGCAAAAGGTAAATTAATAAATAATTATATAAATAAAAACGCACAATGCACATGAAGCTAAAATCAAAGATAATAAAATATTATATTATCTTTGCTAAAATCGTATGGCCGCAGAGGTGGCCTTACTTTCGTATCATAATTTAAACTAAATTATTATTTATTAGTAAAAACAAAACCCGAAATAGATTTATTTGTTTTTGGTTCACATCCCTAAACTTGTTATTATAATTTGAACTCAAGAGCATTTTTGTAATGTATCTAATTCTAAGGGTATTTGCTAACCATTTCGTTTGGCCTCTAAGCCCATTGCCTTAATCAGCTACTTCTTATTTTATTACAGAAAATGTCAACTACATATGTATTTGAATTTCAATAATATACATTATGTAATTTGATTTATGTACGTTTACAGCTCTGTTGCTGCTATCACTTAACTACTTGTACATGAAATACATAGTTAATATTTCTATAAAATACGCATGTAATAAGTTACAATAGAGACCTTCGTATATGTACGGGCCACCTGTTGCCAATACTTTTATTAACTTGTTAATAATTGGATAATTGTAATCAATTTGAGTTTTTTTTTAGAAAATCCACAGAATCAACAGACTATAATCCATCCGACACTGATGTACCTCCGCAGAAACGTGGCTGCTCGAGTCTTATTGTTGACAGAATTCCAAAGATTATTTTAAGGAAATTCGACAATGGACAAAAATTCGACTTCAATTCAATAGCTGTAGTCCGACTGAAACGGTTGTGGTCAACATTGCCAGGAGTCGGACAAGGGAGAAACCTACTCACTAATGGTATTATAAAGAATACAAAACGGATGCGATTCCAAACGAAAACAATTCAATTAGAAGACGAGGAATAGCCAAAAGCTTTCCTATTGGCAGCCGCATATCTCTTATTTTGTGCCGTTTTATTTTTGTTTTGAATATTCAGGACAATTTTTTTTTTGTCGTTAGATGATTGAACTAATACTGGTTTTCCTTTTTTCATATGTTGGAATAAGATATTTTATTCTTAAAAATAAATGCAAAAATAGATAAGATCGATCAAACTTAATAACTAATTTTTGTATAGAATTGTACCAGAGTTGGTCGGCCTTCGTAAACCCTGTTCATGTGGACAATTAAAAGTCGACCTAGAAAAACGCTTATTACGTTGTACATATTTATCAGGTGACCCGGTATAAAAAATTATACTTGTAGCTATCTGTGAATTAAAACTAGCTGTGCATATGCATATGCAATATCTCAAAATTCATTTTTATAACTTAACTATACTTTTATTTCAATAAAGAGAAAATTATCTTAATTTTTTAACAACATATCTTTGTAACTTTCCACTGACACCATGGACGAAACAATAATGTAATATGAATGCCGAAATTATAAGTCCATTGAAGTGCCTACACGGTATTATGCATTGTTCCTACTCTTATTACTGGCAATGAAATTATAAAAGTTGGTTTTTCAGAAATGACGAAACTGACGAAAAAATAAAAGGTTAAACAAAAAAAAAATACAGGCACATTTGTTTTTTCTTTTGGTGGAGGAACGCTGGAAGACAAAATTGTCAAAAGACATTACGCAGCCACAATACGTACGGGAGCTTTCTGCAATAGTGAGAGACTTTAACCCGATTTAAAAAAATCAAAGAATCGCACTTTCTCTTTTGACTAATCAGCAATTTTTTTCCTGAATGTGAGATTAAAATAAATAAAGCGCAACAGGCGGTAGACACCCTAGGCCTAGCTTCTCGCAACCATTCGTTTTGTGTGAGTTTCTATTTTTGGGACGAATGGAAGGGACCTACAATTTTATGCCGAGTCCGAACGGCTGAATTGAGAAGCTTTTTCATGACAGTTATACTCTCGGATGTTTGTCAGACGTTCGCGAGAGGTGGCGCAGTAGAAAAAATCCTTTAGATGTAATTTGTGCGTTTTTCCTGGAATCGAACCTGGGATCCCTCGCACAGTAGTCCAGCTCCAGCACACTAACCACTGCGCTACTGCGAATGTGAGATTATTGTACAAATTAAAAGACCACCATTTGTTTATATTTTATTATTTAAATTGTTATTTGTGTGCTTTACTTTTATTTAACCATGTCAACTGCGTCCATTTCTTAATCTCCTAGTTACACCCTCTACGTCTATGTACAAGAAGGTATATTCACTCTGTCATTAACTTTGTAACGCCAAGAAAGAGTCACAGGAGAATCCATAAAGTATCTATATAAATTCTGATCGGGATCAAATTCTTAATCGATTTTGGCATGTTCGTCGTATCTCTTGATTTTCATTTAATTTTTTGGTTATAGGGAACGTGTATACGTGTATATGTATATGTGGGTATTCTCGATCTTATTTATAAATTAAAAATTAGTGATTTTTCTTCAATTACTTCATGAAGGCGTTTTATCAAACTTTTCAAATAATCATTTGGGCGGCATAGGCAAAATCGATATTGGGCAATATACGATGTTGGTTTGCCCGGTTTCAGTATCTTTTTCAAAATTTCCCCGATAATTTGATCAAATGCCGGAACTTTGTAACTTTTTTTTTTCCTTTATTACCTACAATTTCGTTAGCCATTACTGGTGTGATGCATCTCAACTCGCACATTTATTCAGTTTCTCGATATTCGTTGTCTCAATAAAGTTGGAAGACCTCCTCAAGCTAAAGTCTCAGATATTCGAAAAAACATTTTGAATCCGAAAACAATTTATTAAATGAGTTAAATGATTCAAATGAATGTTTGTCCTTTTAATGACTTTATATCTGATAGATCAAATGGATTGTATTTTGTCCTTATCTGTTCCCGGATTCGTAGGTCAGTTTGTCTTAAGACCTTGTCTTCATCACTACTCCAAAACATGGATACACTATTAATTTTTAAGATATAAACAGAGAATTTCTTTCAAAAAGATAAACAAGAAAAAACTGATACAACCGTTTATCTGTCAGCTCTAATAGATCAGCTCGTTTGGATCGTATATGTATATGAACTACCAACAGACGACATCGTACCCTGGAAGTTAGGGAATAAGTCTTCTAAAATGAAACGCCTCAAATAAAGACAAACGACACGAAAGTAAAACGCCACTCGGAATAAGGGTGAACCTTCCAAAGTCGGAAGGCTTTCATACCTACAAGGATAAGTAAATAACAGCCATTTCGAAATCATAAATTGATCGTGTTCAACATCACGATTAAAATATTCGTTTATTTATTATTTATTTCCAATTTAGTTTTTTTTTCTCTTATTTTTGAAAATAATTCTCTAATTTTACACATGTGATTTGACTTAACTTTACATACGTTTATTTATATTTAATTTAAAATTTAATAAAGTAAATATATTTTTTATAATAAAAGAGCTACAATATTTAAAATAAAAAAAAAACAGATTATCATATTTAAAAAAAATTACGCCAAGTAGCTATATGTATCCTTTTGTCCTTCCATTCGCTCTAAATATTCCTTCTCTATTAAGATGTCAATACACTTCTTTATAACTGGTACCTTGGGCTTAAACCTCGTCGACAATTGATTCAGAACTTCTCCAATCAATTGTGTGTGATTTAACTTTTTGCGCATTTTCATGATCCGCACAATTGCAGCTTGAATAAGCAATTTTCGGTCTTCCTCGATGTGTTTATGAACGGCTTCTTGCTCCACGCGTAGCTCTGTTTTTAATGGCTGATTAATATTGATGCGATATTTTTTGTTTTTGTAACCCAAAAAGAGCTCCATAACACTAGAGGCGGTTATATTGGCTTCATCATCCGTAGAGTTAAGCAATTTGGCTTTCAATAGAATTTGTAGGACCTGAATTAAGTTCTCTTGTTGAATCTCTGTGTTTTGTCCAAGTTGTTGCACTGTAAACTTTGTCTGGTCATTGAATTGTAACAATACAGCCATTTGGAAGGTACTAGCCTGAAGGGTGTATTTGTTTTTGAAACAATTTGTCACCAGCTCTCCCTTGCACATATGATAAAGCCAATTGAGTTTACGGCCAGAATGACGAGCAGCATAAAAGTTATTAAATCTTTGAACAGAGCGCTCTAACTCAGAGGGAAGCAAGAAAGAACTACTCTGATTAAATGGCCAGGATCCACTAGAAAGCACCTCAATGCTAAAATCAATCTCAGTTGGTGTATTCGTCAGCTGCAAGTGCTTCTTAAAATTATCGTTAAGATCCTTTGAGACTCCAATATCTTGGAACATTCTCTGCAACTTGATTGTATATTCGTATCCACAAGTTTGCTTCAGTTTCGAGATCATTGATGCCTCCGCGTCGTCTGAGGCAGACGTGTGATTTACCAAGCGTTTGGCCAGCATTTTTGAATAGAATTTCTGAAAAACATCCTTATCCTCAATGTATTTGAACACTACCATTACTTGGTTCAGGTTGTCTTCGAGCTCAGTCTCTTCGGGATTTTTGCTAGATTTTTTCAGCAGTAAATCGCAATATTTGGCAAGCAATTCGGGACTCTTGCTGGCGCTACTTGCGATCGTTACAACATTGGTATTAATAAATTTGCCACAAGCCTTATCGAGAGCTGCAACAAATCCATTGTCATTATTAAACGCAGTCAAAACCAACGCATTGTACTTCTTATGCACTTCGAGAATAGTCTGGACGTAGATCTTAGGGTCGTTACTCGCCTCAGTGTTGCCACATTTCTCAATCGCAGACATTCCTTGATTATATATGTGTTCTTCAAGTATCGTTTTCAGTTCAACTAATCCCTCAGGGATTCTAGCTACATGCGAGTACATGCGCCGCAGATCAGTGTTTTTATCAGAATTTAATAGATTCTGGAATTCAGCGCGAAAGATCTCTAAATGCTTTTGAATAAGTACCCGCTCGCATGTGCTCACCAAACGATCATGAGTACTTTCGTGTAGGTACATTTGAACTCGTTTCTTTTCTTCGTTCAAGCGCTGCTCAATGCGTTTCATGTATTCTGTAACAGAGTTTTCGCGCAGAAACTCCACACTCTCTCTTGTGTAATACCTTTCAGTGTCTTCAATAAATTTATTCTCGAAGCTTTCTTTGTATACAAGCAAATTGTTTCCTTTTCCCGCTATTGGATCATCATCTTCGTTTAGACCAAGTTCGACATAGCAGTTGATTACACCAGAAACTAATCCCCTGTTGATGCTCTCACCGTTTCGCTCTTTTTCAATCAGTTTCAAAACTGCATTCGTAACCTGCTTATTAAGATCCTTGAACAGGTGATTTTTCCATGTGACCAAGGCAAGTCTGTATATTTCATAAATATCCTTCCTACCTTCCTCACACTCCCGCTTCACCCAATGTCGATTGAGATAGGCACAAATGCCATTCAGAACAGTGCTTGAAAATTGATAAGCAACCCACTGTTTTGTATAAAATTGCAGTACAGCTTCATCAATCAAATCGAAATCGACCAACAGCTGGGTCAGATAATTTTCCAGAAACTTTCTCAGCCTCTTATACAGTTCTTGGCCAACTAACTGCGCCCCACCAGTTGGCATAGTAATGGCGTTCTTTTTGCTGGACTTGTTGTTTCCAGAATTGGATGACGATGATGATGATGTGGAGCGACTGCTCGTTGGGTTCACACTAGTACAGTAGTCATAGACATAGGTGTACAATTGCATGTACCGGCGACCAGGTAAGCCACAAACGGGTTGAAATATGTGTATTATGCCTTGCTCAAGATCTGTCCATATTTCTTCAAGATTAGTATGTTTGAGTCCAGTCCCGTAGGAAGATTGCCTGGACATCTTTTGTCTGAAAATGTGATAGTAATATTTTGTTGTATGTAGGTACTTATAAAACAAAATCATTATAGCTTGTCCCAGATTTTACAAAGCCAAAGTATGCAAATATTTCAGATTCGATTGAGGTATGTAATTCTCGGAATGTTTTGCACAAATCTCGCAAACTACAAAGGAAGGCCAAGTTCTCGTGGTTGTTTATTGGATTACAATAGAATCGACAATGATTAAGGAAATTCGACAGCAAATATGATTCCAAGTATTTATAAGGCAGTACCTTACTTAAAGAGGCCTCGGACTAAGCGAAGCAATTATTATAGCCCATCGGAAGAATAAAATTATCCGTTTAACTAGTCTCAAATTCCAAATAAATATTTTATTGCATTGCATCCTTGGGAAAACATTATTTGATTGATACCTGCGCATTTCCTGATCACTACAAAGAATCTTGACTGCGGTAAGTTTTAAAATTTAATCGTGCGGTTATATGGTATTATATGAGACAAGCTAATATTTTAAACAATTTAGAATTACCAGTTAACGAAAGTTCACACAAGCAGCAAAACAAAGAACTTGTAAATTGAAATTTTTTCTTGCTTAATCAAATATGGCCTTCGGCTAGCCCAATTTTTCTACGGGCCTTATTTTGTTCCAAATTGTACTAAACCAATGCTGCTTTGTTTAATTTTTTTTTTTTTTGCGAATTTAGTTTTAACCAATTTGTCCGATTACGGATAAGTTAAATTTTCTTGTCGAAAATGCCTTTTCCCGTTGTTCACTTTAGCAGCAGCAACTTTAATAGTTTAGATAGTTGTCGTTGTCGCACAATGATGAAAGTACATGCAAGAGTGAATGAGAGAGATAAATTGTTCACAAAGTTATATGTGAATGTGACAACAAATTCGAGAAGATTGAAAGTTTTCTCTTCTCTTCCTGTTTATTTTTTTTTTTTTCTTCAATGCTATTTGAAAATTTTGCTTTCAGGACCAGCAAATATTACTAATTTGTTCAAACCGTTTCGTATTTACTAAATTCTTCTATGTAAATTGACACAATAAATTTTCTTTTTATTTCGATAACAAAAATTTTTTATGAACTTCACACACACCACACGGCAGTCAGAGGCAGAGGTAAGTTCAGTTCAGCAGACTCAGTGTTGAAAATTCATGAGAATGACATTTCGTCAATGACCAATTCACAATATGAATGATAACGACTACAGCGTTGTACAAAAAATATTAAATTTTAAAATTTGTTCCAAATATACAAATTTCATTTATGTATGGACACCATATCAATTTGTGTATGCAGATTTGTGGTTCAAACAATTTGTGTACCTATCTCTACACAAATGCAATTTGTGTACACATTTTGTGTATAGGCCAGGACCCCAATTCTCAAATTCCGCATAACGCAACTCGTATACGAGCAAATCCGCCTAATATTTTCGCATACGAAAAAAATTGTTATTCTCAAAGTTTTTTTTACGTCGAAATGTACCTACTTTTTGTGCAAAGAATGGCATGAAAAAAACAATTCCATTCAAATTGGCTAAGAAATATTAGGTGCGTTTTTTTGGTATTCTATATAGGCTTAAAACATATTTTCAACGTTAAATACAACAACTACTAAGCCTATATAGAATTCCTAATTCTCGATAATTATCCAGCCTTATTTATTTAGCCTCGATAAAAACTGTGCTTCCAAACTATTTTAATTCTGATTGAATTGAATTGAAAGTGAAAACTGTCGAAAGTTACACAACAACAGTCATTATTTAAAAAAAAATAAAAAACAAACATGAAACTAAACGAAAAAAGGTAAAAATAAATCAATTTACAAACAAAATTTAGTTTTCATTAATTTTTTTAATTAGCAAACGTAAAACATGGACCAAAGAGGAGGTACTTGGCTTACTGAAGTGCTATTTAGCACGGAAGGACGAATTCCAGCATAGCAGGAAGAAAAAGTTCGCCTATGCAAATGTGTTGGAAGATATGGTGTTCCAGGGCTTAACGGTAAGATTTGAAAACTCCTATTGATTCTTAAACTAGTATTTTCTATAACTTTATATTTCAGGATGCCAGAACCACTGCCTCTGCATTATAAGGAAAAATAAAAACCCTTCTTGCTGCTTTTAAGGCAGCGAAGGACAATAGAAACCAGACGGGGGCAACTCCAGTTGTGGTTCCATATATGGAACAGATGGAGGAGATTTTTGGGGATAAGCCACTAATAGCAAATTCCCACACTATTAACAGTGGACGTGCTCCGACTTCGCCCCTCTCCGAAATTCCATCACCTGTGCCACCAGAAATTACTTCACCGTCCATCGTTAAAAGTAGTTCACCAACCACCTCACCTCTTCTTCAAACGCCAAAGGCTAAAAAGGCAACAAAAAGGATTGGAGGAAGGGAGCGCCTCATGGAGGCCAAAATTAAAGCCAGAAAAATTGAACAAAAGAGCAACTGGGAGCAGAAAGAGGCATTATTTTCCAAAATGCAGAAAACTCTTTCAGAACATTTTAAAGCACAGCAGGACATTTTAAGAAATGCTGAAGAAAAAAAAATTAAATTGCTGCAAATGTTTTTGGACAAAATTGAAAAAAAATAAAGAAAACATTTTCCTTTAATTAGATAGGTATTTGTAATTTATTTTCAAATAGTATGTACATTCGTACTAGTTACTGATGTAAACTCCTCGTTAACATTGTAATAATCATTTAGCTTCTACTGTACCTACAATACATTGTAATTAACATTGTACTGTACCAATAACCTTTTTCTTGCTGATCTGTCAAATAAAGTTTGGTTTTTGTGAATTACGCTACGCTGGCAAATCTTCATTTAACAGTTACATCCATGTGTATAAGAACATATATAATACTACCTACTGTCCGAAGAGGCGTACAATCGAGAGCTGTTGGACGACTGCGAGAAGTATACGGCGTTTAACTTTGTTGCCATCGAGATGAAGTGAGGTTTTATTTTTTGTTCGTCACTCGGGCGTATGTGTAACTATATCACTTAACACACAATTGGATTTAAATGCACTTTGCTGCTTCTTCTCTGTCGATTATTGTTTTTCTTTTAAATAAATTTATTTGAACAAAATAACCCCTTTTTTGAAGCCGGCAGGATTACGAATAAATAAAATAAACCTGAGAAATGTCATAAGGCACCGTGCTGCCAAATATTGTGATAGGTGTTTTTTTTGGTGTAAACTTTTTTAAGCCTATATAGAATACCAAAAAAACACCCCTATTGTGGATGTGGGTTTTCAAATAGACCGAGATATCCGAGAACCCCAAGACTATGTACTTTGAACTTTCCGACACAAAACTTATGAAATTATTTCGGTGAAACAAACGCTTGGCACAGGAATTCATCGATTTCTTGGCTACTCATATGATTGTCCAATTCAGATCAAACGCTTTAACTGCTGAAGAACTTTCTTCTTTTGTTTTCCTTCCATTTTAATTATTTTTGCTTCTTCACAATGAATTATTTCACACAGAAATTAAAAAATCAAATTGCCAAACTCACAATTCCGTATGCGAGAAGCAAATCCGCTTAGAAAAGGCAGGCGAGTAACATTCGAAGAGAAATTCTCGTATGCGGATTTCGAGAATTGCAAATTTCAGTCTTTCGCATGAAATTGGATATTTTGACAGATAAACGTATGCGAGAATTTTTGAGAATTGACCCCCTGAATCTTAAAAAAAGTGTTTTTTTTTTCCGCCCAATGGAAAACGAATTCCATTGAAAGTCTGAAATTTGCAATTCTCAAAATCCGCATTTCTCTTCGAATGTTACTCGACTGAAAATAAAAAATCAAATTTTCTAGACAATTTAATTACATATAAGGCGTATTTTTTTGGGAATCTATAGCTAGCTCACTTTTACTTTTACACGCAAAACTGGTATACTCACTTTTGGTTTTGTTATACTCACTTTTGGTTTTACATGCAAAGTTGTTATACCCACTTTTGGTTTTGTTATACCATTATACTCACTTCCCAAAAAAATACGTCTATAATAAATTCTTTATAAGCTTTGACATTCAGAGAGATGCGCATTAAACGAGTTTGGTTCACGGTGGAGAGAAGCAAAAATAATCAAATGTCATTGACCAATTCGTGCGATATTTTTTAATGCTGAGTGTGCCATCTTTTATAGAACGTTCGAAATAATTTGAATAAACGTTAATAATCAAATATAGTGAATGCAGTAAATGATAAGGCATATTTTTTTGGGAATCTATAGCTAGCTCACTTTTACTTTTACATGCAAAACTGTTATACTCACTTTTGGTTTTACATGCAAAATTGTTATACTCACTTTTGGTTTTACATGCAAAATTGTTATACTCACTTTTGGTTTTGTTATACTCACTTCACAAAAAATACGCCTATCATTGACTTATTATATACGGACTGCTAGTGAAATGTCAGTTCATACAAATTTTGCCCAGAAAATGACGCCAACATTGACTTATTATATATGGACTGCTAGTGAAATGTCAGTTCATACAAATTTTGCCCAAAAAATAACGCCAACATAAACTAGCGCTCTTGGTTCGGAGCGAAAAATAAGTGAAACAAAATGACGAACCATGTTGGATTTCTCCATAGAATGCTAGAGGCACCTATTGGGCGTGAGAGAATTTATGAGGTAAATTCAAATTGTTGCGTCTCTGTTTAAAGTAGATGGCATTGGAAAACGAAGCCAATGATCACAACCATCTTTGATTTCTCCATAGAATGCTAGAGACACCTATAGGGCGTTAGTGGATTTGGCAAGTAAAACGGTTGAAATTCAAATTGTTGCGTCATTGTTAACAATAGATGCCACTACAAAAAAGTGTGAATTTCCAAATTATTCCGGTCCGAACCAAGAGGGCTAGTGGTTATGTTGGAACCAACGCGAAGACGTCTACTAGCAGTCCATATATAATAAGTCAATGGACGCCAACATAAACTAGCGCTCTTGGTTCGGGGCGAAAAATAAGTGAAACAAAATGACGGACCATCTTGGATTTCTCCATAGAATGCTAGAGGCACCTATTGGGCGTTTTAGAGCTAATTCGCCACTATGCGGTATTTATTAATACGGGGGCTTTTAGCTACCATACGGATAGTGGACTTATTCGTTTGATAACTTTTATTATTCATAAATACATCTTATATCCATATTAGCTATCCACTCTTTATCACTAAACGCACGGCAGCACTGCGTCCAAACTGTACTAAACATGGTTGTAAATCTGTCATATTCCATCAGCTGACACTATCATGCTCAGAGCATTTTCGTTTGCGAATTTTAGATTCTCTCTGAAATTCTCTTCCAGCTTTTAAATTTCTCGCGTCCAATCGAACTTTTTGTTGGTATACGTGTATTTGAAATTATGTGTATAGCAAGTTAACTGTGTGTGCAAGTTAACCACTCTCTATACGCCGAATTCGTTGAATTAAGTTATCCGCTCCTTAAAACATGTCAGTGAAAGCTAAGATATGTTTATAAATAATATTTACGACTTAAAAGATGTTTTAGAGCTAATTCGCCACTATGCGGTATTTATTTATACGGGGGTTAAAATTCAAATTGTTGCGTCACTGTTTAAAGTAGATGGCGTTGGAAAACGAAGCCAATGATCACAACCATCTTTGATTATTTCTCCATAGAATGCTAGAGACACCTATTGGGCGTTAGTGGATTTGGCAAGTAAAACGGTGGAAATTCAAATTGTTGTGTCATTGTTAACAATAGATGCCACTACAAAAAAATGTGAATTTCCAAATTATTCCGCTCCGAACCAAGAGGGCATTGACTTATTATATATGGACTGCTAGTAGAAGTCTTCGCGTTGGTTCCAACATAACCACTAGCCCTCTTGGTTCGGAGCGGAATAATTTGGAAATTCACACATTTTTGTAGTGGCATCTATTGTTAAAATTGCCGCAACAATTTGAATTTCAACCGTTTTACTTGCGAAATCCACTAACGCCCAATAGGTGTCTCTAGCATTCTATGGAGAAATCAAAGATGGTTGTGATCACTGGCTTCGTTTTCCAATGCCATCTACTTTAAACAGTGACGCAACAATTTGAATTTTAGATGTTTTACCCCATAAATTCTCTCACGCCCAATAGGTGCCTCTAGCATTCTATGGAGAAATCCAAGATGGTTCGTCATTTTGTTTCACTTATTTTTCGCTCCGAACCAAGAGCGCTAGTTTATGTTGGCGTCATTTTCTGGGCAAAATTTGTATGAACTGACATTTCACTAGCAGTCCATATAATAAGTCAATGCAAGAGGGCTAGTGGTTATGTTGGAACCAACGCGAAGACGTCCAGTAGCAGTCCATATATAATAAGTCAATGACGCCTATAATAGTTTGTTCCGTTTTTGGCTGCAGTCACGCAGTCGCGTCCTTATACAACATGATCGTTTTTTATAATATGCAGCTATGTCAATATTCAATATTAGTTGATTCATTTTTAACAATATACCTAATTATTGCAATTAGGTCCCTATTATATACTATGTAATTTGCACATGTAACAAAATCATACACAAAAAATACACAATCTGCAAATTAAATAATTTTTAGTATAAGGGTTTCCAAGTTCACAATTAAATTCCCGAAAAGTCGTTCCACTTTAACCCGATCTGCAAGTTAAAATGTTGTCAAATATTAGATAGCACACAAGTGCACCATGAGACAAAGTAGGTACGATCAAGACATTCTAACCTGTCTATTAATGTCAAATAGAGTATGGTCTTCGTCTTCGTTATCACTATCTTCTATAGCCATTGGAAGTGGGGTCAACTCCTGAGCAGTTCGATCACTATGGACACCGTACTTTCGTTCGGCGCGCGATAGTCTCATTCTGAAAAAACAATTTTTAATCAAAATGATACAAATATAAGAATCGTAATTGCCACCTGTATATTTTTACGAATATGAATACGATGGCCGTCATACTTAAGCCAATGAAGAAATAGAATACCTGTTGTCGAGCCGATTCGGGTCATCTATTTTATTTCTCTATTTATTATAATTTTCCAATTCAATCTAATTGAATTGAATTGAATTGAATTTAATTTATAGTATTTAAGGGGGTGTAATCACACCTGAACTCGTGCGGTGATTATGTGCCTGAACTCGTCATTATATAAGTTGCTCAGTGCAGTGTTATCTCTTTTCCGCGAGGCTTTTTTGTTAATTTACTGAATTTGTAAAACGTCATTTTTGTGCACGTTGCCGGCCGGGTGGATCCCATTTAACCTTTTGTATTTATTCGATACAAGGAAAAGGTTTGCTCTTTTATATTACATTATTCTTATTCGCGTTCAATATACAATTATATTTCTTAATTAGAAAGCCAGGATTGTAATCGCCGCACGAGGGTTGGTTTTAAGAAAGGGAAAGTGGTTAGGATTGTAAGTTTGAAGTAATGAAGTATGTATATGTACGTGTATAATTAATATGATTTTTCCTTTAGCAAATAAAATCAAACATATTCGGAATTGATATTTATACTCCACCATCAATTTTCCCTTCCAACTTCAGCGATACAACATCATTGTACAATTATTGCACATCGACCCATTTAAAGTGCATGACCAAAAAAAACCCAACTCAGCACCACCAAGGCACAATGTTGACCTACTCCCAGCGCATGACCCACGAAGCAATAATACAACATGTTACCATCAAGCGGACTCAGCAAAAGGGCAGCATACGACCAAAAGTTGACATTGCAATTATTGACCCGCAATGTATTAATGTTAGTAAGCAAAATTTATGTATAAATAGGAAGTAATTAAAATAAAATAAATGAGTTGAACTTTAGCAATTAAAGTAAAGACTACTAAACAGCTATCCCCCCACCAGTGGTAAGGTGGCTGTTCATTTGGTCCTTCGAGAAACAACGAACTACAAGGAGATTACGGAAGCTGCAAAGCCAGCAGATATTGAAGAAAATAGCAAAAGTCGAACGAGATCAACGCAAGTATGACAGAAATGGAAGAGCTCTTTGAGATACAGAAAGAGAGGGCGGAATGGATTAAGAAAATTGGTGAAAAATACACCAAAGAGCCAATACTACGAAGAACAAAAGAATTCGTGAGGGAAAGACTAGCAGACCTGGAGTACCAATGGACGGAGTTCAAGGAGACGGACAACAAAATAAAGGCTCACCCGAACTGTACAAACAGGCAACCATATACGGAGTCGAACTTTTATGCAGCTGTGAAGTCGACTGTTGACAACCTAAGGCAGAAATTAGAAACCAAACTAGACGAAATCCTGGAAGAAGAGCAGAAGAGACTCAAGGAAGAAAAGAAGAGACAGATGACGACACAGGGCGCGAGTGACGAGCTAAACACAACAATTAGAAAGGAAAAAGACAACCAAAATCAAGAAGGCGAACTGTCTGGAGAACAAGACAAGAGAATTAGGAGACAAGAAGCCCAAATACAGGCATTTATCAGATCTGTTGGCAGGGTAGAACAAAACGGGCAGGGAACGAAAGCCTATTACCAACATAGCCAACAAGTTCTGCAAAATCAATGGGAAACAATAACAAAGACGCACAGCGATATAGTCGAGCTGACGGAAACAACTTCAAGTGAAAGATACGTTAAAATTTGCACAGAGTACGAACAACTGGAAGAAAAATACAATGAAATAATGGTGAACGTAAAAGAGAAAATAAATGAAATGATCTCTCAAAACAGCACACATCAAGAAGCGATTAGCGACACCACAACAAATCACGAGCTCAAACTACCTACTCTAAAGCTGATGACATTCAATGGAGACTACAGGCAATGGAAATCATTTAACGATCTGTTTGAGCAGGCAATACACAACAACGGAAAACTGGGAAATGCTCAGAAAATGCATTATCTCAAGACCAACATAACAGGAGAGGCGGCAAAAATAATCCAACATCTTCAAATATTGGACTGCAATTACGACAAGGCAAGGGAAATCTTGAGAAATCGGTACGAGAACACCCGACTACTAGTTAATGCACAAATACAAGCATTACTAAATCAAAAAGATAGTCAAATTGAATCCGCAACGCATCTTAGAAGACTACACGATACAACAACAGAGTGCATAAATGCACTGAAAGGCTTAAGCTTGGAGACTGGAAGCTGGGATCCAATTATCGTATTCATACTATCTCAAAAACTGGACAATGAGACAAGAAAAGCGTATGAGCAGTCATTAAAAGACCCAAAGGCGTTACAATCACTAAACGAATTCCTAACGTTTATAGAAAACAAGTTCCATGCTCTTGACAACCTAGAAGGACGGCGGAACAAAACAGAATACCAAAAAGACGAAAGACACATGCAGAAAGCAAATGGAGTAGTCACAAGGAAAAATGTATACAAAAATTATCATTCCACAAGTAACCCTTGTTGCAAGTTATGCAACGAGGAACACCGACTACAGACATGCAGGAGATTTATTCAAATGCCAATTCTGCAAAGGAAAGACGTGGTGCTAACAGAAAAACTGTGCCATAACTGCCTTGGAGGCAACCACGTCACAGCAAATTGTCAGTCACGCAAAGCCTGTCAAAAATGTCAACAACGCCACCACACTCTGCTGCACTCAAACGAGACAACTAATCAGAGGGAGCAGCAACAATCCCATTTCGCATCGGGTATGGAGTGTAACAAGATACTCTTGGCAACAGCAGTAATAAAAACTAACTGGAAAGGATGTGACCACTATTTGAGGGCGCTAATAGATCAGGGGTCCCAATCGTCGTTCATTACGGAAGACGCAGTGCAAAGACTGCAGCTGCAAAAAATTCGAGCTGATGCCTCTATTACAGGACTAGGGACAGCAAAAGCAGCAACAGCAACAAGTAAAATTGAGCTAAACATCTCATCAATCTACCCGTCAGACTTCAAAATATGGGGAACATTGTTAGTACTGAACAAACTTACAAAGCCGTTGCCGGACGAATCATTCACGGTACGTGGATGGGATCACGTTAAGCACTTACCGCTAGCCGACCCATCCTTTAACAAAAAGACATCGGTGGACGTATTAATCGGAGCAGATATCTTCCAAGAAATTATTCTTGAAGGCGTCGTAAAGGGAGACGTCGGAACTCCAGTCGCCCAAAACACTCAATTAGGATGGATATTATCAGGAAGTTGTCAACACAAACGAAACGAAGCAACACTATGCCACGTATCCAACGTAGAGTTAAACAACCAACTGAAATCGTTTTGGGAAACGGAAGAGGTACAAGAAGAGAGAGCTACCACAGAAGACAACATGCGATGTGAAGAATACTACAAAACCACACACAAGAGGGATAAAACAGGAAGATACACGGTGCGCATTCCATTCAAAAACGATACAGGTAAATTGGGTAAATCAAAAGACAGAGCATTAGCCCGTCTTCTCCAATTAGAGAAAAAATTTACGCGGGACACTGAGTTACACAAGAACTACACGAAGTTCATGAAAGAATACCTGGAACTTGGACACATGGAGCCAGTAAAATCTACGTCAAACAACGAGATAGTTTACTACATGCCACATCAAGCAGTAATAAAGCCAGATAGCACGACCACCAAAACAAGAGTGGTGTTTGACGCATCATCAAGAACAAGCTCTGGGCTAAGCCTAAATGACACGATGCTTACAGGTCCAGTTTTGCAACAGGATTTATATAGCATTTTGTCGCGTTGGAGAAAACATAAATACGTCTACCGAGCAGACATTGAGAAAATGTACCGCCAAATAAAGATAGCGGAAGAAGACAGGGACTTTCAAAGGATCCTCTGGAGGGAAGAACCATCAAAGCAAATACAGGAATATAGACTTACAACAGTGACATACGGAACATCTTCAGCACCGTACTTGGCTATAAAAACATTACAGCAACTGGCCGTAGACGAAGAAAACAACCTTAAGACTGCATCAAAGATAGCACAGCGAGATTTCTACGTAGACGATCTACTATCAGGAGAGGACACATTGGAGGAGGCAAGAAGAGCCCAACATCAAATCATACAGCTAATGCAAAAAGGAGGATTCAAACTCCGCAAATGGTCATCAAATAGAACAACATTACTAAGAGATATAAAACGAGAAGATCAGGAGCAAGGAATATACGAAGTAACAGCATGTGAGGCAATAAAGACATTGGGAATATACTGGAGACCCGACTCCGATACATTCGAGTTTAAAATAAACATGAACCCGTCCACTAAAAACCTTACCAAGAGAATTATTATCTCAGAAATGGCAAGACTTTTCGACCCGCTAGGATGGCTGGCACCTATAATCATTACAGCGAAATTGATTCAACAAGAGCTGTGGTTATCGGGAAAATCTTGGGACGAAAATTTACCAGATGACATATCAAAAAGATGGATGAACTTCAAAGAAAATCTCTACAATATCGAGAGTATTAGCATACCACGATGGAATCAATACGAGACGAAATACCGTATTGAGCTGCATGGTTTCTGCGATGCATCAGAAAAAGCGTATGCTGCCGCAGTCTACAGTAGGGTAATCACTAAAACTGGTGAAGTACTAACGACGTTACTATGCGCGAAAACCAAAGCGGCACCAATCAAACAAATAACACTTCCCAGACTAGAGCTTAATGGAGCAGTGCTTCTGGCCAAACTAATAAAAAAGGCGAAAAAAGCACTACAAATAGAAAACATAGAGACGCATGCTTGGTCGGACTCCACGATAAATCTCGCCTGGATAAAAGGAGGCCCAACTAAATGGAAGAATTTCGTGGCAAACAGGGTTACGGAAATAACAGCAATTCTGAGCGCAGAAAATTGGCACCACGTAAAGGGTACAGAAAACCCAGCAGACTGTGCGTCCAGAGGTATATGTCCCTCTAAACTCAAGGGACACGCATTATGGTGGAACGGGCCAAAATGGCTATCAAAACTAGAAATAACCTACACTGATACTGAACAACAATACACGGACTTAGAAGAACGTAAAGTCAAGACGCAAACATTAACAACATTAAACGAACAAGAACCAGATCGTATTAAAGGGATGTTAGCACAATACAGCACACTGAGGCGACTGACAAGAGTACTTGCCTATTGTAAACGGTTCATTCACAACGCACGAACATCTGAGGATGGTAAACGCCTAGGACCATTAACATGTGATGAAATATGGTCAGCAACAAAAAATATAATAAAAAAGGTACAAGATGAAGAGTTTAGCAAAGAAATCAGACACCTGAAAAGAGGCAAAGAAATCGAAAAGAAGAGCAAACTTCGGTGTCTTAACGCATTCATGGACAAAGACGATATGCTACGCGTAGGAGGACGGTTAACAGAAGCAGATATTCCACCGACGCAGAAACATCCATTCATCATTCCACATTCTGGTCCTCTCACCACTATGCTAATTGAAGATGCTCACAAAACAACACTGCACGGGGGAAACACACTGACACAAGCACACTTACGACAACGCTATTGGATCATCAACGGAGCAAGCGCAGTCAAACAAAGTATTCATAGATGTGCCATATGTTTTCGATTCAAGTCCAAAATTAGCAATCAACTAATGGGAAATCTCCCACAGCCAAGAGTAACTAATAACAGGCCGTTTCTGCATACAGGAGTAGATTACGCAGGACCCATAGATATACGAATGACGAAAGGAAGGGGCAATAAATCCTATAAAGGATATATAGCAATATTTGTATGCTTAGCGACCAAAGCAGTTCACATAGAAGCAGTGAGTGACCTGACCGCAAACGCATTTGTTTCCGCCTTCAAGAGAGTCTGCGCGAGAAGAGGTCATATTGGACACCTCTATAGTGATAATGGAACAAATTTCGTAGCTGCTAACAAGATTCTACAGTTGAATGTAAAAGATGCCAAGAAGTGGAATGAAGAAATCTATGATACACTAGCGTCCAATCATACAGAATGGCACTTCATTCCACCAGGATCTCCCCACTTTGGCGGTTTGTGGGAAGCTGGGGTAAAATCGATCAAGCACCATCTCAAGCGAACTATCGGCGAGCACAAATTAACATACGAGGAATTATCAACACTACTAACTCAAATAGAGGCATGTTTGAATTCAAGGCCAATATGCCCACTTTCAAATGACCCAGAGGAGACTGAGGTGATAACACCAGGGCATTTTCTAATCGGCACGGCCCTATTGGCACCACCGGAAAGATGCATGCTAGACAGTGAAATGGGATTACTAACTCGATGGCATCTCTTAGAGCGGATGCAGCAACAATTTTGGAAAAAATGGAGCACTGAGTACTTAGCAACACTTCAACAACGATCCAAGTGGACGAAAACTGTTGGGAATTTAAAGGTTGGAAACATTGTCCTTATCAAGGATGAGCAGCTTCCCCCAACTAAGTGGAAATTGGCAAAGGTAGTAGAAACACACGCTGGGACTGATGGTCTAGTACGAGTGGTAACGGTAAAAACGCACAACAAAACCTATAAGAGACCCGTAACAAAAATTTGTTTGTTACCAATTACCGATAATGACGAGTTTACGAACCTTGACAGAAAAACGAAAGAAATCATGCAAACTCCAGCTACCAAGGTGAAGCCATCGACGAATAGAATTGAAACGTTGAAAAATATACCTAAAACAGTATCAAGTCACCACATCCAAGTAACGGTCGAGGAGTATAGAAGCACCAAGAGGAATAAAATTAGACCTACTAACATTCCGTCGAGACCACCTATCGAAGAGCTAATAGGACGTCATCAAGAGAGGAAGCGGCCACATGAATCCAATAAACAGCATGATAGCAGAATAAAACGAGTAGCCCTTCCATCACTGTTACTATCTATAGCGCTCGTGATAGTAGCCCTGCCACATCAAGGATCCACACAAATTACAACAACGCCCTTCAAACATCGGCCTGGTATATATTTTGAGAAGATTGGCAACGTCAATTTAGTAACAAATGAGTGGAAAATTCTAGTATATTATGACTTGGGAAATTATTGGCGCGAATACAGAGGATTTAAAGAACTCATCAACGGACTAAACGATTTCTGTAAGAGGAAAAACACGGACGGCTTTAAGAAATACACTCAGTGCATAAAAATAGCAAATCAATTCGATCACCAGCTAAGTATAATAAAGAACAACAATAATCTACTTCTAAAACAAGGTGTCGGAAAGGAGCCAGAGGCTAGGGCCAAACGATCCCCCTTTGATTTCGTAGGTATGGTAGCAAACAAACTATTCGGAGTTTTGGACGAAGACTTTGCTCAGCAATACGAAAACCAAATACAGTCATTTAAGGAAAATGAAAAACATCTACTTGGTATGGTCAAAAATCAGACATCAATCATAGAATCAACAAAAAACATTCTACAAAAAGACACTGAAGTAATAACCCAGCAGTTAGAAATATTTCATACTCATCTCGAAAACCTAGCAAACGATGTATTAGCAGCCAATGAAGATTGCAATGCCAAAGTAGAATTCTTATCACTATCAACATTCGCCACGCTAGCAATGCTCAACTACCAACAAGCCCAGAATGCTCTGATCGATGTCTTGATCGATATACACCATGGGAAAATGAATCCGCTCATACTAACGCCAGATCAGCTTCACTCACAACTAACCACTATAAGGAATCATCTGCCGCCACAATTAGCCATCGCAGGAGATGCGTCACAGCCGAACTTATTACAGTTTTTCAAGCTTCTTACTGTGAAGGGCAGAGTAATGCAACAAAACGTTGTATTTGAGATAACGATACCCTTGGCGAATATAGAGGATTATGAGATCTTTAAGGTGATACCTGTACCAACTGTTCATCAAAAGGAATACATATTCATCGAACCATCAGCTGACTACTTAGTAGTAAACCTGCTTCGAGAAGCGTACTACACAATAACAAAAGACGAATTAATAAGATGTATTCAGAATAATGACAAATACATATGCCACCAACAGCATCCAACATACAATAGAAGATCAAACATAAGCAGGTGCGAAATGGAACTATTGACACATGCAGACGAAATCTCACCATTTTGTACACTACGAAGTATGGAGCCACATCCTGTATGGATTCAGCTAAACAACGCAAATAAATGGATCTACGTGTTGAAAAAGGAGTACACTATCAATATAATTTGTGGATAGTGATTATGTTTGATTCAAGATATTTGAATCTTGATGCTGGTAATTCGAGAACTCCTTTGGTCGTAAGCAGCGAGATCAACCATTTTGTTCGTTGTAAACTGAAAGCTGTATTTGGAGGTTAGTTATCGAACGTGCAAAATTTGGAAATTTGTAATATACGCTTTATAATGGAACATAGTTGTATGTCCAAGACTTGTAAGAAAGTTGATGATGACGACATGGTGTCGTGTGAGCGGTGTAAGAGATGGTGGCACTATGCGTGTGCCGAATTTGATCCTGATAAGTATGAGACTGCTACTCCATGGTTTTGTGAGGAAGCAAGCTGCGAATCTCACGTAGTTGGCGGAGGGAAGGTTTCTCCCAATGCGGACAATGTTCAGGTCATGTCTGCAGACGATGACGGTGGGGGAATTTCGGTCGACCTTCTCATTGAAGCGGCTTCTGTGGCGCAGGCGACGGTCGCACAAAGAGACAGCGAGCTTCTAGCTCTTCGAAAGGAGATGGATGAAATGAGGTTGCAGTTGGCCAAAGCCACGTTAGTTCCTCAACAACCAGCGTTAGCTGTTCCAAAGGAAACAGAATCGGATGTAGTTAGGGAAAGGTTAAAATTGATTAAGAAGATTCAGGAAAATCATCATTCATTGTTGGATAACGTTCACCAGAAGCAGTCGACACCACTACGCAACGTTGGTTTCACAACGCCACCACAGATAGAATCTTCCTTCCGCGATGCAGATATGGCAAGTTTATTGACAATCTTGAATCGAAGCAACGTGCAGGAATTGCCATCGTTTACTGGTGCCGACAAACGGGAGTGGCCATATTTCGAAGAGGTGTACAAATCGACCACAGTTGAAGGGCGATACAACGGGAAGGAAAATGTTTCTCGGCTTCGCAAGGCTTTACAGGGCGAAGCGTATCAACTTGTGAGCGATCGTCTTAAGTACTCGTCAGATTCGGATGCCATTATGGATTCTTTGCGATCGGTGTTTGGTCGTCACGATGTTTTGGTTCATGACCTCACCGCTGAATTATTGAATCTTCCGCGACTTTTCTCGAAATGTGATCCCAAGCTGCGGTTATGGGCTGTGAAACTCAACGGCTTTGTGGCGGATGTTAAGTCGCTAAAAATGGATGAAGATCTCGACAATGGGTATGTTCTTACCTGTCTCGGCTGCAAGTTGGGCGCTAGTCTCTACCAAGACTGGATAAAAAGAAAATCATTAAACTCACGGGCCAATTTAGAGGATTTCGCAAAGTTTTTGACGGAGAAAGTTGTGGATCTTCCCCCTGATCTACTTAGCCACGCTGAATCGATTGATGTTAGAAAACCTGCTAAAACACCGAGGCTTTCAAATCGAGTTTTAACTCATAATCCAGTGCCATCAAGTGATTCCTCAATTGTATGTGTGCGGTGCGGTGGGAGGCATTCTCTCAATCAATGTTCAGACTTTAAGAATTTGTCAGCAGAACAAAGGTTAGCTTTCGTCAAAGATAAGGGTATTTGTTTTTCCTGTCTGGATCCGATGAAACACAATTGGAGAGCATGCCGACAAAAGTCAACTTGTGGAATCCTAAGCTGTTCAGAACGTCATCACCCGCTTCTACATCAGTCAGCTATAAACAATAACTCCGAGCTGAACAGTTCTGCAATCCCTTTTGTGCCCCCGCAGCATATTCACTCGTCGCATGTTAGGACGGATTCTTCAATTTTGTTTAAGATAGCACCTATCCGTATTCATGGCATTAACGATACTTTCGTCGATACTTATGCGTTCTTGGATGACGGCTCATCTCTGTCTATGGTGGAGAAGGATCTCTTTGAGGAACTTGGACTTAGTGGTGTTTCCGAGAGTTTGGTTCTTCAGTGGACCAAAGGAGTTTCCAGACACGAAGACTCTTTTCGTACTTCCTTGGCAGTCTCGGGGGTCCAGAGCCGCAAACGTCACCAGCTGAAAAATGTCTACACAGTCAAGAATCTGGAACTCCCCAGTCAGTCAATTGATGTCGCTGACTTGAAGCGATCGTATCCACATCTACGAGGACTTCCACTGGCAGATCTTGTCAACGCCAAGCCAAAGATTCTCGTTGGCCTTGATCAAGCCAAATTCTTGTGGGGTCGCGGTCAACGACATGGCACGGACGATGAACCATGTGCTATTAAAACGCTGTTGGGATGGGTGGTTTACGGGAAATCGGCTCCTGCTTTGAGCGTGTCGTGCCTGAACCAAGTTGCCAAACCAACGATGCACCTTCTCTTTCACGATGCTATAAGGACTGAAGTTGACCTTCATGAACTTGTGAAGCACCATTTTTCAACGGAGGACTTCGGAGTTAAAGTTCCCCGAGGCGATTTGGTAAGCCAAGAAGATGCTCGAGCAGTCGACGTTATGCAGCGAACTCTAAGGCGAGTCGGTAACCAATACGAGATTGGCTTACTCTGGAACAGTGATGGAGTTACGCTGCCTGATAGCTATCCCATGGCTTTGAACAGGTTGAAAGGGCTGGAGAAATCTTTAAAGAAGAAACCTCATTTACTCGAGTGGAAAAATCATCATATGCGAGAACTCATTTCGAAGGGCTATGCCAGAATAGCGTCTCCCGCAGAGTTGGAGAAGTCTTGGAATCGAGTGTGGTACGCGCCTACTTTTATAATAGAGAATCCGAACAAGTTGACGCCGAAACCGAGGGATGTTGCTGACGTTGCTGCCAAGGTGAAAGGAGTCTCGCTCAACACTTTCCTTTTAAAAGGCCCTGATAATCTAGTCCCGCTCCACGCTGGTCTTTTTAAATTTCGCGAGCGCGCAGTTGCAGTCAACGCCGATGTAAAAGAAATGTTTCACAGGATTCGTATTAAAGAAGACGATCAGCAATGCCAAAGAATATTATGGAGGGACGGTGACAGCAGTCGAGAGCCATCGGTTTACATTATGGAAGTTATGATGTTTGGGCCAAGGTGCTCCCCAACCTGCGCCCAATTTGTCAAAAATCATCACGCGGAGAAGTTTCGACTGGAATGTCCAGAAGCCGTGGACGGTTTAACGCAGCGTACATATGTCGATGATTATTTCAATAGCCACGATACTGTAGACAAGGCTATTACCGTCACTCAAGATGCAATTCGTATATGCAAAACTATGAACTTTGATCTTGTGGGCATTCAGTCAAACAGCCAAGTTTTTCTCCAGAATACACCAGACAACAACATCAACTCGAAACTTGTAAGCATAGATCCAAGCGCTAGCGACACTATTATCACCAAGATTTTGGGTATGTATTGGCTGCCCTCATCGGACCAGTTCACTTACAAGTTATCGAACAACGAAGTTTTGGAAACGATGCTTTTACCTGACTCGAAAATCACTAAGAGGGAAATTCTGAAAATGGTCATGAAAATCTTCGATCCCTTGGGTCTGATCTCTTTCTATATCATTCGAGGACGTA
Organism: Cheilosia scutellata; assembly: GCA_955612985.1. NCBI lineage: Eukaryota > Metazoa > Arthropoda > Insecta > Diptera > Syrphidae > Cheilosia > Cheilosia scutellata. The sequence goes on from OY015314.1 coordinate 76,924,332, forward strand.
TTACCCTTCAAGAAGTGTGGCGCGAAGGTTTCGATTGGGACGAACCAATTTCCGAAAAGTTAAGGATCCCATGGATAGATTTCATCAGAGAACTGCGAAACATCGAGAAGCTTAAGATTCCTCGCCGATATCTTTCTTGGAACCCAGACGATTCAGAGGTGAGTTTGGTAATTTTTGTCGATGCGTCAGAAAGAGCGTTCGCTGCAGTGGCGTATTTGCGGTTCGAACATGACTGCAAAGTAGAAGTGGTTCTTGTCATGGCCAAGGCTAAGGTCGCTCCGGTGAAGAAGCTATCGGTGCCGAGATTAGAGTTGCAAGCTGCAGTTCTTGGCGTACGATTAGCGGACACAGTCAAGAAGTTTCATTCAATTCGTTTTCAAAACTGCTTTTACTTCTCCGACTCGAACACGACGTTGTCTTGGATAAACTCTACCAATTTCAAATTCCCATCCTTTGTTGCTGTTAGAGTTGGGGAAATCTTAGAGTCAACCTCGCCACGCCAATGGTATCATGTGAGGACCAAGGACAACGTAGCTGACGATGCCACGAGATGGAAGGATTCCGCAGTAGGCGACACAGACTCGAGATGGTTTAAAGGACCTGAATTTCTTCGTTTGCCAATCGATTCTTGGCCGGTCACACCCGGCAAAAGTGCACTCAGTTCAGCGGGTCTAGAAAATCCCGCCTCCAACCAAATTTTGTTGCACGGTAATCAGTTCCTAGCTTCCTACAGCATCTATGAAGATCTCAAGCCGAGATTCCGGGCAAGGTGGTCGTCTACAGTTCGCGTTGTTGCGCTCTTACTTCGTTTCAGAGACATTCTGAAGAAAACATGTGCTGTAAAGTTTGCCTTCGTCACCCCAGTGGAGTACGCCAGAGCCGAAAATTGGCTATTCAGAAAAATTCAGGCTGATGCATTCCCGGAGGATGTAGCTGCTTTAACTGTTCATAAGAAAGTAGGCGCTTCGAGCAAGATCATCAATTTTTCACCGTTTCTGGACGACGAGGGCACAATTAGGATGAGCTCTAGGGGGCAAAAGGCTTTTGTCTCCTATGCAGCACGTAATCCAGCGATTTTACCAAAAACTCATCCCTTGGTAGACTTGTTTATCACTTACCATCATGAGAAGAATTTACATGTGGGAACAGCATCGGTCATATCGGATATCCGGGAGCAAGCGTGGGTCATCTGTATTCGAGTGGCGGTGGAAAGGGTTAAATCAAGGTGTAATACATGCAAGCGTTTGAAGGCTAAGCCGGTGATGCCATTAATGGGCCAGCTTCCTGAGGCTCGCTTAGCTTTTCATCAAAAGCCTTTTACTCATGTTGGAGTGGATTGTTTCGGCCCTTTATTGGTGAAATTTGGAAGAGGCACGGTAAAACGCTACGGCATGATTTTCACTTGCCTGACATTTAGAGCAGTGCAGATCGAGCTTTTAAACGATTTGAGTCTAGACCAGTGCACAATGGCCGTCCGTCGTTTCGTCATTAACCGAGTTGTCACTCGTTACCTCTATAGTGACAACGGGCTTAACTTTGTGGGATCGAAAAACCAATTGGATAAAGATAAAAGGGATATGGAGGCAGCCTTAGGTGACTATGCAGCGAAGTACGAGGGTATTCTTTGGAGGTTCATACCAGCGTACTCACCCTGGATGGGTGGTGCTTGGGAGCGGCTGATACAGTCCATAAAGCGAAGCATCGAGTTTATACTAAAGGGTGTCACTCCTAGAGAAGATGTTTTACGTAACGCGCTACTGGAAGCTCAAGGGCAGATAAATATGAGACCTCTAACTCATATTCCTGTGGATCCAGAAGACCCAAAACCACTGACTCCCAATTCGATGCTGTTTGGCGAAGATTTACCAGATGTCACCGCGCCTGGCGTATTTTGTGAGAGGGACTTGTGCAGCAAGCTCTACAGCCGTCGAGCTCAACATTTAATGGCTCAGATCGTCAAGCGTTGGTATTCCGAATACCTACCAGAAATAACCAGAAGGAGCAAGTGGCATCAGAATACTAAACCAGTCGAAGAAGGCAACGTGGTCCTAATAATAGACCCCAACGAAATCCGATCGTCATGGCAATTAGGCAGAATAATCAAGGTATACCCTGGCCCTGATGGGATTGTTAGGACTGCAGATGTTCAAGTCGCAAATGGGACCATCAAGCTGAGAAGATCAGTCGGCCGGCTCGCAGTTTTGGATTTGTCTTCATCCTAGTTTCAGACGGGCCCCGGGATGTTGTCGAGCCGATTCGGGTCATCTATTTTATTTCTCTATTTATTATAATTTTCCAATTCAATCTAATTGAATTGAATTGAATTGAATTTAATTTATAGTATTTAAGGGGGTGTAATCACACCTGAACTCGTGCGGTGATTATGTGCCTGAACTCGTCATTATATAAGTTGCTCAGTGCAGTGTTATCTCTTTTCCGCGAGGCTTTTTTGTTAGTTTACTGAATTTGTAAAACGTCATTTTTGTGCACGTTGCCGGCCGGGTGGATCCCATTTAACCTTTTGGATTTATTCGATACAAGGAAAAGGTTTGCTCTTTTATATTACATTATTCTTATTCGCGTTCAATATACAATTATATTTCTTAATTAGAAAGCCAGGATTGTAATCGCCGCACGAGGGTTGGTTTTAAGAAAGGGAAAGTGGTTAGGATTGTAAGTTTGAAGTAATGAAGTATGTATATGTACGTGTATAATTAATATGATTTTTCCTTTAGCAAATAAAATCAAACATATTCGGAATTGATATTTATACTCCACCATCAATTTTCCCTTCCAACTTCAGCGATACAACAATACCATTTTGAAAGATTCCGGAATTTTCCTGTCAATACTCGTTTGAAAAACTATACTTTTTCCTTCTTCAAATGTATTTCCATCCCATGTTTTTACATCACTTGTAAGATGCGTAGCCTGAGTCTGATTTTTTGGATAAAATTGAAGCACAGCTTCAACTGTTCCGACCCTTTTAAGTCAGGTCTTTTTGAACGCTGCGTGTCGCATTATTAGCTTTCAAAGAACTATCCGCAATTACCGCCAAAACAATGCTAATTAGAACAACGAACTTTAATAGAAGGCAAGTCATTTTGAATACATTTGATTATAGAATTCAGTAGCGTGCAAGGTCGATGAAAACACATTTTATGTTATGCGTAATAATTGATGGATTGGCTGTCGATAGGATAAGAGTGAAGTTTGGTAGTGTTTTTTTGAAGTTTGTGGTGCATACTGAACACAAATACTGAATAGGCACAAATTCTCTGTTCTGGGGCCTGTTTCTCCGCTACTACATCAACTACATCAACTACATCATACAACATCGATTCTACACTACATCAGATACATTTTTCTGTTTCACACATCACACTGGAAGTGTTGTATGATGTAGCTAATTGATGTAGTTGATTTGACATTTTATACATAAAGGATTATAAAGGATTTATATACTATGGAGGATTTTGATTTTAATATTTTTGACGACGATTTTGAGTTATATGTATACGTGTGCAAAGAAGACCTCAATATTCCTTGAAAAAATAAATTTTAATAATATGGACGATCCATATTTTATTGAGAGGTTAAAATGACAAACATTTGTATTGAATTTTTGGTTGAACGCTTACATATTATGTAGGTGCATTTATTTCACACCCAGTAAATTGCAACCATTATAATAATAAATAGTTGGCGCAACCGGCAACAGGCGTGTAAGCACCCTGGCTATGGCCTAGCTTCTCACAACCATTCGTTGTAATCCAACACACTAACCACTGCGCTACTGCACCCAGACATTATACATTGTCTAAAAAATATAAAAATAAACATATAATATCAATAATTTCCTTTGTTAAAACAAAATAAATAACTAACTTTAGTATATTTTTGCTTATATCCACTCATAATCTTAATTACAACACGTTTGTACCTTTGCTACATCAAAATATTTTGCTGTATGAATGTAGCAAAAATTTATCGTTTGTTGTACTACAATAATGTAGTATAAAAAGCTGTCAGAATCATACTTTCTTCCAATACTTCCAGTCGATTCTCCGTGCCTACACTGATGTAGTACAACAGATACTACAACGACTCTGTGAAACAGAATTGATGTAGTACAACTGTCAATTTGCTACATTGTAGCTGATGTAGTAGCTGAGAAACAGGCCCCTGTTTGTTTGACTTTATTTATACATTCCACGAGTGCGAACCATTTTCCATTCCATTCCATTCCAAAGCTATGAATTCCTCCAATGGAACCGTGCAGTGACCGCATTATATAGTACCTACCTAGAGTGCATTCCAAATTCGGCAGTAGTTAACTATTTTAACTACAGCGTTGACAAGCTGTGACAGTTCGAAGGAGGGGAAGTTAACTAAATTAACAAGAGGCAAAAGTGTGGTTCATTTCACTCATACTAACAAAGCAACTGTCATGGATTCACGTATTCATTTTTTTTTAAATCAAACATGGATTCCAACAACAACTACTCACTACCACATAAAAAGTGAAATGTCAACATGAAATTAGTAACAATAGCTGTCCCAGATTCCAAAAAGTAACTAAATAAACAATCGTTGTTAATTTAGTTAAAATAGTCAAACCTGGAATGCAGCCCTAGTGAAATATATGTCGTTTTCAATTATAGGCGTATTTTTTTGAGACTCTTTACTATACTCACTTTTCGAGTCTCAAAAAAACATCCCCAACTCACTTTAGCACACTTTATTTTTATTTGGAAGTTGGTACGCGTGTTTTCAACTTGACATATTAGTTGGAAAAGGGTATGTTCAAAAAATTGATACTCATTGAAGAAACTGAAAATCGTTCTTAAATTGTATCGACTACAAAGGTTCGTTAACTAATACTGAATGAACTGTATTTCGAAATTGCAACCGTATTCATACTGCTGGCAGAATTCAGGAAAACGTGCAAATGCGTGTTGATCGTAGGTATTGTCTTTCGCTGGGTTTTAATTAATTAGTTTACGGCCCCTAATGGTGATGGTGCAGATGTTTTATTGCTGGGTGCTACTGCGACTATCTGCGCTGCCAAGACATATATCCAGTTCTAGACAGATGTTTATAATTTTTAAAACAATAAAATCCATCATCTTATGAAATTAAATTACTTAACCTTTTTAAAAAATATTTTGTTTGAAGGTGGAATAAAACAAAAATTGCTTGAAAAATGTGTTTGCTCTATTTTGTTGATCCAATATGAGCATCTAAATTTAATACGCCTTGTTTACGGGAAAATGCGGTGAAATTATGTGCATACATGCACACCTGTGCTCAATTCCGGGTGAAATTGAATTCGTGCAGATTTCGAATTTTCGGTGTACCAAACATGCATTTTTAATGACCTTAAGTCGCATTGACTTCTGTTTTCTAATTCCGTGTTTCTTAATTCAAACAAATCAAGCCAGCTTTTGTAAAAAAAAAAAAACTAAATATTAAGCGAACTGATCACACAGAAAATTCAAAATCCGCACGAATTCAATTTCGGTCGGAATTCAGCACAGTGGTGATTATCTTTAAAATATTCAAAAAGGAATCGCGTCTATTTCATCTATTGAATGTTCACGTTGCATTTTATTACCTCGAATACAACAATTTGCAGTAAGTACATCCATTTTTCATCAAAGTTTATGTAACATTTTCAATCGTATTTAAAATAATATTATTTAAGAATATGAAGTATTAAAAAGTATAAATGCATTTCAGCCAATCAGAGTATTGCAAAATATTTACCAATTCAGACAACAATCAACGAACACAACCCATTAGTGACAAATAGCCGCTCTCAACGTTCAAGGAAGAAAAATAATTCCTCCTTATTTACAACACTGCCATCTATGAATGAAATTTTTCAACTTTCCTATCTCCACTTTATTACTGCGTTAATTATAGCCACTTTTATACCCACTTTTGGTTTTGCATGTAAAAGTAAAAGTGAGCTAGCTATAGATTGCCAAAAAAATACGCCTTATGATACAACAAGACAAGATATTAGATTTGTCGAGCCCAATGAATATTTTGACATTTGGCATTTATGTGTGTTTTATATGGAACGAGTTGTATTGTATTGTATTTATTTATTTAGTTTCATTAAACTATTTGCATTTATTCAAATTTCCGACCGTCATTTACATTTATAATAAGTTTATAGATATTTTTTATATTTTATACGTAAGATTTTCTTTTTAATTAATAATATTGTATTTAACAAAATCTATCACATTTCTTTTAAATACATTTAGGTTGGTTTGATTTTTAATTTGGCTGTCCAAGCTATTATAGGCGTATTTTTTTGGGAATCTATAGCTAGCTCACTTTTACTTTTACATGCAAACTGGTATACTCACTTTTTGTTTTGTTATACTCACTTTTGGTTTTACATGCAAAACGGTTATACTCACTTTTGGTTTTGTTATACTCACTTCCCAAAAAAATACGCCTTATATAACCTATAACCTTTATATATAAGAGAGTTATGTGTGCTCGCATTTAAAAAAATTGGAAGACTTAAGTCGTTTCTATTTTTTAGTGTATATGGTTGCAAATCTCTAATAAAATGAACATAATCGAATAAATATTTTGGCATTACATTGTTTACTAATACAAACACTAAAACATTCATTATTATTCTCTGTTTTACAGATAGCCAACTTAACGAATTTATCTATCTATTGCACTTTAGTAAACATCGCATTGCTTTATTTTATAATTTTTCGGGATTCTTTTTTCAGGATTTCGGCTTTTCGGGATTGTGGGTTTTCCGGATATTAGGTTTTCGGGATTTTGGATTTTCGGGATTTTGGATTTGTGGGATTTTGGATTTTCGGGATCGTGTCCCCAATCCGTTTCAAAGCTCTCTTCTCACTCACCTGACCATTTGAGTTGCTTTCCTTTTTCTGTCAGCTGATGCAAGCTCTTCGCAATCCCGGCAAAGTCCTTCACAAACCTTCTGTAATAGGTCGCAAGTCTCAGGAAGCTCCTCAGTTGATGTTTGTCTTTGGGAACCGCCCAGTTTTTCACTGCTTCGACTTTCTCTGGATCAGTCTTGACTCCTTCGGAAGAGATGATGTGCCGAAGATATTTTACTTCTGATCTAAAAAGATCACACTTTTTCGGGTTCAGCTTCAATTGTGCGCTTCGCAGTCTCTGGAACACTTCCTTCAAGTTATCTCGATGTTCTTCAAACGTTTTTCCCACCACGATGACATCATCTAGGTACACCAAACAGATTTTCCACGTTAGTCCCAGCAAAACCCACTCCATTAGCCGTTCAAAGGTGGCTGTTTATTTAAACATTTAAAGGAACAACACAACTCGTTCCATATAAAACCCACGTAAATGCCAAATGTCAAAATGTTCATTGGGCGCTGCTGACGTAGATGCGCAGAACAAATCGAAAATGAAAACTTCAATGCGCTATCTTGTCTTGTTGTATCATGAAATTACCCTATCTCTACATATAATCAAACATAAATTTGATTCGCGCATTGTTTGTTGAGTTGATGTGATTAGCAAGTAAATATCCCTTTTAAAAATTTACTATTATTTATTATTTATAATAATAATAATTTATCAAAATCGCAAATTTGTTCTTTCGCGGCAATAGACTTGTCATGTGCACAACCTACGTCATAATTTGTTGACAGATGAATTCCGATGAACAGCAAGAATGAACGACATGCCCAATGCCATAATCTTGTCTTGTTGTATCATGGTTTTCCATTTGAGCAAGAAAAATACTTTTTTCATGCCGTGTTCTATTGGCACTAGTTTCTATAGTTTTTTTTTCTCCCAGATCACTTTTTCACTGTCACAAAGTGTCACAAAGTAAACGGTTTAACACCGCGTCTCCACCAGCAATATTCCATGGCTTGTCATTCACCCCTATTTTCGTTGTCGTTTACGACTCTAACAATAGGTTATGTTAATCGGCAATGGGACGACATAGCCTTATCTCTAAATTGTCTTCTACCACCTTCGACTTCGATAGTCTAAAGTACATTTTAAATCTGAAAATAATTGTTATTAACACAATATTTGCAATTTAAATTATTTCTGCGATTTACTGGACATTGGCACCTCGAGTGCGTATTAACTCAATGCATTAATTTTAAGAAAAACGTTAATGTAAATAAAGGTTTTTAATTTAATTTGTAAGAAAAACGTTAATGTAAATAAAGGTAAAAATCTGAAAACAACTATCCACTCTTATTGGATCAATACTTATCGAAGTCACAACATCCTTACACCTTTTGTCAGTAATAAACTTGTGTCTTTTGTTAGCAAGTCCATCTCTATCACTTTGCAGGAGCTCGCTTTTTTTTAAAAAAAAAGCCATTGTATTCAACTGCATATGGTTTCGGGTTTTGATTTAGGTTGCGAAAGGCAGACGATGCATAAGCTAAAGAGTTTTGGTTTCCCTATTCCAGGATTAATCTCCACTTTGCACTATTTTCCAATATAATAAACTAAATACTTTGTTCAAATTCTCTCTTTAGAAGTTAGAAGAAGTTTTTTTAATGATATTTTAATAAACTTTAATCTTCAACGTTTTCATTCTAATATATACAACAAAACTCAAGGTAACTTGAACAATTTTTTGATATTTGTTGAAAAAAGTTCAGAAAATTTTTTTAGGTGCCAATTTCCGAAATAATAGTGGAAAATCGGAAATTGGCGCCCGGTGCCAATGTGCTAAGTAATAATGCAAATTGGCACCGGTGCCAATTTCCGATACACCTATTTCTACCACTCATTCAACGTCGGGCAAATCCAATGAATTAGATTTGGTTCGAATTTCCTTCCTTAACTTTACCAGCTCTTTTTTCTGGTTTTCTTTTAAGTCACTGCTTTCAAAAAATCATCTCAACTTTATTCATTTTTGATTTGTTTTATTAAATAATTAACCAAGTCACAAACAAAACACCAGACCAAATATAAATTTGTCCACTAAAATGTCAAACCACATGTGTCATAGTTTGTGGAATGTGAGAGTTGAGAGAGTCGAGTCGTTTCAGTTACGCAATACCAAATTCCAAACGACTCGACACGACAAATGCCACCAGTCGTTTGCGACAGACGACGACGACAATAGGGTAGTTCGCGACAACGTCAGTGTCAAATGAGAACAAAAAAAAAAACAAAGTGACAGCTAAAAAAACTTGTAGGAAAACAAACGAAATTTTATATGGCGGGAGATAGGGTTTAAATTAATTTTGGATTTTTTGAAACAATCTCTACAAATTTATTTATTGAACTTTTGTAAACACTTTTAAGAAACTCTAAATTTCAAGACTGCAATGTTTTCGATTTGTATTTGGCACTTTATTATAAACTTTTCACAAATAAAATGGGCAAAACCTATCTCCCGCCATGTAAAATTTCGTTTGCTTTCCTATTTTTGACATTTTCTTGAAAGAGAAAGCACACTTCTGAAAGGGATAGCTTCGCGAAATACCCTATAGGGGTGATTGTCATCTGTCATGAGAAGAAATTATTTAAGAGGGCGAAAAGAGAATACAAGAATCGCATTGGAATTCGCGGCCCATCCGTGTTCAGCTGCACTTTTCATCCCCTTTATGCCCAAAACACATGTGCAGAAATTCTGAATGCTTCACTGCATGCAGTACTGCAGATGAAACACATGTGCAGAATTCAATTTGCAGCGGTTGCTGTCAATGAGGGGAAAAATATGTGAGTGAAACAAAGACGACAAATAATTCCCGTCTCTCTTTTCCTTGTATGCATCAGTAGCTGAATTTAAAAATTCGATGCTGCCAAGTCTACTTAATTTAATTCACTGCGTTGCTATGCAGTGGATTTAGAAATAGGGACATGTTGCAGTGCTGAGGTGGCTGCAGAATTTACATTTGTTTCACCACATAAGAACATGTGCATTCTAATGCCCAAAACACATGTGCAGAAATTCTGAATGCTTCACTGCATGCAGTACTGCAGATGAAACACATGTGCAGAATTCAATTTGCAGCGGTTGCTGTCAATGAGGGGAAAAATATGTGAGTGAAACAATGGCGACAAATAATTCCCGTCTCTTTTTTCCTCATATGCATCAGTAGCTGAATTTAAAAATTCGATGCTGCCAAGTCTACTTAATTTAATTCACTGCGTTGCTATGCAGTGGATTTAGAAATAGAGACATGTTGCAGTGCTGCGGTGGCTGCAGAATTTACACTTGTTTCACCACATAAGAACATGTGTATTCTAATCCTGCTGCGCAGTGAATTCTGCACGTGTGTTTTGGGCATAATCCTGCTGCGCAGTGAATTCTGCACGTGTGTTTTGGGCATTACCATCACATTCACGATTCGTACGACAAAGCTTGCAGCGTAAAAATCGGGTCAAACATCGCAGCGTGTAAATTGGGTCTTTTCTTTTTGTATAATTGTTATAACCATTTATAACCTACCTACCTCTATGCGTAGGTAATGCCTATATTTCAAGTCGACTTATCTTGACTAGATTTGTGAATACGGCCATTCTCATGAGTAGAAGAGGGCACACAAATTGACATTACTTCTCTTTCTATCTGGACCACTGTCTCCCTTTTATTTTGCTGTCACTGTCAGTGTCAGATTGTTTCACAATTTCTGCAAAATATTGCAATTGATATAGGTACCTGGACTGGACCTGCCCTGCACATATTTCCCGAATTTAATTTTCGCAACACGAAAGGTAAATCTGTTGAATACTTTACAATTATTCGTAAAAATCAGTTCAATAAAAATTGGAATAGCTAATAAAAACTATTGGTAATCATTAATTTACACAATGTCTAATTTTGTTAAATCGTCTGTCACTGTCCACCAGCTTTGTCGATGTGGTACCTAGTGCTAGTCCTATCCCAACGAAAAGTTCGATAATTAATATTTCTTCAGCAATTTTAGCAATGCGAAATTCAAATGGAGAAGAATTTGAGGTACATTCGAATTAAATTTGTTTTGCAGCCTTTATTTTGTTTCCAAAAAAACCTGCTTTATTCTTTTATTTGCTGCAATTGTTCTGATTAATTTCTTTGAATGCACCTAATCCTTTTCAAATTATATAGGTATTTACTTGCAATATATTAATAATTTAATTAATTACATTCCATATAATAGAAAACCCCTCCTAATCAACCGAAGGGCAAAAACAGCGAAAAAAACAAACGCAAACGCAATCGTAATCGGAAAAAGAACGGAGCAAAAGTAGAAAATTTGGTATCGAAGACTTTTCGAGCTAAATTGGTTGCCAATTCCTGTCCACCTGAAAATACTATAGTAAATCAAGTTTCATTAAAAAGTGATGTTGAAGACCAAGAGTACGTAAAAGAAGTTTCAGCGAATATCGGTAAAAATATATCTCCCTTCAAAAATAGCTCGCCAACAAACAAACTACTTTCGCCCAAGAAAATTCGACCAGAGAATACTTTTGATACTAAGCCTGAAATACAAAACTCAGTAAGCTCCGCTTTTAAAAGCATCTCGCCAAACAAAACAAACTTTGGACGTGCCGAACCCATTTCAAAGATTCTGGAGAGTATAGAGAAGGCAACAGCTCCAGACATAGAAACCTCTAACATGATACAAACTCGTGTTGCAGAACCAGCTTCAGCTGAGAAGTCTAGAGAAGAGATACTTGCAGAAAGAGAAGCAAAAAAATTGGCAAAACAGCAGGCCAAGCAAAAGAACAAAAGCGAAAAATTACAGACAAATCCTGTGGCACCTGGAAAAAATTCGGTATCTCCTCTAAACAAGCTTGAAGATACCCCATTATCTAATGGAGATTCATCAAACCACAAACACAAAAAAGACAATAATCAAAATGTTTCTAAAAACCAAGCAAAACAAGAGCCTGCGTCTGTAATTAAATTAACAAAAAATACCACACTAGTCACAGAAAATCTGGGCGACATTGTAATTTCCGAAACTAGTAATATTGGCCATGCGAAAATAACAGATGTAAATAATTTTTAAATGAAAATCCATATCTTTTAATAAATTTACTATTTCAGAAAAAGTGTGTTTTGACCAAGGCGGACCGTCGGGCTATTCAAGAAGCACAGCGCGCTGCTAAAATAGATACTGCTATCAAGAAACATAACACAAAATCCGCAAACTTACCAGCGAATGGAAAGAAAACTTCAACACAGCCTAAAGAAGTTCTAATTGGACCTACCGAAAAGTTGGCAGTGACAAAGTCGCCAAAAGACTGCAGAGTAAAACTTTTCAATCATTTGGAGAGTTGTCGCAAAGATTCAAACTTATTTGTCAACAATACACACATTCATCCAATCATTGTCCGATTGGGAGAACAGTATGCAAAGAGAACAATAGTCGGATCGAATGCAAGATGTATCTCATTTTTAAGCTCTCTAAAAACGGTAGGTAAAACACCTTTCCAATATTAAAAGCACATTTCATTTTATTTATTTCATTTAAAGGTAATTGAAGATTATGAAACACCTGCGAAAAAAGAATTTGCAAGGAGTTTGGAAGCTACTATTAAAATCGCTGTTGATCATTTGCATAAATGTCGCCCATTGGCGGTGTCAGTGTGGAATGCATACAAACATATTAAGCATGTCTTAACGCAATTGTCGGTCGACCAACCCGAATCGGAAGTAAGTAAAACATCAAAGAGGCAAGTCAAATTGAGAAAATATTAACACAATACAAAATTACATTATGTTCCTAATTTCTGTCGACCAAGATTTGAATACCTTATACTAGGAGGAATATGTTTACTTTTTTATTTATCTACATGAAACATCTGTCCTCACACTATAAGTGTGAAGAATGAAGAAATGCTCATATTTTCCAAAAACTTTCGTTGCCATTTTAATGTTTTCTCAATGCAGAAATTGAGACAATTTTTTTTTTGATCTAGATCACTTTTCCTGTTTCATTGGGCAAAAAAATCAATTCTATTTTTATCCGGATCACTTTTTGCAGATCTCGGTATTTTTCAAGATTTACACAATTATTCTCACTTATGCCAATATACCTTGCACAGCTGTTTTACGTCACTCAGAATTGGTTTTCAAAACAAAATTACGAAAAGGCTCGTGAAAAGAATAAAAACGTGAATAATGGACATGGACTTAATTTTGGAACAATTATGTACTATCATCTTCGTCATCTTCATCTTTCTCGTCATCTGTGGATTTCTATTCTTCGTCGATATGATTATCCGTATTAAGTTCGTATGTTTCCATCGACAAACGAAAACAATTTGTCAATTCAACAATTCAATCTGCTTTCATATGTTCCATGTGCCCCGAAAAATCTGAGATCTGAAATAAAAATCTGATGTGCCCAATGGAAAATCTCATTAGTTATACATTTTATAACATTATTTAAATTTCCATCGGGAAATTGTCAATGGGAATATGTACCTTATTTAAAAATTAAACTAGCTTCTACGATATGTTTATTTTGTTGTCCTGTCTCTATTATAGCTAAAGGAACATTTGTGCCACTTTGTCGATACTTACATTGAAAACCAAATTGGAAAAGCAGCTGAGGCAATCAGCATCTCGGTTCAAGACAAAATCTCCAACGGCGATGTTATTCTCACATTTGGATGGTACATAATTCGTTTTATTATTCTCTTTCCAAAATTTAATAAAATTCTTTATATTTTAGCTCTTCCCTCATCAACTATATCTTTGAAGAAGCCCATCGGCGGCACGTAGACTTCCGTGTTATTGTGGTCGATTCTAGACCATTTTCCGAAGGCCAAGAACTCCTTCGACGTCTTACTGCCAAGGAAATACCTTGTACTTATGTTCTTATAAATGCAGTTGGCTTCGTTATGCCTGAAGTGACGAAAATTTTGCTTGGCGCCCATGCATTACTATCTAATGGCTATGTAATGGCGCGCACCGGTACCGCTCAGGTCGCGCTAGTTGCTCGTTCATTTAATGTTCCCGTACTCGTTTGCTGTGAGACGCACAAATTTAGCGAAAGATTTCAAACTGACGCAATCGTCTACAATGAATTGGGAAACCCAGACGACCTTATTATGAGCGACAAGTGTCGCTTAATGAATTGGCAATCACAAAATAAACTATCGCCCTTAAACTTGAACTACGATATAACCCCCCCCGAATTGGTAACTGCTGTTGTGACCGAAGTTGCGATTTTACCGTGCACTAGCGTTCCTGTGATTTTAAGAATAAAGCCTACTGAAATCGGATATTAATGCCGCCGAATAATTACAGGAATTGAAACAAGGATACGTTTTAGCTATATGTATACATATGTGTGCTTTTGATTTAAGATTAATAGACATTTAAATCTAAAAATAAAAAAAAATTCAGCTGATTTTGCAATAGTTTCGAGCATACATTAAAATTTTTCTTTTGTTTTGCACATTCACTCTCAGCAAGTATGTATCTTGCTTTGAATTAAATCACCTGGACCAATTAAATCTCGTTATGGTATAAATTGAGACTTAAAAATTGGACGTAATCCCCACAATGACAAACGTTGGCGTGTTTATAAATACAGAATTTTCTCATAGTAGCATGGTGAACTTCTTCCACATTTCCCTGAGAAAGCCGTGAACGATATTATTTTCGGTCGATGCCGTTTCTTCAAACTTTCGGTTCCTGTTTTTATTATTCATTTATTTATTATTATATAAACAAATGTACATGCTAAGGTAAGAGAGCACGAGGTACGAGGCCTTTCGGCTCTATTAATTTGACTAAATTTAGACATTCGTATGGATTCCTTATTTAGGTGGCGCTACAGTTCGGGGTGGACTTGGGCCTCAATCAACCAGCTCAATTTCAATTCACCGTTAAATTCCCTCCTCCAAGGCCCGTCAACGCAAGGGAGTTTTGAGATCACTCGGAGAATTTTGAGCTCAAAACGACCAAGAAGATCTTCATCTGCCTATGCTAACATGCGCCATAGAACAGGACTGGGGTGATGAAGGTCTCAGTGATTGTTTCTGACCTTTATGGAGTAGCGAGCATCGTCTCTATTATATATATGAATATAATATATGCGCCCTTAAAATCGATAAATAGATGCTGAGTATCGATTTGTACTATGTACTTGGGTTTTCTCCAGGATCTGCCGTACTGTGAATATTTGGTCGGTCTTTGACTTAGCAGGCCTAAAACACACTGGTAGGGACAAATCAGATCCTTGACGAATGGTTTCGCGAGGGTGGTATTGTGAAACCAAGCACATCAGTTGCGGCTTTTCTGATGGCTTCTTGGCATCGATCCCACTAAGGTGAGGAAACCGTGTGCTAGCTTTAGTAACATTTGCGGGACGTCCGTGGGAGGCTGATATTGGCGAATTTGCCTTGCCTAAGTCTTCCGGTTATAACAAACCCGCTGCTTTTGTAATGAATGTCCCAGTTTTACAACCTCCTTTTGCCCCGCCCGTTCCACCGCACTTCCTGACCAGCGCTGCGGTGATATCTGCTTTGTAGCAGGTTAGGTCTTCCGCTAGTTGTTCGGCTGCAGGGTTGAACATTCTGGTACCCAGAACCACTTGTCCGACATCAACAATTTTCAATACCAACCTGACGACGGTGATAAGAAGTCCTCTCACAAAATTTCATTCACCTAAGTCGTTTGGTTTGGACGATATCGTGATTTAAACAGATATACGGCCTTATCATGGTATACGTTCGGAGAGTAATTTTCTCCGCAACGCAGATCCACTCGGATACTTTACGTTCATAGTATCCGTTTTCCGAACGTGCATCAACGCATTTTGTTCATTAAAATCTTTCCGCGACGAAAACCAGGTGCTAAAAACGTAACATATCGCAATGAAACGTAGACTGCCGGTATGCGTTACGTTTTGTTGGAGAAATGATCCGAACAGCTTATCGGAACGATTACCTCAGCAAAGTAAAGTTGAATCGTAAGTACGGAATTAAAACAACTATATTGAGTCTCGAAAGTGTTTAACAGAGTCTAGTTGTTTTAATTGCGTGCTGAATATTCTCCTTTACTTTATTTTGCTAAGATAGATGTTTAATAAAACACGCCCATTAATTCTGTAGTTAAATTACGGATTAATAAAGTTCAAAAAACAATTACATACACATTTTTAAGCTTCACGATGGCGATGGATAGTCGCATTTTATTTCAATATACAATTTCCCAATAATTATGCTACTTTGCCAAATATGTGGGCTTATGACTTTTTTAAAGGAAAGTAGAATGAGTTTTGTATCATGCCAATTTTATTAATATTTTGGTTTTTTATTTATTCATTTATTAAAATACTAATAAATCAACGAGTTTCTTAAATCTTGCAATTATAGTACATAATGTATTCTATTAAACATGTCTTTTGTTTATAAATCATTACTTAAATATTTATTTATTCTTCTGTAGCACAGCTCTTAGAACGCAATAAGAGATCTTTAAATAAAATCGTGAAAATGTTTTTTACTTGGGTAACAATTTCTTTACTTACATACATTAACTTAAAAGTACAAATCGTTAAATAAAAGAATGCTATTATGTATTATATCTCAGTCAATTAATAAAGAATAAATATGTACATACATTGAATATTTTGTTTTATTGGTTCAGCGATTATATGGGAAGCCTTTGTCTTGATTTATAATTCACATCTACATATTTGTAAGTTTTGCCAAAATAGTATTTCTTGTTAATAAAATTAATAATCACGAACAGACAAAATATTACTACATTTTCTACTGAACAGAAAATATATGAAATCCTCTTTACTAAGCATCATCAGGAAATTATGGGCTACTCTTTTGCAGCAAACGGAAACAACTTCGACAAACTGGGACAGGTTTGTCACTTTCTTGACCAGGCAATGGAATTGATTTATCGATGCAGCGTGCGCAAAATACTTCTCCGCATTTCCAACAGTGGCTCTACGAACGACAAATTATATATTAGTTTTCCTGTATGTATCATGGATTTCTTACTTTCTTGCTGAACTGGTCGAACGGGGTGGAGCATGAACAAGCTGTTACGTTTCTCAAAGATTTCCA
This sequence comes from Cheilosia scutellata, assembly GCA_955612985.1. Classification (NCBI taxonomy): domain Eukaryota; kingdom Metazoa; phylum Arthropoda; class Insecta; order Diptera; family Syrphidae; genus Cheilosia; species Cheilosia scutellata. The sequence continues at coordinate 76,941,372 of OY015314.1, forward strand.
GTCAACAGCAACTGAATTGATTTCTTCGGCGAGTTTATTTGGATCAGCACCTTCGTTTAGCTATATAAAAACAAAAATATTAAACTTAACGAATTTTTAAAAGAAAATATGAGGTTACAGAGAGATTCGAAAAAGACATTTCTGCCGGTTTTAAGGGATGATCATCATCAGCCGCCGAGAGTTCACTCATTTTCTTGTCATAATTAAATCTAATAAAATGCAATTGAAAATCCAACCACGATAAAAAGAAATATATGTTTACCTATTGTCATTGATTTCCGCTGTTGAAGCATCTTTTGATTTGGATGTGGCATCTTGTAACTTTTTAGCTGACTTTGAGATGTAGTTTTTAAAACTAGCTATTCTCTGAAAGTAAGATCTCTACATAAATCAAACTCGTGATTTTGAGAAAAATGCTTATATCTTTCTTTTTTATCAAGACAAACGGTTTTCTGAATTTTACCTTAGTTAAATGCTGTACATGGTCCTCCAATGAAGTACAATGATCTTTGCTCACAAGCAGCATTTCATTCAATGGTTCACGCGGATGTACACCACTCTCAAATCGGCTGTACATTCCACGCCAGAACCTATTTATACAGAATATTATGAATATGGGTTCAAAATTAGGTAAAACAAACTACGACTCACTTGATGCATTGTGGAGCCAAATTTGCTTTAATAGTTTCATCGACATCTGGCTTGTATAGCGGATTAATGTACTCGTTCAAATGGTTTGCCATAAATCCCCATAGAGAAAATGTTCGTTCTGACAGTTTTAGATCTAAACGATCTTTTTCGCAATTTCCAATAAACGTTCCAAATTGACAGGAATGCACGTGATCATGTAAAATAAGAAGGAATCGTTCGTTAAATTCAAATGCATCATTCCTTTGGTTCATTAATTGCCAAGTGCTGTCAAGGAATTGCGTAAAGATAGGCGATACTTCTTTCGGATCAGTTTGAATGTGCCCACAGCGTTCGCTAAATTTGTGGCCAAACGCAAGCCAATCTTTTTCAATCAGAGCCTAAAACAAATCGTCTTTAAATGTAGTCAGATAAAAAAATAATACCGTACCTGAAAACCTTTTATTGTTCTATAGTAGGGATCCAACATAAGCGACGCAAGGGAACAAACTTGTGCAGTTCTGTCCCAACCATCGGAACAGTGTACAACAACCGACACATTTTTATCCACTGCATTTGCAATAAAACTGAAATTTACGAAAAAAATTAATTTAGTTTATAAATTACTAACAATATGAACCACCAAATATGTACATATGTATGTATGAACGCGTATGGTGTACTTTAAAAACCGGGGGATTTGTGCGAATAAAAATATTTGTTCCACCAAATTTCTACATAATTATATACTTTAAAACCAGTCGATGTATCGTCACCATTGTCGTTTAAATAGATGTTATACTACCGGATGTTGTGCGCAAATTTCAGCCTTCTACGTCAATTACTCCCAGTTTCACAGTGTGTTCTTTGAAATAAAAGACAAGGAACGTTTTTGGAAAAGTCGTATACAAGCTAAATAGGTGCTGTTACTGTACAATCACCCCTATCGTGGAATCCGCCGAATACTGTCAAATTCTATTCATTAAATTGAGTTCAATTGAACTGAAGTTCAGATTACCGGACGAGCTGAGCTTCAAATTTAAACTATCAAGTTTAGGTTCGGTTGAACTTTAGTTTAAACTTCACTGTGAAACTGGGGGTTCGTTTTTGAGATAGACCTAAAACAAAATAGATCTTATTGGGTTCGGACAGACAGACGGACAGACATCTTAGCGAAAGTAAAAAGGTATCCTTTGGGTACGGAACCTTAAAAAGCACCATTTAAATCAACATGCAAGTGACAACTAATTGCTGTCACAAGAAATAATCATTTTTTTAAGGGGATTACAAATCCTGGAGCACTCAGACCAATACCGGTCCATTGTACTACCAAGCAGAAACTTCTTTTTTTGGTGAAGTGGTGGAGAAACTCTGATATTATTCGTTTCTCTTTATGGTCGGTGGCAGAGTATTGCTGTCCCCCGCCGGGATCGAACCGCATTTGGCTCATTGGACATCGCAGCTCTGTCATCTGTCATATTGTGTAAAGTAGAATACAAATAATGTAACTACCCTCTGTTATTTATATTATATCGCATATCAATAGACACTTTCCACCCAAAAGTTGGCGAATTTCCAAACTCGTGAGCAATTAATACAAAGAAACAGGTATAATAAGATTTGCCTGCTCACCTAGATGTGTCTAATATTGAACGTATGTGCTTCAACCAACCGGATGATTCCAATGAACTTAAAAATCCACTCATGGTTGGGGATTTCTGTTCACACGTTTCAATCAGTTTCTGCAAGCTAGTTCTTTGTACATGAATATTCTCGATGCCAAGGAAGTGGAATTTGATGTTCTCATAGAATGCCTCATTTTCATATCCTTTGCCGGCAGCCCTATTTGCCATTGCATTTATCTGTGAATATAAACTGGGTGTATGGAAGCAGGTACAATTCTGATTTTGCCAAAATATTACTAACTCTGGGTCTGGTGTCAACGACATACATATAATCTGTATTTGGATTTGTTTTCCGTATAGCCTCGAGCATTTGTTCGTCTTCCAGACAGCGAGCGCTGAAACCTGACAGTGGTTGGCTGCAGCGGCATATGGACGCCTGGTGCAATAAATAATTTAATTAGTGATGAATAGAAGACATATTTTTATAATATATGTACATTATATAAAATATACCTATTATATTCTGCTAGGTTCCACATTTTACTTTCACTCGAAATGAAATCGGAAATTAATTTTTGTGTTCTATATTTCACTGTATTCGATTTCGATTTCAAAATTTTCGGAATTGAGACAAAGTGAAACTGTGATTTCGAACAAATTTCGGAGTTTCCGAATCGCTCGAAATACAGAACACTGAAAACGAATTCACTCGATTTGCAATTTCGATTTCACTCGATTTCTGGAACCTAGCTGATTATATTCATAAATAAACGAAATAAAATAGTTCATTAGTGAAATAGTATAGTTAATAGGTTATTTGCAAATTCTAATACATATTTAAAATGGCACTTGGACATTTCTAATGTCAGAAAAGCAGAAATACTAGCGACCAAAATAAAAAAAATCATCAGTGCAAATTACACTTCGACAATTATGCAAAAAAATACTCACCTTATTTGAGTGCAAGTACGTTAAAGCTGGTAGCCGTCCTTTAGATCGAAAACGTGAACTGCCCATCAACATGGCTGTGGTAGCCTCTACCGGAACATAAACTTGTCTCGGATATGTATCACATAAATCATAGTTTTGATTGAGTGAACATTGTGTCCACTTGTCGTTAGGAATGCGCATTCGTTTAAACTCGCTCTCCAACTTAAAAAAATCCCATCCAGCTGTTTTAGGAAACTCATCTTTAGCGGGAGAATAGTTGAAACAGTAAAGCTTGTTTATTGAAACTATGAAAGAAAGCACTTTTGTTTCCATTTTGACTAAAAGGTATAAATATGTTACTTACACGGTTGAAATAGTTTGATCAATGACGTGTAAACATCATGACATTCGGAATCTTTTGGAATTACAAAGGTGATAGAGAGAAAGGTTTTGCATCGTATTAATAGTGGCGAGCCCGTTGTACTTAGAGGAAGTTTTTCCACATTAGCTATGTGCATGTGGAGCACCTACAAAAAAAACGGGTCCCATTTTTTTTGACCACAAATTTAATGGGTTTAGTTTAATGTTAGTTTAATAAGTGTAGTACAGCAAAATTGTAATTGCAAACAAAATCACTTTATTGAGTAAATAATTTATATCTAACTGGATAATGCGAAATTTCAGAAAACTGAAGATTTGTAAATAATTGTTGCAATCATTAATTATTGCATTAAAGATAAAGTATGCGAAATGTCCGAATAGGAAGAGTTAATAGATAGATACCTACATAGACAACGCATTGATTTTACATGATGTTGGTTCGTGGTACATCGGGGTTTTCCTATTTAGTGCTTGTTTTTTCGTTTGTTTTTGCCCTGGGGTCTAATCGCGTAAAGGCTAAAACGATCGAACGACGTCGTCTCGACGATACTTCTACTTCATATAACAAACAAACAACGATAATCGTCGAATCGATAGGACGATCATCGCTTTTTATTGCTTCACGTAAACAATTATACTGTCAAATGGCGTCGTCGAAACGATTCGATTGAACGATGGCTATTTTGCAATCGTTTCATCGTTTTTGGTGTATTTTTTTTATGTTTAGGTTTTTTAAAAGTAAAATAAATATTAAAGGAAACATTTTCCAATCAAAAGCATACATAATGTTCACAAAGGACACTGCATTAGCATTAGTGTGGTGAAATGTGAAAATATAGGACAAAAATCAATTTTCTTCATACTTGTTAAAAGACAGTTCGAACCCTAGCTGTGTTCTCTTTTGAGGATGCAATCATAGAATTGCATTCACTAAATGCTTGGCTGTAAATGATGACAAAACAAAATATACTGTCAACGAGAAAGGAGTCTCAGCATCGAGATATTAGGTATATAAGACCCTAATCATCCCGGTCCTGCTGTATGGTGCAGAAGCATGGACTCTGTCAAAATAGGAAGAATACCTCCTTGGATGTTTTAAGAGAAAGAATCTTCGGACGATATTCGGTCCAGTTTGTATCAAAAAGCTGAAGATACAACGGTTGATATGGCTGGGGCACGTGGAGCGTGCATGGAAAGCAACGCATCAGCCCGACGAGTCTTTGAGTCCACCCCTGAGGGTGAGGGTCGACGTAGCAGAGGAAGACCCAACTTTAGGTGGAGCGCTTAATTGAACGGCGACCTCAACGAACTTGGTGAGCGTAACTGGAGGCAGCTAGCTAGACGCTTGTTGGTTGAGGCCGTTGTCCCCCCGGATTGTAAGCGCCCCCAAAAGCAAAGTTAGTAAATGCTTTAAGCAAAATGCATGCACAAATCCTTTTCTTCCTCTTCTTTTTCTTCCTTTACAAACCTTATCAATATAATTTTTCGTGCACCTATGCTTATTTTCCAACGTATACATGCATTTTCACATAAACGAGAACAAAACAAACAAAATAATATACCAATTTTATTAGTTTTCAGTTGTCACAGTTTGTTTACAGTCCTGATCAAACTGTTCAAAATGAAAACGATGAACGATTCGATTGATCGACGTGATTGTGATGTTATATGAAGCAAACTTAAAACGAGGTCGTTTTATACAATCGTCTCAACGATGATAGTCTGATAAATTACGCGATTAGAGCCGGAAACACAAAAATATCTGGCTGTTAACTATTAACAAGGCAAAACATATACACTCCGAAAGGTCCATACCGTCAAAAGCATTTAATTGCCAGGAGTCGCTTAACTATGAACATCTTCAAAAGGAGTAGGCACACTTGAGAAATTTGTTTATTAGTACTTATAGCAGTCACAGGCCTCGGTTGAACCTTGGACTACCCCTAAAATATAACTCTGATGGAGTTGTAGCTCGGAGGAATTATAATACTTAAAGAACCGCAGCTTAGTGCTATGATGAAATTGACTATTTTACAAAAAAAATCAATCGGTGAATAAATTTCAATTTACAAAATATGTCAAACGATGCTAGTGCCGGCTTTAAGCGTCCAATTATCCTTCCTGGGAAGAATCATATCACTAAATTGATTATAATGGGCTTTCACCTTCGATACAACACAACCATGACAAGACATTAAACGAAATTCTCTGTCTTCAATTATATCCGCCGATCATGTTAATAGGGGAGTCCACGATGCTAAATGGGGAATTATACTCCAGCGCCGTGTGGACCTATTGGATTTTGAAGATTAGATGGTAGAAAGAAAAAATGGTGAAAATCATGAATACCTTTTCACCGGTGGTGGTGCAAGTATCTACAGGCTTTCAAAAATGTAAGAAAAAACAGTCACATGGAATAATACTGAACCGCGTTCGATTTTGATAGTGTATATTCCCCACGTGTCTCTGATGATACGTAATGTTAATCTGCCGGTTGGCATGGTACGGGTAGCTGTACAAAAGGGTTAAAAATGAGGAAAAATATGTTTCCAGCGCGTCAGATATCCATACACTGGCGATAACTAGGATGAGGCCACACATTTTGCAATCGATATTCACTCTTTATACCTGTTGAAAATGTTTTACCCGGAAACTTTTAATACCTGTTAACAGGTACATACTTTCCCAACAGTAAGTCATAAAATTTAAGGGTAAATAAAAAACTACGACTGAAATTTCCGAATTTCCAGGATCTTAGAAAGAAGGCACCTAAATAAGCTCCTCAAGGTCAAGGTTAAACTTTTTTTCATCCGAAAAGACAACCCATACGGTTCGGTTCCTGGTCGTGCTCCTCAAAATAAAACAAAATCGACCGCCCTCGAGAATGTCGAGGTGACTTTTTTTTACAAGTTTGTGAATCTGTTCTTCAAGAACAAATCGTCAGATTATTGAAATGCTCATTTTTCAGCATGTAATTAAACCACCATACATTTCTCTGACGCGCTCGAGTATTTCCAACTATCGATTTTTTACTATTCTGATCGGCTGCCCTATATGGTGGAGGTACTCAATAGGGTGCATGTAAATTACATATGTATTTAGTCCAATACCCACACAAGTTATTTTCTCCTAATTATTGCTTGTCACGCTCGACATCGATTTTTCAAAATTGAAGGTACATTCAACGTCATCGATTGTGGAGATGACAATAATGCATTTATGAAAAACGTTTACTCTAGACTGTCCGAATATAAAAACCGTAATTGTTTACTAACCGCATAAGTTTCAGAATAACATAATGACATAAACTTTCCCTTGTATCCTCTGTTTGTCCTATAATCAAATTATTGATTTGTTATGTTATGTAAGGTCATACGAATTCCTACGCATGAAGAACCAGATTGATTTCTTGAATTTGATTATTGTACATAGTCGTACATACCACACCAACAAATAATATTTGGCGCCACATGCAATGAAATAAAATGACAGTATACTCGTAAAGTTAAATAATGTTTAACTGTCGCTGACAGTTAAATATTTAATGACACCGAAAGTATTTAGTCGATATAGTGACCAAACTCTTTCATTATGAAGCGATTCCTCAGACTCAGCACGTAACCATACTTGTCTAAATTATATATATGTACGTACGTTACGTATATACTTAAAACTGAAGAAATGTAAAGTGCTAATATTTGTAAAATTACTTCTTTTCTTTACTGGAATAGATTTCCATTACCGAGGGTTCAAAAGCAGTGGCTTCATTTGCGGCGTGCTTGTTTTACTTAGAGAACATTAAATTTGCATGTTCCTTTCCTTCAGCTTCAAATCGATATTTTACAGATTTGATAACTTTCACAAACTTTAGCTAAATTTGCTAATGTAAATACTGTACGAGAAAAAATCCGGAATCATTTGCGCGGTCTGACAATACATATGACATCGCAGTATCGTTATGCTCTTATAAACATTATAAATAAATAAATAAGGCCGTGTATTAATTGGGATAAATAATTATTATCTTCGGATAATTTTCTATCGTGGTGGAAAACGAATTTTCAAGCTGTCAAAAAATGATCCTGCTCCTGGAGTAATGAAGTCAATGTAAGAAGTTTGCGTATGAAAGAACTTTTACATGTTTTTCGAAACTTGTGCCTGAAATCTTGGTTCGGGAATAGTGAAACTATTTGCTTAACTACATGTCATAGTGCATGGCAACTTGTATAAATTCTCTAGATATTGAAGATGTTGCTTTTTCCAACCTTTATGCCCAGTTGCACAGTCAGAGTTTAAACTCTCGTTTTGGTTTAAGTCTTCGTTCAACAAATTTTCGGTTTCACTGAGTTCGTTTAAACCCAAAGTGGAGTTCAACTCCCGGTTTAAGTTAAATGCCTGCATTCTGCCGTTTAAACTATCGTCTCGCATTTTGAGGGTGCTACACTTCTTGAATTTATATGAGCGAAAACTAGAGTTATGATTAGTTTCAGCATTACTGCGGTAAACCCACTGTTAAAAATGACATCAGAAAATTTCAATAGATTTCCAACCAATATACTTTTCAAAGAAAACCCCTTTTTTTCAAGTGAACATCAGGTAGATTTTATCCCACACATAATGTAGGCAAGCGTAAATTGTATTGAAGGTTTTCCAATACAAATTAATTATTTTAGTGTGTGGAAATGACGATTATTTTTTTGTAATGCTACTAGTGATTTCTTTAGATTCTTGCCAAACAAAATATATATTTTGAACATACTTCTCGGGACAATGCCTGTAAATGCCTAATTAGAGGCTCATAAAATACTTTCAATATTCACCATCATTACTGTTACTGGCGACGGGTGATCAGAGATCGAAGAGACGTATAATACAAAACATTATCACAAATGTGACAATCATTTGTGATCAAATAAAATTATCCGTCTGCGTAAGGTGATCACAAAAAATTATTTAAAATTTGGCATCACTTGACACTTGACATGGCCGCGATGCCCATAAGGTTTTCTGGGAGACAGTATCCCTAAATATGAACGAGCCACTCACCTATGGGACAGAATTTAAGTGTTCTCGAGGTCACCTCACACCTCACACAGAATATTTTGGCCTATTGGTGCTGACGAGTCATTACCAACTTCTTGTACTTGTAGCTAACTATATGGAATGTGATATGTGAGTTGACGAAACTCCAGCTGGCAAATGCAATTGCCGTAGGGGTAGGATATACCTACTACAAAAATAGCTATAACCTTTTTTTTCGAACATTTTTAAAGAATTTATTTTTAATTTGCAAATAGCAATTAGTATATGTACACTTTGAATTTTCCAGCTCCATTATGTTTAGCTTATTTCGGAGATTTAATCGCAACAGTCGGACAAAAAAACACCCCTATCGTTATTTTTATTTTGTTCCTATTCACTTTCAGATCCTAAAAATAGTTGCAGAGGTACGTACAAACACGTCCATTTTCGCTTAACACATCAAAAGATAAAAAAGCACTACTGACAGCTAGGTTCCACATTTCACTTTCACTCGAAATGAAATCGAAATCGATCGAAAATGAATTTTTGTGTTTTACATTTCACTTATTCGATTTCGGTTTAGAAATTTTCGGAATTGAGAAAAAGTGAAATTGTTGTGTTCCACAAATCGATTTTGACGATTTCCAAGTGATCGATCTTGGTCATTCGATGTGAAATAGTGGAAACGAAAACACTCGATCAAAAATGTAAGTAAAAAATGCAATTTAAAACAAACTTGATAGGCTTATTTCACAAAAAATATATTTAAAACAGGGGTAAACATAAAAATCCTGCGCAGGAGGGAATATTTATTCATTTTATGGAGCGGCAAAAACGCAAAACTGCGGCTAGCAGCAAAGTGGCAGGAATTGAATATTGTTGAAGGTGTGGTTCAACAATTTGCAATAACATTAGAAATACACATTTAGACGCTAAATTAAACGACTAATTGACAAAATTCAACTTTGGTTTTTAGCTTTTATAACTTGCGCAGCATTTGCAATTTCCAAGGGATTTGATATATCTCTCAGCCTCCGACTTTTTATTTTTTTATTTCTCCTGTGCAGCAACTAGCACATCAGCACTCATTATAAGATCCGTTTATAATAAAATTATAGTAAAAATAATCTTTTAAGCCACACGAACAACACAATTTTATTAAAAAAACAATTTTCCAAAATAAAAACACTTTTACGATGTCCCAAATGACAGATGTTAGCTGTTTGCAAATTGCAATTTCACGAAAAGTGATTTCGAAAAAATTTCGGAGTTACCGAATCGGTCGGAATGCAGAACACTGAAAACGAATTCACTCGATTTGCAATTTCGTTTTCGATTTCATTTCACTCGATTTCTGGAACCTAGCTGTATCATGGAGAAGGAAGGCAAAGTAGAGGGTGCACATTATATATCCAATACATTACATTCATTATCGATATCGCCACGCCAAAATTGGACAAACGGGGGTGACGCCTCCCATACAAAAAACATCTATCATTTTCATGATTCTTTTTTTGTTTTTTTCGTATTGCTGTATTTCAGGTTTAGGAAGACCTAAGCAATACAATTTCTGTGCATGGACAAAGCTGGGCGGGTACAGCTAGTTTATTATAATTCATTGCTTCTCCGAAGTCAGCACTTTTCTTTTTTATTCGTTCACTTTCCTGCTTTACGTATGTATGTATGTATGTATGTATGTATTAGATACATTAGCACAGGCCTCGGACCTCATTGAAGCTAAGCTCTGGCCCTCCGGGTATCGTAGAATAGCGCCAATACAAATGGACAAACTAAACCCGTAAATAAGCTGATTGAATAATTACAGAGACGTAAATATTCAAGGTTCTTACATATTACCGTTTGAACTGAGTTTTGGAACTTTCTCCTGAGGGATCTTATCAAAGTAACGCTGGACCTTTGACGATGTTATTATACCTGGTGCCACCCAGGTGTAACCCAATTGTCGTGGATCTGATTCCCATTGTGTTGGCGAAATACTCTTGAAGCCGAGGTGTTCGCGAACCGATGTGACGATGTTACACATTTTCATTTAAGTTTCTTAACTTAAAATAAACATGTCTAACTAAATTACCTTTTCAGTAGCTTCGTACAGATATTTGATAAAAATGCACTCTTTTTGAATCTGTAATTTTATAATGGTTACATCTTGATCGTTCACCAACAGTTCGAACTTTGCACTGTTCTGCCAACTTGGCTCTTCTCTAATTCGTCCTAATTTTGTGACTATCTTCAGTATACTAAAGGGGCTGGCAAATATTAATAACTATTTAGTTTTTATTAAATTGATTTGAAGTGATGATTTTCTTTTTGTTTAATTTTTTTCTTATTTTTTTTTTTTGTTTTTTATTTTATAAACTCTGTTCACTTTCCTGCTTTACGTGCCAAAAAAATCGGAAACGAATTTTTTTCTACAATGAACGTAGTGTGATGCAAGTATTGTGGTTGAATTGTTGATGGGTTGGAAAGCAACTGTCGATTTGGTTTGAGAACGAATTAATAGGATTCGCGATACTCGACACAGCGGAGATAAAAAGACAATAAGCGAACATTAAATAGTGTTTTCTAATTGGATTTTGCTCCATGTAAGAGCAATATATTTCTTTTTGCTCTGTCGTGGTTTTTTGTTGTCTTTTTCCTAAAAATGATCTTCCTGTATTTTTACACAACTATTTAGTTTGTAATAATTTAGAACTTACTATTTGTAGCCTGCATTTTAATGCTTTTTCGCACAAATTTTATCAATTGCTTACCGACTATGTACAAAAAATAAAAAAAACAGCTGTTTGTTTTGATAACTTCGTAACAGATTTTCAATTTTCGAAGTTTCATAACAGAGTTCCATAAAAGTTCGAAAACTGTAGGGGCACCCTCTGAATACGATCATCATTGTGACACTACCTAACCGAGTACAATTTTCGCCCAGTTTCGCACCCCATTGTGTTAATACTTGAGTGAACTAGCGCGCCTCAACTGTAGGTACTCCACAAGTTAGAATGTGCCACAGCAGTGTTACACACCAATCTATTCTTTGGGTTATTTATTGATACTCTAATGCAACAGGGGCTTAAGAGTTCGTTAATTTCTTTCGTTGATATGCACCAAGAGGTGGTTGGTAGGCCTGGGACAAGGATGGTGGACGGTTTTCCGGCGGGTAAAGATCGCTCTCTTTTGCTCGGTGGCTTGAACGAGTAGGAAGCGTTCGGAATAAAATAATCCGCGTGCTCCTTTACGATCATTTTCGGGAATCCGCAACCAAACCCGCATACGCGAATAAATTGTACAAAAAAAAATAAATTGTACAATAATTTTACAAAAAAAACGCGACAGAAAGAAACACTCGTTAGTGCCGTATAAAGAGAAGAATAACCCTAAGTCACACGCGCGCTGTGCCCCAAACCTTTGATATTTTCTTAGTGCTTCGTTCCCAAGAAAATTAAAACTAAAACAACTACCAAAAAATAAGGGAAAAAAAACATAAATAATTCGTTAGTTGAGTGGGCGAACTCAGGCCACGCACGTATAGTGAACGGCTTAAGAGCTCTGCACCAAAAAGAAAAACCTACAAAAAAAACTATACAATAAAATACAAAAACAGCTATCAAATCACGTTGGGGCATTTCGGTGATCGTCACCTATCACTGACATGTGCAATCAAGCGCTAACTTGACTTTTCGTGTGCAAAAACAAAAACCAAAATCGAATCAGTTCTAAGTGGGGTATCGCTTAAATGAACAGTTAAATTAGAATAAATCATAACGCGAACAACTAAACAACAAAAAAAAAAAACCCAAAACAGCCCAATAACAAAATAATAGTCGGAATCGAAACCGGGAAAAGTTTATTTCTCCGCTACCAACAGCTGTCAACTCATCTCACTTCAGTTAGTGGTTTGAGAAGCTGGAATCAACTCGATGCAAGCCTAAAAGTAGGCAATCCGGCCCAATAATTATCGTCGTCTAGGAGTCTACGAGGGAAATTTCGAACGCGAAGAGAAAAATCTATGTATATAACATACACGATATAAACATAGCATACTCCTTCTGAGTATCAAAAAATTTGTTTTTTTTTTCTCTCCCTATTCAGTGTTGGCTATTTTATAAATTGTTTCTAGTTCGTATTTCTGTTAAATATTCCAGTTTTGTGTTACACATTATAGATTTATGGATTAGGAATTAGTGTAAATATTGTGAATGATAGTGCCAATAATGTAGTGTGACCAACCCATTTCTTTTTTCCTTGTAATATCCGCGAAAATTTCATAATCATTTACCTCTCCAGCCCTGCAGAACGTGATGTGCACACCACCGACCGACGGATGACAGGTAATCGTTTTAAATGTACTTTTGTTAATATCTACTATTACAATATATAAAGGTAATATAAAAATAAATGAATTTGATAATAGGTTGGTCGTCATGAAGAATATATTTTTTTTTTTTGTTTAGTGATACTATACATAACTAAATGTACTTGCCTATTCTTAGTATAACTTATAAAACTGAGTTACATATAAAACTAATGGTATATAAACCAATTATTGTTAGCATCGTGGGTAAAAGTACGCAGAAATTTTATAGTAACTTTCAGTGCCGAATCATTCAAGGTTCGAGGCATTATCAGTAGCTTAAAGTTTTTTTTTGTATTTCCTTTTTTTTTTATTTTTTTTTTTTTATTTTTCATAACTTAGCTATAGCGTTAGCAGTTTTTTTTCTTTATTTTTATTTTTTTTTTCTTCTTTCCAATTTTCTTATTTTATTTCATTTCTTTAGTATTTAGGATTACCAACATTGAATAAAGGGCCCTTATGTTAACTTTAATTTGAATAAACCACCTGAAATCTAATATTGCGTCGATTTTCGATTGTTTCCTAGTTGAGATGTTCTGGTTTAACTTTTGAGATCGATACGATGGGGGCAATTCCCAAATATGTTTAAAATTTTAGGTCATCGGTCATCGGACAGCATGAAGTGCTAAAGATAATCGTGGGGTGAGCAAAGGTGTAGGGACAGATGAAGATGGACTACAGCACATAAACACGTAAGCGAAGTTTTCAATTTAGGGGTTGTCATTAAAACAATAGAGCGCGTGGCAACCACGGTACCGTTCCTTGCAATAGGTATGGTAATGGGGGAGGGAGAGCTCGTCGGTACCAACACCATCTCTGGTACTGACTCTTGAGAGAGGAGATTTATGGGTGTGTAAATAGCTACGACCCCCTTAATAGTTTAGTGCATCGCATAATCATCTAAGTAAGTTTTTTTCCCCTTTTTTTCCCATCCTTTTTTTTCCCCTTCCATTTCCTTATTTCCATCCTGTAGTTTGTTTCCTTTTAATAATGAATAGATCGGCATGTAAAAACGTACGGTAGTCCGCTAGGCTTGCGAAAAGAACCCACCCCACGACGAGCTAAGCACGCGCGAAGCTAGCATGCCAACCTCGCAGAAGTCGAATGGACACTCTTTCACCCATTACATCTGTGGGTTCCTGGCTCATAGGGTGGAAGGGCATATTTTTACCGTTACAGGTGGCGCCCAACGTGGGGCCCGATTTCAGGGTCCTTTACCTTGTGTATGGGGCACAAGAATCTAATATGCATTTTTTCCCCTTTTTCCACTTTTTCCCATTTTTTTTTTCCATTTACCTACCAAAACGTAATTTTTTTTTCTAATTTCCATCATGCACTGAACTATTAACACACTATCATCACCAGCAGGAGACCATTTACCATCTTTCTTTCCAAAGTACAAGTCCGACCCTGAGTCTTATTGTTGTTACCCGTTGACGCTTTAGTTCTGCTCAGGTTTCCATTACTTTGATGACCATATGGAGTCGCTAGAGAGACTTCAGGCGATTGGAACACAACAAACGTCGAATCGCTTCTCAAGTAAAATCCTTTGGATGGGTTTGTAGATGCAACCAGTAATTTCTACTGACCGGAATGAAATGCTCATGCAGTACCATTCGTCAGTTGCAGTCGATTTTGCTTGCATCTTCCCAAATCCAACAATGCTGTCTCAGCTCGAAGCATCACTATTCAGGGTAACCAGTCCTAGTAGGTAATACCTAGTATACCGGCACTGCTGTATCCCCATAGTGGTCACAAACACTGGTCGATGATAACCCTCGCTTCTCTCAAGGGCGTTCGGTTACGTATATTATGTTGTCCAGATTTGTCTTGTCCATTGCCGAAAATCACCCCGATTAGATCATTGAAAACTACCCGAGATAAAACTATAATCTGCTGATTGATTCGAAATCCATTTAAAAAGATAGAAACTCTTTTGACTTTATTACCTTTTTATTATTTTTGCGAATCGCTTCGTTAACATCCAAAATTATTTTATAGCACTTATTTACCTTTACCATAGTTATTAGAAACATACCCTTTTGATATTTTGATTACTTTGTAAAGAAAAAAAAAAAAAAAAAAAAACAAACAACAATCATGTCACATTCGCGTGGAGGCTATCATGGGGACAGGGATAAACCTCATTATAATTTAAGAAATATGAGAGGAAAGAGCCAGAATTCACATTCGTTCTATCTTCACGAACCGAATACCAGGCGAACGTTGGCTTTCGAAAATACTCCCCTTAGTCATCCGATTTCGTCCTCCACAGGCGCACAACCACGGTTGCAGCCGCTTGTGCCTCCTACTCCACAAACGAGCCATCTCAGCTTGCCAAACCCGTCAAGCAGCTCGCTTGCATTCGCTGGTTTCCCCGAAGCCAGTGGTTTCAATGGTACCTCGGCATCCGCTATGGCAGATCACCCTTCGCTTCATCTTGAAGGGGCGGGATTACCCCAAACGGAAAATCAGTCTTCAAGTTCCGGCTTGCCGCGGGATGGTTCGTTGTCCCGCGATTTAGACACGGGCAAAGTCCCGCTCCAACAGTACATCCGTGAGTTAGTGACTGCTAGTATTGGGATGGACAGAGCGGAAAACTTGTCTGCCCTAAGGAGGGAATTAGAAGAGGAGAGGGCAACGCTACGGCGAGAGCTCACCGAAACAATTCGGGATACCCTACGTCCCTCTGTTCCGGAGCGTTCCGAATTTAGACCTCCGTCGCTTCAAAGTCAGCCACAGCGTGATGTGGTGGTACCACCCACTACCAGTACCGAACCACCAAGATCTAACCATCAGGTCCAAGTTAACCAGCCGAACACCTCTAGCGCTTCTATCCAGTATTTGTCTAACCAGATGCGCGAGGTGTCTATGGATGATGTCAACAGTCCAAGACTCCAGCACTCCAATCCGGGATGGAGGCGCGTCGATCACGCCCCAAGCGGAAATACCACGGGATACAGAGACTTCCACAAGTGGGGATTGAGGTATGACAACCTCAATATGACTGTTGATGACTTTTTATTCCGCCTCTCACACCTGCGAGAGTCCTACTACGTTGAATGGGACGAAATTGTTAGGAACTTTCACCATTTTATAGATGGTGAAGTAAGCGCGTGGTTTTGGATCCACATCAAAACCCACCCGGCTGTAAATTGGCCGGAACTACGTCTAGCTCTAATCGAACATTTCAAGGGCTTAGAAAGTGAGGAAGAGTTGGCGAGAAGGATGGACGATCGTCGTCAAGGCCAAAACGAGCCCTTTGATCTATTTTACGCCGACATACTCAAACTGAACTCTAGGTTGCGCAATCCCCGAGGCCCTGATAGGCTAATTTTCCTCATACGGCAGAATGTACGCCCCGATATTGGAGGGCGGCTGTTGACGTACAGAACCACTAGTTTGCCTGAAATGGTATATACGTGCCGCAATATCGAGAAATACAATCGGGACTATTTTACTCGACCGAGAACCTCATATCCCTTACAATCCCATATTCCTAAAAGGGTCAATGAACTTGACTGTGAGAGTCCCGAGGAAACTGCCACGGAATCTGTAGAAGCCGTTGGTTACCCAAAGCCCAACAAAGTATCGAACGTTGTGGAATGCTGGAATTGTAGGGCTCCTGGCCATATCTTTTACCAATGTCTTAGTCCGCAAAGGAGTTTATTCTGCTATAAGTGTGGGCTACCCAATACAACTACACCTCAATGTCCGAAGTGCTCGGAAAACGGGTGGAGGGGCAATCACTCATCCGGGGAACATTGCTCTCCGAAACGAAGCCCGGACTTGCAGTAGCCGAATCACCTCCAAATACTCTATCTCTTATGACGACGACATCTGCATTTAACCCCCAACAAATTCTTAAAAGACCCCCTGCTAGTAACAATATTCCGCAGAATCATCCTAAACCAACCCTTCACGAAAGGCTATTAAACTACGAACAGGTGCGTGCTCGAATTTTTGGTTCACCACCAACAATTTCCTCCAAGATTTCCAAACTTCGCCAACGTTTTAAGAAAAAAAAAGAGATGTACCGGTCCATTGCGTCCACCACGCTTGTCAATGCCGATGACCCTAGGCCGTACGCCAACGTTTTGATTTGTGAAACTCCCATGTTTGGTCTGCTAGACTCAGGGGCCACCATCAGCTGTTTGGGTGCTGGGGCTATCGAATTTCTTAGACAACACCAGATCCCCTACAAACCATTCACGTCTGGGGTGAGTACGGCTAGTGGTCAGGTACAGGCCATCGTTGGCACCGTGAATGCCAGGGTAAAGTACAATGGTATGGAAAAGGAGATGAACTTGTTCGTGGTTCCATCTTTAGAGCAGAAACTCTACTTAGGCGTAAACTTTTGGAAGCTTTTCCGTCTCGCTCCACAGATTATCTCTGAGTTGTCTCCGATTACCCTAACTCAAACAACAGATCCGAAAGCTCATCAATTGACTCCGGAACAGTCAGTTGAGCTCGAAAATGTAAAGTCCTTGTTCCCGTCCTCGGCAGTACATGGCCTCGGGCGAACCAGCCTGGAAGTGCATCACATCGATACCGGTGATGCTGCCCCGATAAAGCAGAGGCATTATCCCGTTTCTCCAGCGATCCAGAAACTGCTTTATGAGGAGGTGGATCGCATGCTTCTTATGGGCGTAATTGAGGAAAGCTCCAGTCCTTGGAGCTCACCCGTAGTGCTAGTGCGGAAGAAAAACGGGAAAAATCGATTCTGCCTAGACTTCCGGAAACTCAATTCCGTCACTAAGAAGGATGCGTATCCGCTACCTCATATTGATGGTTTGCTAGGACGTGTTCCAGATTCACTTCTCATTTCGAGTGTGGATCTGAAAGACGCCTTTTGGCAGATTCCGCTGGAGAAGAGCTCACGGGAAAAGACAGCTTTCACTATTCCGGGCAGGCCATTGCTTCAGTTTAGGGTAATGCCCTTTGGCCTATGTAATGCGCCCCAACGACTCTGCCGACTAATGGACAAGGTAGTACCTCATGAGTTGAGACACAAAATTTTCATCTACTTGGACGATCTACTGATTGTTTCGGAGACATTTGATGAGCATCTACAACTGCTCAAGATGATGGCCACCCTGTTAACGGAGGCTGGCCTCACAATTAATCTGGACAAGTCCAGATTTTGTTTTAAGGAGCTGGAGTATCTTGGATTTGTTGTGGGGGAGGGTGGGTTGAAGACTAACCCAGACAAGGTTGCGTCTATTGTAGAGTTTCCAATTCCTACATCTGCTCGACAAGTACGAAGGTTCTTGGGTCTATCGGGATGGTACCGGAGATTCATTAAGAACTATTCGGAACTTGCAACACCAATCACCGATACCTTGAAGAAGGGGGCTAAGTTCGTATTCGGGCCAGAGGCCGTTAAAGCATTTGGGTGTTTGAAAGAAGCCCTTACATCTGCACCTATACTGGTAAGCCCAGACTTTAAAAAGCCATTCGTGATATTGTGTGATGCCTCAAATACCGGAGTAGGATGTGTACTGTGCCAGGTGGATGAGGAGGGGTTGGAACGGCCGATTTACTACTACTCCCACAAATTAAACTCCGCACAGCGCAATTATTCCGTTACGGAGCTAGAGTGCCTAGCGGCGGTTTTAGGAGTCAAAAAGTTTAGACCTTACGTCGAAGGACAGCCCTTCAAAATTGTGACTGACCACGCTAGTCTTAAGTGGCTCATGAGCCAGAAGGACCTCAGTGGCAGGTTGGCCCGATGGAGTTTCAAGCTACAAGGGTATGACTTTGAGATCGAACATCGCAAGGGTTCGCAGCACACTGTTCCAGACGCTTTATCACGGATATATGCCGCTGATGCTCTAGGAAATGTTTCGGATCTCAGTTGTCCCAATGAAGTTTTACATATTGACCTCACGCATCCGAGCTTTAGCTCTGAGGATTATGTAAAATTAATCGAGACCATCAAAACCAATGCGAACCAGCTTCCAGACCTTCAAGTCTCCAATAATTTCGTCTATAAAAAGGTCAGGTATTGCACCGGAAACCCTATTGAAGATGACTTGGTATGGAAGCTGTGGGTTCCATCGGCGCTTACCGAAACCCTAATACTTCTGGCCCATGAGCCACCAAAGGCGGCGCATGGTGGGCTCGCTAAGACCTTGTACAGGCTTCGAGATCGGTTTTACTGGCCTAATATGGCGGCTCAAGTGAAATCGATCATAGCGAAATGCGAAGTCTGCAAGGGTTCGAAGGCCCCAAATACGACGTTAAGACCCAAAATGGGAAAGGCATTTGTGGTGGAGAGGCCGTACCAACACCTCTTCGTGGATTTTCTGGGCCCCTATCCACGGTCACTTAGAGGCCACACATACATGATTGTGTGCTTAGACCAACTCACCAAGTTCGTACATATCCATCCACTTCGTCGAGCAACGAGCGAAAGCGCCATCCAATTTTTGGAAGAGCAGATTTTTGCCATTTTTGGTGTGCCAGAGTCCTTAATGACAGACAACGGCAAACAATTCGTCAGCAAGGATTTCCAGAAATTCCTAAGTTTATACGGCGTGACTCATGTGCGGACTGCGGCCTACTCACCACAGGCGAACGCGAGTGAACGAGTGAACCGGTCAGTTCTAAGTGCGATCAGGTCCTACATCGGTAAAGACCAACGGCATTGGGATAAGCACCTGTCATCCATTTGTAGCGCCTTACGGACAACCGTTCACTCGGCTATAGGCATGTCCCCATATGAGGCACTTTTCGGACAATGTAAGGTAGAGCATGGCGCGGATTATCAATTGCTAAAATCATTAAAAGCAGTTAATAACCCAGAGTTCGACCTTCTGCCAAAATCGGCAAAAATGGGTCTGATTCATGCTCAGTTAAAGAATTCCATAGAGAAGGCGCATCAACAATATGAGCAGGTTTATAACACTCGCAGCAGGGATGTTCAATTTAAAGTAGGTGATTTTGCGTTTAAGCGCAATTTCATTTTAAGTGATGCGAGCAAACGCATTAATGCCAAGCTATGTCCGAAATTTGTGAAGGTGAAGGTCAAAGCTATACATAGTAACAACCTTTACGAATTGGAGGATACGAGCGGTCGCACTCTTGGTGTCTTTCACGCTAAGGACATGCGGCGATGAAGTTCGGCCCATTTACCGTGAGAGATATATCGTACCGAGCCCTTTCTTGATCATTTTGTCTGGCTGCTTTTATCACCTAAAATGATCAAGTTTTGTAGGGGCACCCTCTGAATACGATCATCATTGTGACACTACCTAACCGAGTACAATTTTCGCCCAGTTTCGCACCCCATTGTGTTAATACTTGAGTGAACTAGCGCGCCTCAACTGTAGGTACTCCACAAGTTAGAATGTGCCACAGCAGTGTTACCCACCAATCTATTTTTTGGGTTATTTATTGATACTCTAATGCAACAGGGGCTTAAGAGTTCGTTAATTTCTTTCGTTGATATGCACCAAGAGGTGGTTGGTAGGCCTGGGACAAGGATGGTGGACGGTTTTCCGGCGGGTAAAGATCGCTCTCTTTTGCTCGGTGGCTTGAACGAGTAGGAAGCGTTCGGAATAAAATAATCCGCGTGCTCCTTTACGATCATTTTCGGGAATCCGCAACCAAACCCGCATACGCGAATAAATTGTACAAAAAAAAATAAATTGTACAATAATTTTACAAAAAAAACGCGACAGAAAGAAACACTCGTTAGTGCCGTATAAAGAGAAGAATAACCCTAAGTCACACGCGCGCTGTGCCCCAAACCTTTGATATTTTCTTAGTGCTTCGTTCCCAAGAAAATTAAAACTAAAACAACTACCAAAAAATAAGGGAAAAAAAACATAAATAATTCGTTAGTTGAGTGGGCGAACTCAGGCCACGCACGTATAGTGAACGGCTTAAGAGCTCTGCACCAAAAAGAAAAACCTACAAAAAAAACTATACAATAAAATACAAAAACAGCTATCAAATCACGTTGGGGCATTTCGGTGATCGTCACCTATCACTGACATGTGCAATCAAGCGCTAACTTGACTTTTCGTGTGCAAAAACAAAAACCAAAATCGAATCAGTTCTAAGTGGGGTATCGCTTAAATGAACAGTTAAATTAGAATAAATCATAACGCGAACAACTAAACAACAAAAAAAAAAACCCAAAACAGCCCAATAACAAAATAATAGTCGGAATCGAAACCGGGAAAAGTTTATTTCTCCGCTACCAACAGCTGTCAACTCATCTCACTTCAGTTAGTGGTTTGAGAAGCTGGAATCAACTCGATGCAAGCCTAAAAGTAGGCAATCCGGCCCAATAATTATCGTCGTCTAGGAGTCTACGAGGGAAATTTCGAACGCGAAGAGAAAAATCTATGTATATAACATACACGATATAAACATAGCATACTCCTTCTGAGTATCAAAAAATTTGTTTTTTTTTTCTCTCCCTATTCAGTGTTGGCTATTTTATAAATTGTTTCTAGTTCGTATTTCTGTTAAATATTCCAGTTTTGTGTTACACATTATAGATTTATGGATTAGGAATTAGTGTAAATATTGTGAATGATAGTGCCAATAATGTAGTGTGACCAACCCATTTCTTTTTTCCTTGTAATATCCGCGAAAATTTCATAATCATTTACCTCTCCAGCCCTGCAGAACGTGATGTGCACACCACCGACCGACGGATGACAGGTAATCGTTTTAAATGTACTTTTGTTAATATCTACTATTACAATATATAAAGGTAATATAAAAATAAATGAATTTGATAATAGGTTGGTCGTCATGAAGAATATATTTTTTTTTTTTGTTTAGTGATACTATACATAACTAAATGTACTTGCCTATTCTTAGTATAACTTATAAAACTGAGTTACATATAAAACTAATGGTATATAAACCAATTATTGTTAGCATCGTGGGTAAAAGTACGCAGAAATTTTATAGTAACTTTCAGTGCCGAATCATTCAAGGTTCGAGGCATTATCAGTAGCTTAAAGTTTTTTTTTGTATTTCCTTTTTTTTTTTATTTTTTTTTTTTATTTTTCATAACTTAGCTATAGCGTTAGCAGTTTTTTTTCTTTATTTTTATTTTTTTTTTTCTTCTTTCCAATTTTCTTATTTTATTTCATTTCTTTAGTATTTAGGATTACCAACATTGAATAAAGGGCCCTTATGTTAACTTTAATTTGAATAAACCACCTGAAATCTAATATTGCGTCGATTTTCGATTGTTTCCTAGTTGAGATGTTCTGGTTTAACTTTTGAGATCGATACGATGGGGGCAATTCCCAAATATGTTTAAAATTTTAGGTCATCGGTCATCGGACAGCATGAAGTGCTAAAGATAATCGTGGGGTGAGCAAAGGTGTAGGGACAGATGAAGATGGACTACAGCACATAAACACGTAAGCGAAGTTTTCAATTTAGGGGTTGTCATTAAAACAATAGAGCGCGTGGCAACCACGGTACCGTTCCTTGCAATAGGTATGGTAATGGGGGAGGGAGAGCTCGTCGGTACCAACACCATCTCTGGTACTGACTCTTGAGAGAGGAGATTTATGGGTGTGTAAATAGCTACGACCCCCTTAATAGTTTAGTGCATCGCATAATCATCTAAGTAAGTTTTTTTCCCCTTTTTTTCCCATCCTTTTTTTTCCCCTTCCATTTCCTTATTTCCATCCTGTAGTTTGTTTCCTTTTAATAATGAATAGATCGGCATGTAAAAACGTACGGTAGTCCGCTAGGCTTGCGAAAAGAACCCACCCCACGACGAGCTAAGCACGCGCGAAGCTAGCATGCCAACCTCGCAGAAGTCGAATGGACACTCTTTCACCCATTACATCTGTGGGTTCCTGGCTCATAGGGTGGAAGGGCATATTTTTACCGTTACAAAACCACAATTTATAATAAAACAGAATAAAAGATTTTGCCGAATAGGCCCAAATAGCATGAAATTCGAAAGATCTCTGTTTTAAGATTGCATTTTGGTGAACTCCTCTTTTGAACACTTTCATAAGTCTCAGAAAATTAGCCAAAGATATTTATTTACGCACTAATAGAACGAATGTGTTGTGTTTACCATATCAATTTCTTTCTTTTGCAATATGTTAACCATATACATACCTACAAAATGATAAGACAATGCAAATATTTACTCACCCATGTCTCCTTGTTTGTATCTGGCTCAACAAATATCAAATGTGTTGCTGTAAGATAAAGCGTACCGACGATTGGATTCTTTGAATTGTAGCGATCAATCATGCGTACATTCTCTACCTGTAAAATTAAAAACAGAGCTACAAAACTTCTATCAAATTATTTCGTAAATGAATACAGAGTTGATTTTTATAAGTATCATACATATTAAATCGCAAAATACTTGATATTCTTAGTTACAAAAAAGTATTTTCAAGCTAAATATATTAGAATTCAATGTCAAATTAAGCCCGTGTCGTTCGAGACACGCCACGGCTACGCAACGAAATGTCTAAAGTTAAACGCGTCCAGTTGGGGCGTGAGGCAAAGGCTTTAAACTCCAGTATATCATTTTCGGACATCATACTGTATATTCTGAGCCCAACATAGATAGATAGATATTTTATTTCGTATATACAATTTACAATGGTAGTTGGTAGCCGAACATTTTACAATACAATAATTTGATAATGGTTATTATCTTTCTATTGGAATATGGTATTATTTATTATAACATTTTAGATAATAAATCCAGTTTTGAGGAAAACACGAGAAAAACCACAATTCAAACATAAAAAAAAGAAAAAAAAATAATTATGGTTGACTAGATTGAGCTAAAAATTAAATGGATGTATTACAATTATTTAGTAGTAAATATGTATATTGTTATGCCTCCGGGTTATACACTTGTTTGTTGTTCTGAAAGACAATGTCGTCAGGCTGGCTATTGGTAGGGGAGCCGGTATTATCCTTCTGACAATCGTTATGTAGAATTAAGATGAATTGGGATCTAGTCTATCCTGCACTAGATCGAACAACACGAACAGCAAATATCGAGAATCGAATACCACGAACAGCAAATATCGAGAATTGAATAATACAACAACCACGATTTAAAATAATAATAATAAAATCAACACGGATTTTATTGGCAAGCTATTTTTTTACTTGTATGTACATTAATTTCCTACAACTCAACTCATTTTTCAAAAAACACTTGTACTCTAATTTTTGCAACTTTCACGCGTTACCCTTTATTATGTTTACTTCCCTTCTTTCGCACAACTGATAAGCATTTATGTCACTACGCCTTACAGCGAACTCGAGCGAACCGACTAAATTAGTTGAAGTCTGCAAGTTCATTGAAAATCCTTTGGGTATGATGGAAATACCGAAACATGTTGTTTGAGAATGTTCGTTCTCGGGGAAGTCCCAACAAATTTAAGATACCTAAATGACAATGTATAGCGAGTTTTTTATATGCGAAATTATTATACAAAGTTCTTATGGAACATTGATGGGGACTGAAGAAAATGGTTATAGCCCAAAGTTCCCTTTATTAAAGGCAATGACCAATGACATCGTTAAATTAATAATCACCCCTATCGTGGAATCCGCCGGGGGGGATTATTCATGGAAAAGAATACATATTTTGGTATCGTCAAAATCGCAAAGACGACAGATGATTAATGTATTACTGTTATGTTTATGCTCCCAAACCTTACTACGTTAATCCAACCCATGGATCAAAATGTCATCAGAATAACAAATCTTTACTAGTCTACTAGTCTAAAATAAATAAAATTACATACATTTTTTAATTCCTTTTCCTACTATGGGATTGTCCTATACTTTTGATAAAATTTAACCTTCGCAAACGTGGACTCTCTCGCAAACGTGGACAGGCTTGGTTTTTAATTGTTCACGTTATAGAGAGTCTACTGTAATATGTACATGAAAAGATCTGAAACAACACAGAAATTCAGTTTCTTAGAGTTAAATAATTTTGAGCGGAAATTTACACTTTTAAAAAGGCACTACATACATTACTACATAATAATATGTATGTTGTTTTAACATTGGCGATATTTTTCATTTGATGATTTTAATATTTAATGTAGGTATATTTTAATATATTATATGGATAACGCAGGAGGATGTTTTATATCTTAAATGAATCAACGGAAAATTTGCTAAACGTTACTTCTCGTTTAGGTTTATCTTTTTCATTTGGATTTGGTTAGTAGTTTTTGCTATTTATTCATTATTATCTTCTGAATAAAAGAGGTACAGATTTGGTACAGGTTAATATGCTTACTTATAAAAAATAGTTTTTGCTTTGTATCCAAAAATGGAAGTGAACGATGACATCAGGCAGTACTACCAAGATGCATATTATTATAAAATATAATGTGCTATTGGATCGTCCTTCTAACAGATAAAATTGCTACTCATAAAAAAATCCTGTTTCAGAATTTGTTCAATGTTGCATGTTTAGATAAAAATCGATACTGAGTGTAAACATTTAGTTTCTTGGTTGAATATGGATAGATACAAAACATTATGTACTTTACCTAAATGTGACATACACATCAAACGTGCTATGATATACTTTTTAACAGTTTGGTATGCTATGGCCTAAATTGAAGCCGCCAAAAATATTTTTTTTTACATTATATAAAAATAACCTTTTTTAGGACACTGTTGCCGTTATAGTAAATTGGTGCCTCTTGAAACTCTTCTTCGATCCATGAAACAACTTTCTCAGAAACAAAAGGTGGGACTGGGACACCCCATAGACGCTTATTTACATCCGGTTCATCGGTTTCTGGTGAAATGTTATCAAAACTTAGGCGTAGCGCTGATGTAGGTGATAACTGACGTTCGATTTCATTAAATTTATTCATGAACTTTGTAAAGTCCATGGTTTGTATGAAGAACTAATACTAATCAATAAATGAACTCCCGCAATAGTAAAGGAGGAGGATCGTTTATCTACGAAAACTAAAAAAAAATATTTCTTCTTGTTTAACTGTTGACAATGTTATATTTCGACCGAGGCAAACGAACGCTTAAAGGATACTGAGGAAGAAAATTCCTCGGAACAGCGCAACTCTTGAATTTTTGCTAGGATTTGGTTTTTATAATGGAGACGATAATGTATAACTTTCCCCTTCCTAGCGCAGGCGTAGATATTCATTTTATATTGCGGGTGACACATTTTGTGCGTATTGCTTTGAAGTAGACCTATTTATCTCAGCGACGTCATGATGGCAATAAAATTATTTTTTTGTAATGTTTTACATATGACTACTAATTACAGAAAGAAACAAAGCATCATTTGAATTTATTTTTATTATTTTCTCCTTTAAGAAAAAAAAAAATAACAATTGACCCTGCTATAAAATTTCCTATAAAGCTTACGCATATTTTTGATTTTTGTAGTGGCTCTTAATGCCCTTGAGTGCATAAAGTTGTATTACAATCGAATTCTTACAGGGTCTTAAACGAATATAGGAGACGTATTAGTCCTCATGTTCTAATAAAGTTTCTGATAAGTAATCCCTCCCGTCGATGTCTAAACCAATTATTTTATAAATCTGAAACATTACGACAAACAAAATGTAGGTATACAAAAAATACCTACACATTTTTTTAAATTTTCTTTTTTCTTGAATCTTGAGAGATGCAGATGTGAACATTGCCTTCCTAACCTAAACTAAAGGCCTAAAGGATTATTAGGGATAATTTTAGAATATGTATATAAAGACACTCATTTCCGATTGGTTTCAGGTTTTTTCTGCACAATCGAAAGCAAAGGTACGGTAGCTGTTAATATGAAGTGTATATGTATATGTACTTTGGTTACTTAAAAACAATGGTACTGTTTTCCAATACCTATTTAATTAATTTCTAATTTGCTGTTAAAATCCATTTTAATTTGATAATGTATTGTCTTTTCATTTAGAGATTGACTAATTTTCCAGTAGGTGTACGATTACGATATAGCGTGCATACATTCTTTCTTTTCTGTACATAGACACTTCTTTGACAGTAAACAGCAAAGATTAATTTATAGCATATAGGCGGCACTTGAATTTATTAAGAAAGTACTTTTGTCAATTCATCTGTTATTTATTTATCCTTTTAGATACATACAATCAACTAACATCAGATCATAGCTACCTTTGCCAATTTAATGTCATCCATGTTTGGTTTTTTACTTCAGGTATTATATTTTAATGCAAACTACACGCACAAATCACATATATTTATGGACAAACAAGTCAATATCGTTGATTTTTCCAATGAGTTTACACTTTTTTATAATTTTTAACTTATCACAAACTTTTTTTGTTAAGTTAACAAAAATATGGACAAATAAGAAAACAACAAATGATGCGATTCGATTTTCTTCACCTCTCTCTATCATCTATCGATCAACTATCTGTCTCTGTTTATAATTGTCAGCGTATGTCATGTCAAGTAAAGTTACTAATGCTGATTTCGATTGGGATTCTCAGATTCCTGTTTCAGGATTTCGGATTACATCTGGCCAATCGAACAAAAAAAGTCTTGGAGGCCTATTCGGCAAAATCTTTTATTCTGTTATGAATTTTCTGTTATGAATCATAAAAGATCTCGACCATAAAAGATCTTTTATAAATCGTATTCAGGGTTTCGAACTTTTATGAAAATCTGTTATGGAAGTTCGAAACTTGAAAATCTGTTACGAAGCTGTCAAAACAAACCGCAGAGTTTTTTTTTTATACATAGACGGTAGGCACCTGATCAATTTTGTGCAAAAAACATATTAAAATGCAGTCTGAAAAAAGTATGTTTTGAATTATTACAAACTAAATAATTGTGTAATAAATACTGGAACATCTTTTTAGGAAAAAGACAACAAAAAACCACGACGAGGCAAAAAGAAGTATCTCTTACATGGAGCAAAATGCAATTAGAAAACTCAATTTCAAATCAGTAACCAACTGAATCGATCTCGATGTACTGGGCTGCGATAAACGAAAAATGTGTTCCTATTGATGCCTGATATGAACTGTATCCGTAAAAATGTAGTGTCGCGAGAAACTTGAAATAAATACCCAACTTTACATAGTCATTAGAAATACAATTTACCTGCATTTGAAATGAAATGGTTGTATTCGTGTTTTGTAAATTGTTCCAATTTGTTCATTATAATCTAGCGAGTAAAACGCACATTAGGAATATCAAATGGATTACTATTTAATCTTAGTTCCAGCAAAAGTAATCGGTGTGGGTGTCTTCGTCTGAACCAAAAAAATTCATTCAATCATTTTCAATGGTCCGCTTATCCATTAAATGGGTTGTGGGTGTAGGTTGCTCAAGTGGACCCTCCATAGCTCTCGATTCTCCGTCATCGTCTCTAAATCATCAAGGGCAATCCCCATACGGCAAGAGGAGAGATTATGAACTTGATATAACCATCTCATACTGGGTCTACATAGAGGACGCCTGCCTGATGATGGTACGGATTCCATAGGACGTCGTGGGATTCTGGTTGGGGACATGCGTTTAACATGACCAAACCACCGAAGCATGGGCCGCTCCGGAGAAGTAGCTACTCGACATTGAGTTCCTCGCGAATTAAAGCAAAAATATAAATTTCCAAATTATTTTCCATTACAAACCCACTAGTTTATGCATAATTATTACATTTGTCTTCTTTTGTAAACATTTCGTTGACCATAAATTATATAGATTATCCCTTTCAATCCAAAACTTTCTAATTAATAAAAATCTTTTATGATAAAAGTCACAAAATGCTGTCTTTTATTCTGTTATGATTTATAACAGATTTCATAAAAGATTTTTGCACGCAGAATACCAATTCTGGAGATCGTAAAAGATTTTTTGACAGTTCGAACTTTTGTATGGAAATTCATAACAGAATAACAGGAAAAATGGATAAAATATTTTGCCGAATAGGCCTGATTATCCCAAGACGACGACGAATACGATGAAGATGTGGCACATCATGAATATGAAAATAACATAGCTATTATTTGATCCATATTTATCCAAATTTTTGTTTAAATTATTTATTTTTATAAGGTTTTTCACTAGTTCTAACTTTTTCGGCCAAAGACTTTCCGTAAAATGCAAGCAAATACACGCCAATTATCAAATCATATGTTAGTGCGTTGCGGTCTATTACCCTGGTTTGAACGACATCGGGCTTGTGCCCATCTGATGTCCCCAGGTGGAAATAGTTTGGAGTTAGCGCTTCGTCGCTTTTTTCTTCCAGTTGTATATAAGATTGTGCTTATTTTACCTCCGCGTGGTAACCACCGGGTACTGGCCTCGCCCTTCCGGGCTTGGCTTGCTGAACTTATAAGCGCGAGTGTTGAACACGAAGAAAATAGCAACACTATAATGCTCTGTCGGAAAGACTGACTGAACGAGTCTCAGAAGTCTTACATGAGCTCCTCAGAAAGAGGACGTACGGCGGATGAATTCACGCGATTGAATCAACGGTGACGTCAACAGTCGGCATGACAGATACCTTAATGGGCTACTTCGACGTATTTGGAGCTGAGGCCATTAAGGATTTTTTTTTTTTTTTTTTTTTTTTTTTTTTTTTTTTTTTTTTTTTTTTTTTCAATACTAGTCAGGGTGTTGAAATAGAGATGGTGGCGGAAGAGCCCTTAATGGGTCAACGGCAGCACTCAAATCCCCGAAGCGGGTTACTGACTCCGGAATATCCGGCCCCTTTCGTCCAAGGGGTCACAGAAAGGGCCTGGCCCTCCAGGTTGGGGGTTGTGCGTGGGGTTAACTACCCAACCACGGAAAAACAATATGGTTACGAAGCAACCAAGAGCCTCGGATAAGGACGGATTCACTGTTGACGACCCTGCAAAACGAAATATGGATAATGACGTTCGGATCTGCACGTGGAATGTTCGAACCCTGAACAGACCGCGTGCAGCCGAACAACTAGCGGAGGCCCTAAGCTGCTACAAAGCAGATATCACCGCCATCCAGGAGGTGCGGTGGGATGGGCCGGGCAAAAGAAGGATAAAAAACTGTGACATCTACTACGGTGATTGCTACAGAGAACAGAAGCAGCGTCTATTTGGATGCGGATTCGTTGTAAGCGGCAGACTTAGGCAAGAAGTCTTGAGCTTTCGACACGTTAGTGAACGCCTTACAACTATCCGCATCAAGGCTAAATTCGCCAACATCAGCCTGATATGCGCTCACGCCCCTACCGAAGATAAAGACGATGCTACCAAAGAATGTTTCTACGAGCTCCTCGACAAAACATATGAGCAATGTCCTAAGTATGACGTTAAAATCATCTTGGGTGATTTTAACGCCAAAATAGGAAAGGAGGACATCTTTGGTAGTACAATCGGGAAGTACAGCCTACACGACAACACGTCTGGAAACGGACTTAGGCTAATAGACTTTGCTGCGGGACGTAATGTTACTATAGCTAGCACACGGTTTCCTCACCTCAATATTCACAAAGGAACATGGCGGTCACCAGACCATCAAACGGTCAATCAAATTGACCATGTTGCGATCGACGCAAGGCACTCCTCCAGTATTCTAGATGTTCGAACCTTCCGAGCGGCCAACATAGACTCGGATCACTACCTTGTTGTAGCCAAGGTACGTATGCGGATATCCCAGACACCACAACAACGAGGAAATACTGTGAGGAGATTCAACGTTGAACGGCTACAAACGCAACAAACCGCCAGAACTTTTGCCGATCGCGTCTCCCTCAACCTCTCGAGAAGTCCTTTGCAGCCTTCATCAAGTGCTGAAGACCAGTGGCATCGATGCCAAGAAGCCGTCAGAAAAGCCGCAACTGATGTGCTCGGTTTCACCCGACCACCACCACGAAACCCTTGGTTTGATGAAGAGTGCCGGCAAGCACATGCAGCGAAGCAACTGGCCTACAAAGCGGCGCTGCAGAGAAGGACGAGAGCAGCTCGTGAGCTCTACGAGCAAAAAAGGAGGGAAGAACACCGGCTTCTCCGGAGGAAAAAGAAAGAGCATGAGAAGCGCGCGATCGAGGAAATAGAGAGGTGTTACTCCAGGAACAATGTTCGGAAGTTTTACCAAAAGGTAAAAAGAACGTGTCACGGGAACAAGACCCGAACAGAGACCTGTAGAGACGAACAAGGAAACCTTGTAGTGGAGTCACAGTCGGTGCTGAGGACATGGAAAAACCATTTCTGCAGACTGTTAAACGGCGAAGACGACACATATTCCGCTGTCAGGCAGAATGAACCATTCAACCTGGGCGATGAAAGCCAAGACTTCCGTCCACCTGACCAAAATGAGGTAAGGATAGCAATATCTAAGCTGAAGTCCAACAAAGCTGCAGGACCGGACGGTTTACCGGCCGAGCTTTTTAAGGCAGCGGGAGATGACTTGGTAGAGAGCATACACCAACTTGTTTCTAAAATTTGGTCAGAGGAAAGTATGCCTGATGATTGGAACCTCAGCATCGTTTGCCCGATCTACAAGAAAGGAGACCCTCTAAACTGCGCCAATTATAGAGGCATCAGTCTCCTCAACATCGCCTATAAGATCATATCTGCTGTACTGTGTGAGCGCCTGAAACCATTTGTCAACGAGCTGATTGGTCCCTATCAGTGTGGTTTTAGGCCCGGTAAGTCCACAACCGACCAAATATTCACACTACGGCAGATCCTGGAGAAAACCCAAGAAGTCCAAATCGATACTCACCATCTATTTATCGATTTTAAAGCCGCATATGACAGCATTTATAGAGACGAGCTATACAGAGCCATGTCTAGTTTTGGCATCCCTGCCAAACTTGTCAGATTGTGCAGAATGACGATGGAGAACGCTCGCTGCTCCGTAAAGGTCGGAAATAATCTCACCGAGACCTTTGATGTCAAAAAAGGATTTAGACAAGGTGATGCGCTGTCATGTGACTTTTTCAACATCATACTTGAGAAAATTGTGCGAAACTCGCAAGCCAACACCAGGGGCACAATTTTCCAAAAGTCTGTGCAACTACTTGCATACGCTGACGACATTGACATAATTGGCAGAACGCAGCGAGCTGTTACTGGTGCGTTTGCAAGTATTAGCACAGAAGCGGCAAAAATGGGTTTAGTGGTGAATGAGGGCAAAACAAAGTACATGCTGTCAACAAGAAGGGACACACAACATCGGCGAATCGGACAGAACGTCACGATAGACAGCTATAACTTTGAGGTGGTTAGGGACTTTATCTACCTCGGCTCCGCTATAAACTCTGATAATGACACCACAGCAGAAATCAAACGAAGAGTTACACTTGCCAACCGCTGTTTCTTTGGCCTAAGAAGGCAACTGACTAGTAAGGCCTTGTCAAGAAACACTAAGGAGACTCTATATAAGACCCTCATCATCCCAGTCCTACTCTATGGCGCAGAAGCATGGACGTTAACAAAGGCGGATGAAGATCTTCTTGGTCGTTTCGAACGCAAAATTCTTCGAGTGATTTTCGGTCCCGTTTGCGTTGACGGGCTTTGGAGGAGAAGATTTAACAGCGAACTCTACGAGCTGTACAGCGACATAGACCTGGTCAGAAAAGTGCGTATCAGTCGACTAAGATGGCTAGGACATGTAGAGCGAATGGACACCAACGCTCCGGCCCGAAGAGTCTTCGATTCCAACCCGGAGGGACAACGCAGTAGAGGAAGACCTCGCCTTAGGTGGCGCGCACAAGTGGAAGGGGACCTCAACCAACTTGGAGTGCGCAACTGGAGGCGGTTAGCCAAAGATCGGGCTAACTGGAGAGGCATGTTGGTTGAGGCCCAGGTCCACCCCGGACTGTAGCGCCATCTAAGTAAGTAAGTAAGTGTATATAAGATAGAGGATGACAGTTAATAGTTTTTCCACTTCCAGCATCATACTATGGAGCAATTCATCAGATGGGTTACGCGACGGTGTGATCTCCTTGAGTATTTCTTCACAATCAACTTGAAAAGTGAGTAACGAAAAGATGTGATACAATTTGCTCTTCGGTTGTTATATTTAGTGCAGTGTCGGCACGCCATTCACCTTCTGGCAGCAACAAACAACTTGGGCCGGTAAACCAACGGCTGGATGCTTCGAAAGTAGGGTTTTTCTGCCACTTCGTTCCCTCGTCTGCGACACTCATTTTTGTTGGTACATATCTCCAATCCTCCACATTCGAAGACTCCAAAATTTCGACAACACGAAAAGTTACAAATTGGCGGTAGTTATACGATGATTCGCCCGAATCAACACAGAACCGGTTTAGAATCCGACCAGAACACCTTGCGAGAGACTACCACTGAATGCCCTTTGGTAATGCTCTTGGCAAAGCGAACTCCTAATCTTGCTGCCTCAAGTTCCAAATGTGGTATAGATACCAATTTGATCGGCGATACTCTTGTTTTGGCTCCCACAAGCCTACACTCAACCTTTCCATTGAGGCTACTGCTAGCTAGGCTACTGCTGTAAAGGCGCTTTTGCTGGCGTCCACGAAAATGTGCAGCTCGGTAGTAGCTTCACCAAACGTCAAGTCAGTCAAGTAACATCTCGGAATTGCTATCTCCTCGACCCTATCTAGTAATCGGATTCACTGCCACCAACGGATAAATTGCTCTTTATTGATTTGGTCATCCCAGCTTACCTGTTCTTTCCATAGGTCTTGGAGTAAGATCCTTAGGTATAGCAAAAAATTTGCAATGAGCCCCAGCTGGTCATATAATATGCTCATAAGAATGCGAAACACTTCTCTCTTCGTTGGCTTCCACCTAGGACGTCCTTGTTGTTATCGTTTCATCGGATGAATTGGAGATCCATTTTCCAATATAGAACCCGCCGCGCTGATAAATCCACCTCACATCTTTGCACAACTGTATAGCCTCTGCCTCGGTATCCACGGAATCCAACATGTCGTCCAAGTAGTGGTTTTCTACTATGCATTTTACAACTCTGGGATAATTGTCAACGAAGTCGTGGGCGTTTTTATTTTCACAAACTGTGCGCAACTTGCCGAACATGTGGCGTTGCGAATGTTGATCTTCTTCTTTGATGCGCATCCCATACTATCCTTGTTTTAACGGGCTTGTTTGCTTTCACGACTGGGAAAATAGGCAAGTACCAAGTACGTGAATGACTTTGATCCGATTCTGCTTGCGTCAGCTTACGAATATACGGCCCTAGTGTAAGGATGTTGGCCTCTTCGTTGAAGATAATAAAACACGAGTTCATCAAATATTAAATGTATAATTGTTTATCTATCTATCTATCTATCTCTACGTTTACAATGTGTCGCGGTCGGATGACGGATATACGTTGTCGACTGACTACTTATTCTACCTTACTTACTTACTACCGACAGCCGCTCAGTGGTGTGTATTCACCATTATCACTCTTAAAAATATATCACAAGCATTTGTATGGTATACAGAGTTGCCACACTAGCGAGGTATCCGTCGGAACGGAAATTTCTCCGATGTCATACGAATCGGAGGATTTTTGCTTCGAGGTAGGTACACGTCGGAACAGCTTTTCGGAACTTTGTTTCGACAAATATGTAACGCACACAATAAAGAAAAAAACATTTTAGCAAAGTAGTTGGTTGTATTTGTGCTTTAATTTGTGTTTCCAGGGCAAAAATAAACGAAAAAACAAGCACTTAATAGGAAAACCTCGATGTAACGAAACAACATCATGTCAAATCAATACGTTGTCGCATTTTAATTATTTTTTCCGAAGTCGGATACCTCGAAGGTAATTTGAGTCTCCGACGGAATATTCGTTGCGGAGAATTCTCCGTTCCTCGCTAGGGTCGATAGATTTGGTCTCGTACTCTTCGATTTGTCTTCTCAAATATTCTGAAAATGTCGTAGGGCCATGGGAAAACTATTGGATAACTCGATTTCATCGTACTTCCAGAGAACACAAGTCTCAAAACGATCACCCTTACGCACTGTTTCTGCTTCCAGCATCTGACATGCTCGTTGATCTTCTGGTGAAGTGATGCAACCAGTTCGTCCTTACCACCCTCCTTATAGTTTAGGTGGATTCCTAGTCTCAAATTGTTGAGGCCTATCAAAATAGGTGGAGTTGCCATTTCGTAAGAATCAATTGGAATGCCCTTCAGATACGGATAGTGAGAAATCATTTCTTTTATGCAGCTTGATTGAACAGGAAGTTTCAAAGCTGAAACTGTGCGAACGTTTGACATCGAGAGCCTTTTGTTGTTTTTACGTATTTGTGATATCTGCAGTCAACAATCTACTTCGACTGCTGACTTTTCCATATTTTTTTAGCTCTAACATGACTTTTTGTACAGTTTAGAACATATGTGGCTGAAACTGCTTTAAACAATAATTGACGTATTTTCATGGCAATTAGAAAATTGGCAAATGGAAGTATCGAAAATTAGCTTGTCAATGAATTAACTAACAAAGAAACCACAAGACAAGTGGAAATGGCTGAATTATCTAACAAAATGTCACTTTTTATTGAATTGACAATGAAAATTAATGTTATGTTTGTCACACACATTTTGATATACGAGGTAGGCCAATCTTTTTACAGGTACCACCCCTTTTCGCATGAATGTGTCCTATTTTTTATGAATGACAGAAATTGCACACTATACTATTCCAAGTGTAGGATAATTAATTAATCCATAAAATTGTATTAAGAAAACAAGTTTTAAAAGAGTTTAAATAATGAAATTTCCAATTTCAAACAAAGGGTGTTTTCGTTCGCGGCAAAAAGATTGGAATTGGAAATTTCATTATTTAAACTGAATTCCAATTGATTAACAGCGTGAAACTATAAAACCGTGTTCTCTTCCGTCAGAAAATGATCAAAAATTAATTTCATTTGGGGCCGATTTTTCAATAGTAGGCGTATTTTTTTGGGAAGTGAGTATAACAAAACCAAAAGTGAGTATAACAATTTTGCATGTAAAACCAAAAGTGAGTATAACATAAGCAAAAGTGAGTATAACGGTTTTGCATGTAAAAGTAAAAGTGAGCTAGCTATAGATTCCCAAAAAAATATGCCTAGTCATATAAATCGGCTGATAGCTAACTAACGATTAAATTTATTTCACTCTTTATCTGCTAGATAACAGTTTTGAATTTTTCAATCATAAAATAAGAGCTAGATAACTATTCGACGGTTAAGTGGGTGTGAGAGAGACAGATTGATTGACAGTTTGTTGTGTGTAAGCATATAAGATATTCAATGCCCATAGCTTGATGTTTATCTTAGTTCGAAATCTGCATTATCCCATTCATTGTACATAATGGTTAGGTCTCTTTCTATCTACTCTTCCTTGTTGGGTTCAATTAATTATTTCCTAATTCTTCTTCCTCAATAATAAAATCGTCGATACAATCGAATAGATCCATTTGTACAATATGTAGATACATATTCCCCAAAACAAAACTTTGTAAATTTTAAAATTTGACAGTTCTCCTACTTTAACTAGAGAGTTATATTTTATCCGCCTCAGAATCGGGCAGATAACTTTATGAGACAGTTAGATGTTATATTCT
This sequence comes from Cheilosia scutellata, assembly GCA_955612985.1. Taxonomy (NCBI): domain Eukaryota; kingdom Metazoa; phylum Arthropoda; class Insecta; order Diptera; family Syrphidae; genus Cheilosia; species Cheilosia scutellata. The sequence continues at coordinate 76,977,857 of OY015314.1, forward strand.
TCGAATAGCTGCTATTCGACTAATGAAAATGGGTTTATGTCCTATCTGACAGTTAACCCCTATCTGATTGGCTATCTGACTATTGAAAAATCGGCCCTTGAAGACAAAAATTTAATCACCACTGTACTATATTGAATTCACCACACTTATTCAAAGAGACCCTCTGGTGTCTGGTACTCAGGAAGTGATGGTAAGAGTGAAAATTAAATTCAGAAGTAAGTATTTGCAGGAGTACATAATACATAAATTATCCTATTTGGCTAATTTGTTGACGCTTTCTTTTGCTTACAATTTGTGTTAGTAGGAACAATTGATTAACAGCGTGAAACTATAAAATCGTGTTCTCGCAGTCAGAAAATTAGCCAAAGATAATTGCTTAATGCAATTTGACACACGGGCGAGACAGTGTGTCAATTGGGATTTATAATTATCCTCGGATAATTTTCTAACATTTATGAAAGTGTTGAAACAGAGAAGTTCATCAAACTCCAATCTTAAAACAGAGATTTATCAAATTGTACGCTATTAATTTATGAAATTCAGTGTTTTATTTCCTCTTCAACATTCTAGCAAAACTCAAGCAAAAGAAAACGTCAACAAATTAGCGAGGATAATTTATTATCTTGCTCCCGGAGCAGGACAACTTTTCTCAATTAACTTAAAAAGTAATCTTTTGGAAACTTATTGTGCATTTATACCCAGAGTCTCCACGAGCAATTCTCATAGCATGCTATATGGCATTCTATAAAAAATTTCTTTTTTCTATATATTGCTCAGCTCATACTACATTTTATTGAATACTATCATTGAGAAATGATAGATTGCAAGCTATGAAATATTGCTCGTGGAGACGCGGTGTACATCCAGTCCCCTTTACCATCATTCACGACTCACGAGTCGTACGACAATGCACGCAGCGTATAAATCGGGTCTTAGTGGTAGGTTAGGTATGTTCATTTACTACGTTTACATGAGCGAATTGAGAGTAGTGCTCTTGATTTTACCCGGGTAATACCCATCTGAACCACTACCCGGGTACCCGGGTACCTGGTAAATGCGGGTATTACCCAAGTTCGCGGGTACCCGGTAGTTTCGGGTAATGGGTACCCGGTAATTCCGGGTAATGGATATCCTAAATTCAGAAGTACCTGGAATTGAATATCGAGGTGTTATGAATGTTTTTCGAGCTACATCTATGTATACATAAAATAAAATTGTAGATTTTTTGTTTGTTCCACTATCACGTAAGAACTACTAACCCGATTGGTATGGATCTTTTTGGAAAAGGTAGGCTTTATCAATGGGCACCATATAGGGTTTATTTGGTTAAAATTGGACAAAGGTGCCCATACAATTCTCGAAAACCGAAGAATTGATTGTGTTGAAACTTACAGACAATCTTAGGTATTGGCCCAGGAGTATTGCTGTGAAGATTTGTCAAAATTGGACAAAAGGGCTCGGCACCGCCAATACAACAAAAACATTAAATATCCATTAGTTCGACCACCACCTAATCGATAGAGTTACAATTTTTGGACAATCTTAGGTGTTGGCTTGGGAGTGTTCACTTTTCTTCGACAGTCATGGCCATGGGAGCCAAAGTTTTTAAAATTTGTAACATTGATATACATGTTCCTGATAGACAAGAATACTATCTAGGCAATACGATTCCTGGAAAAATAAAAAAATGGAGTGTACAGATAATAAAACAATAACAATAAAAACTTTTTGTCACTGATTTAAATGAATTTGAAATTGATTTTTTAATTTTCTATTTTGCACTACGAAGTGTGAAGGGGATTCGCTAGTATATTATATATGTAGGTAACGAAATTCATATAATTATTTCGGAAAACAACCCAATAAATTAGATTTACCTACTTCAAAACGTTTTACTAATACAGTTTACAAATATTTGGTCTTTAAGTAATTTAGTTTAAAATCGTACGGTGCATTATGCGAGAAGCACATTAAAATTAATATTGCTTAGGCTTACAAGTTAACGGAAAGTTGCACATCGTAGACAGTGCACATTCCGGTTTTCTTTTAATAACAATAATTGTTCTTATCTTACGAAATAGTTAGTTAACGGTAGTTAATATTAGGGCTTACTTACTTACTTATCGGGCTCCCGACCCGGGCTAGCATAACAAAAAGAAAAACCCTCCTAGCGGAGAGCCCAACAACTCTAAATACGAAGTTTGAAACAAATCCGATCAAGCATTTAGACTGCAGGCCTATGGGACAGACAGACATACGGACGGACAGATTTGCGAGACCAACTTTTTTGAGTTCCCCCATCATCGTAATATCAGAATTGATTAAAATCGCGAGTTCGAAATTTTGTACGAAAAGAATACATAGGTAGGTACATGTAGGTATCTATCTTTCTCTTAATACGTAAGTATACGAGAAAGTTCAAAAGTTATAGAATTTACTAGCGTAGCCCGTGCACACTTCGTGGTGCAAAATTATGGGCAGTGCCACGCCCCTTTGTCCAATTTAGATCAAACCATCATTACAACCATCTCGACCCAATATCAAAGTTTCTCTGAAAATTTGAGCTAAATCGGTGCAAAACTTTTCGAGTTTTTGAAGCATACACAAACCAACATAACATTTTTATATAAGTAGCTATGCATATTTGTTTTAAATTGAAGTACATATGCACCCATATTTGGACCAACATACGCAATTGCGGGACACACTTTTTTAGACTTCGGACTGCGGTATATGAAAATGCTAAAAATACGTACGAAAATGTTATTTGTAAACGTGCTTGGAGATAAAAAAAAACTATGCGGGTACCCGAAAAAACGTGGGTACCCGAAAAGGAGCGGGTACCCGATGGTACCCGGGAAATACCCGCAAATCTCGGGTACCCGGGTACCTGGGTAGAACCCGGGTATGCGGGTATCAAGAGCTCTAATTGAGAGATCGAATTCAAACTGAATCGAAAGTCAATCACTGTTTTCGCTCTCACCGGATTGAAAAATTGAATTGAAATAGGATTGAGTTATACGGAATACGTGTATTGTATAGTTGTGTTAGTAGTTAGCAGCGTTTTTAACATTGCAATAGTTTCGTCATGTGTCCATACATTTCTTGTCGCCATTATCGCAATAAATTTTTTTTTTCACTCTGAATAAATCTAAAAGTATCCACCAGCCGAAACAAATCACAAGCAAATAAACAGAACGAAAAAAAAAACACACACACACTCTCACATGATAAACTCGATCCCTCAATCTACGTTTACATGAACATTTTCAATCCAATCACAGAAAATTTTGTGATCGGATTGACTCAATTCCGTTTCGATCCGATCAGTGTTTACATGGGATTCAATTCGAATTGAATCCGGATTGAATCCCTCATGTAAATGGGGTAATTGTTAAGTGAATTTAATTTCACAACACAACTTTCTTTGCTTAGACCCCTTTTATACGCAGAGTTTTTTCACTCATGACTCTTCTTAATTCTCTTTTGGGCACTTATGGTGCATTTATACGTTCAGTGTTTTCACTTTAGTGGCTTGACTGACAAATTGTCTTTGTTTCCTTTTTTTTCTCATTCGTCGCTCGCGGTGGTAGCTGCATTTTCGAAGCGCAGACCGCATACAGTTCGAAAATAGAGCAAATGCAGACGTCTATCGCGACTGAGTAGGGTTTGAGAATAAAGCAACGCTGAAAATAACGAAAGAGAGCGAAAGAGAATACAAGAATCGGATGGGAATTCGCGGCCCATCAGTGTTCGGCTATCCCCTGCACTTTTCATCCCCTTTACCAACACATTCTCGACACTAAAGTGAAAACACTCTGCGTATAAAAGGGGTCTTACATAGACCCAGGGGATAGCAGGGGATAGCCGAACACTGATGGGCCGCGAATTCCCATCCGATTCTTGTATTCTCTTTCGCTCTCATTCGTTATTTTCAGCGTTGCTTTATTCTCAAACCGTACTCAGTCGCGATAGACGTCTGCATTTGCTCTATTTTCGAACTGTATGCGGTCTGCGCTTCGAAAATGCAGCTACCACCGCGAGCGACGAATGAGAAAAAAAGGAAACAAAGACAATTTGACAATCAAGGCACTAAAGTGAAAACACTCAACGTATAAATGCACCATAAGTGCCCAAAAGAGAATTAAGAAGAGTCATGAGTGAAAAAACTCTGCGTGTAAAAGGGGTCATACTGGAATTTGGAACTCAACATGGCGCTTTGCGGTGCACTTTACTGCTGTTCTTAAGTAAAAATAAAAATCATTTTTAGAACTTATCGCATTCCTTAGTGTGTTGTTACTAAATTTCGTGACGTTTGATCGAGTTGTGGTTCATTAGCATAATATGTAATTACATTTTGTTAGCAAATAAATTGTTCATCAATCCCAAATGAAGTGAAATTTCACCTGCAGTATCAAATTAGTAATTTTGTTTCTTGAACTAATGGGTTTTCATCAAATATTTATGTAGATCTGAATCAGGTTAACGACGAAGAGTGTACCACACCAAAGAAAAGACGTCACCGCAACCCTTTACATGGTTTTTATTTCATAAGTAAGTAGCAAAGGCAAAGAAAAAACCGAGTTAAAGCTCTTCCGTATTTATTAGGTTTCAGTCTCACTCATTTCATTGGCGAATGGTGAGAGTTGTATAATTTATTTATCGCAGCCTAAAAAACTAAGCAATACATATTTTGACGTCTTCGCTATCATTCCATTTGGATAATTGGTCACAAATTACCCAAATACCTACCTACAATCGAAATTGTAGGCATTTATTTTCCTAATCGCAATATCGTCTCGCATAATTTTTTTCTAAGAAAAATTAATTTGAAGGCGTAGTGCAAAAAAAAGTCTACCAAACCTAAACCAAAAAGATAAATAGTTAATGCAAAACTGAAGCAACTTTTTTTTCTGCTAAATTTTCGTCTACACTTGATCAAGTGTAATTAATAATTACTCATCAAACTATTCACCTCCTTGGAAAAGAGGTACGTGCATAATTTCTATATCAACAGACTATTATTTGTGAACATATTATAATATAGTAAAGTTAGTGAAAGTTAATAAGACAAATATTTGTATTCCTAAGTTGCGCAACATGGAGTCTATGGAATATGAAATGGCAAGGAATATGACCCTTTTGTTCTTTCTCGAGAGATTGTTGGATAAAGGTGAACCACGTACCGTACACGATCTAAGTTGCCAATTTGGGGCAAAGGAATTTACGAAAGAGATGCGGCAAATAGCTGGTGGTAGTCAATCAGGTACATCTGTTAAGTACTTATATTATACATATTACATTTTTATCCATGCACATAAACTGAAAAAAATGTAGGCTGTTGCTATTCGCGCGTCGTTCGAGACACGGCTCTGCAACGAAATGTTAAAAATTAAATGCGTCAGGTTGGTGTATGTGGCACACTTTGCTCGCAGCAAAGAGTTTAAATCCCCAATATTATCATTTTTGAACATCTGCATGATTTAGACTCAACTTAATAACAAAACCAAAATATCATTACGTTACCCAGCCGTATCTCGAAGGACTCGGATGTCAGTTAAATGTCAGTTCAGTACAAATGCAACGGCGAATAGCCATCTGGAAAAATGTAATTAATATTTGTAATGTCTTTCTTTAATTCTCCTTATATTTATATAAAATGTTTACCTGCATAAAAACTAAACAACAGTCGTATTTATAAACGTGTTGTAGAGTCTGCTTAACTTTACGCACCCTTTAAAATGCCTTTACGCAGGAAAACGTGATTTCTAAACAAAACGAACGTTGCTTTAGGGCTGCGTAACTTAAATAATGTATTCGTAGACGACATACGACACTATCATAATATAAAAAAAAATATTATTTTTGCTTTTAGGATTAAAAAAGTTTTTAGCGCAATATCCTTCTATTTTCTTGGTGAACGGTGACTATGTTCAAGTAAACTCATATCAAACAACTACCGATGATCCGACCGGTAGCTTCAGTGGTCGACGTGACTATATACAAGAAGCAAAAGATTACTTCAAGAATAAAATGCTTCAATACGGCATAGGGGTTGAAGTTCCAGTCAAAAGCCTTCTTGGTCATCGAAGCCAAGCGTCACCACAAGTAAGACATATCTCAGGTAAAGCTCATATTTTTCCATTTTTTACCAATAAGATATAGAAAGAGACGTTACTTTTTACAGGGCAACATATCAAGGAATTTACAGATTTTCTAATTAAACACCCTGACACTTTTAACGTTGTAAACGATCACGTAATTCTTGTTGGCTGTGAAAATATGGACGATCTTCCAGCATCAGAACGTTTGCATCTTCCGCAAACCTATATAGATACTAAGGGTACCCAACAAATGCTAGATTTTTTTGCCCAATGTATAGAAGTAAAAGGTCCTATACTCGTCGATCAACTCTTTCATCTAGTTACCTCGAAATTTCCCCAAGAGCAATGGTTAAAAATGTTCAAGACGCCGGGCGATCTAACAACGTTCCTTCGCATTTTTTCCGACTGTTTCAATATTCAGTCAAATCTAGTCACGTTGCTGCAAAAGCCAAAACTTTCCGACTCTCATATTCAGCAGGCTCAAGCAAAGTCACGAGAACAATACAATGCAATAAATAATATAGTAAACAATAATCAAATGAACTCTCAACTTAGTTCGCCCTCTCCCATACAGCAACAACGAATCCACTCACCAGTATTTCGTAGTCTTAGCTATAGTACGAATTACAGTAGCAACTGCAATAATAATAGTATATCGCCAAATTTTAAGCTTAACGAGCCGGTTTCAAATTTATCTGCAAATAGCGTCTCATCGAATAGGGCCGAGTCTAACAGTGGGTTTGAAAGCTATGTGATGTGCTCGGAAATGCAAATTGAAAATCTTTGCGAAAGAAATTGTCCAAGTCCTTCTACAAGTTCCTATTACGGAACTGCTGCTGTGCAGAATGTAACGAATCAAATACCACTACAACAGCCATCGTTACCTGAAAGGGTTAATAGCCAAAATCAAACACTGAAGCAGCGTATTAATAATTTAGTGATTAGAACATTGGCTGAAAATTTTGAAAAAGACAAACAGTCGCTGGCTGCCCATGGCGATCATGCCAAGTCCGGTGTTGGTTACGTTCCCCAACAACAACAGCAGACTCAGCAATGTAGTCCGGTTCATTCGCCTAGTCACAATTACTTTGTCGGAGACACGTGGAAAATTAAGGTTCTACAAAATACTCGAGTAATTTCAACCATAAAAGAAAGTCTATTCGTGACTGATGCTATTCTTAAGTTTGCCCAGAAGAGTCAAAGTGTTGTCATATCTGTAGACTGCGAAGGTATAAACTTGGGTGTAAAAGGAGAAATCACTCTAATTGAGATTGGAACAACTAGAGGGGAAGCCTTTATTTTCGATGTGCTGACTTGTCCAGAGCTGGTTTCTGATGGCGGGTTGAAAAATCTCCTCGAACACGATTGTGTGATTAAAGTAATTCACGATTGTCGCAATGATTCAGTCAATATATACACTCAATTTGGGGTATTATTGAGAAACGTTTTTGACACACAGGCTGCTCACGCTGTTGTACAGTTGCAGGAGAGTGGTAAACAAGTCTATAAGGCTAAATATATTTCTCTGAATTCACTGTGTGAATTATACAACGCGCCTCTCAATCCAATAAAAGATCAGCTTAAAAATGTATACCGACGTGATCAAAAGTATTGGGCTAACAGACCACTTTCTCGTGACATGCTTTTGTATGCAGCAGGTGATGTTCTAGTATTGATTAATGATCAATTGTATGGCAATTTGGCGAGGTAAAAATGCAACAATTTGTTTTAAGAACTCTGTAAATGTTTTTTTTTTTTTTTTTTAGACAAATAAGACCAGAAAATCTGCAATTGTTTTCTGAACTCTGTACCGAACAAATACTCATGCAAATTAAGCCTACTGAAGTTAAGATACGCAAAAAACAAAGGAAAATTAATAGCGAAGTTACTGACTTAAAGCAAAAATTGGGACAAACCAATAAAAGCATTGTGTTGAGCAATAGAGAAATACGATTGCTCCGGTAAGGGTTCTTGAGTAGCTTAAAATTATTTATTCATTTGTAGGAATCAATGATTTTATGCAGATAAAGTTATACATATTTTGTTAAAAGTTCTTGAATTTGGCATATGCTGCAACACAAACATAACTATGTATTCATTATGATTAGAAATCGAGTCTAATTATTATTTATTTGATAACGTAATTGTTGTTGCAGCATGTGCACGACGTGCATAAAATCAGCGTAGATCGGGCGCTGAATTTAATAGTTAGTTAGATAGTTATATAGTTTTTTTTTTACATTTTCATTAGATACATGGATTTGACTGAAGACGAAAAAGAACGTTTGAAGGGTTTCTACAAAGTTGCCAAGAAGCTGGAGAAAATGGAAAACATTAGTAACCAAAATAGGTAAATTATTATTGTTATTATAGAACTAATCTTACCAGTATGTATTTGAATTTGTAGAGACCATAGTGATTCCGACGATGACCAAGAGAATGTAGAGAATGATAACTTTCCAAGTTTAGATAGTGTGCCATCAGATAATTCACTTACTGGAACCTTTTCACCCCGTTTGAACTCGGAACCGCCTAGTTTAACAGAATCTATGCAGATGATGGACGAAATTTTATCGAATACTTCTATGGATCGACTGTCAAGAATTGATAAGTTAGAAGCTATACTTTCAGCAGCGACACTTTTGCCTAGTGATCAGGTAAGCAATTTATGTCTAGCTATACATATTTAAATTACATATTTGAAAAGTTAAAAGTTACCAAAGAAACATGCATATCAAAGGGCACGGTAGAGCCCCGCCATGTTCTCTAGTAAAAACATACATCCTTTTTTAAGGAACCTATTCATGTTGTTTTCGGCTTCCCACCAACCTTGGGGACCGATGGAGCCTTTCGGGTATTTATTCTGCTTTAAAAAGATTCACCTTACCAAATATCAACTTGGAGGCATTAGTGGTTCTCAAGATACAGGGGTTCAAAATTCACAAAAACGTTAACTGACTGACTCACTTTACTCACTCAGAGAGCATTGTCCTAATCCCAGAATGTGTTTAATGTCAATAATTGTGTTGCATACTGTGCAGAGTGGAGGGTTTTCTTTTCGTAGGAGGTGTTGATGCGTGGTAGAGGTGTGACCTAACCGAAGTCTTACAGAATTTGTTATGTCAGTTTTTGATGAAGACGTCGGATATATTGGCTGGCCAAACTCCATCACTGACACTTTTAAAAACAACTCAGTCATTACAATTCTTAAAACTCCTACTATTCAAAATATATCTATAATTTGTAAATTCATCAATTCATCTAACATTAAAACATAATATATATATATCTCCTTTCACATTAGAGCCGATAGTCTCTGCAGCTAGTGCTCTTTAATTAATATTAGCCTAATAATTTCTGTAATTATTTTGTTAATAATAAATAATAATAATAATAATACTCACTCAGATCATCAAAATTATGAAGTACTTCCTGCCATCCTAGAATCGTGAAATGTGTAAATTTGTAGAGCATTGTAATTTGTTGGAGTGGTAGGACTTGCGATACACAGAAAGGAAAAATTCAGGTAAAAAAATCGTGAGACTTACGACAGAAGTTTTGCTCACTGCAAATTTTTAATAATTGAAGTTGGAGGATAAGGGAAGCAAAGTGATAGAGGAACTTTTAGTTTTCAACTTTATTCAAAATGGTAAACTCTAGCACAAACAAGAGAAATATACAGATGTAGAATGATGGAACAAAAGCTGGTTCAAGAAAAAATATAAAACCAGCATACTAAAATCCAAAAACCAGCATACTACATACAATACCTGGTATGAAACGCCTGCGATGTGAAGGAAGTCAATGAGTGGTGTATGATTCGAACAAAAATGTATTTTCCTCTTTCTGTGTTTACCTTGTGTGCTGCGAATATTGTTGTTGTACTGATTCGATTTGGTGGTGAGATGTGTTTGCCCTTTTTTCTATATGATAACGATTTACGGGGTTTGTATTTTCTTGATTCACTTTGTTTTCAGTGCAAATCCAGTTCTGCGAACGTATGCTAGTGGATGCGCTTGCCTTTTTTGCCCCTCTTTCAGATTTGTCAATTCAATATCATCTAATAATGGCTAAAACTAGAGAAGAGGTATATTGTGTTAAATGTTGCAATGTTACTCTTGTCGCGCTCAGCGACAAGCAAATGCAGACATTTTTTTAAATACCCAACACAAGTGAAAAAGGTTCTTTTAAGAAAATTCAAGCCCCGTGATCATACAGAAAGAAACCAAAAATTGTTCATCACCAAAACGAATCCAGAACCAGAAAGACGGAAACCCAGAGAGCAAAACAACAATATCCTTAGCCACAAGGTAAACAGCTAAAAAGGAAATTGAGAAAAAAAGGGAACACACAAAATACATTTTTTATTGCGAATCATATGTAGGTACACCACTCATTGACTTGCTTGCTTCTTGCTTCACGTTACGGGGATTTCATACCATGTATTGTATGGTGTATGCTGGTTTCATATTTTTTCAGGAACGTTAAACTGGTTTTTGGTAGGGAGCGGTTGGCAATTGCAATTGTAATGCATGTTGCGCTGCATGATCATACAATAATCGAAAAACAGAGCAGCTATCGCCATCTAGAGTAAGGGAAGGAATTAAACTCGATGTGCACCACATTCTACATCTGTATATTTCTCTGGTTTGTGACTCTAGAGAGATAATATTGCCAAAACACAAGGTTTTGCCAAATTCATATGATGTTATGCCGCATGTAATATTGGCAGAAAAAGCATATTCATTACTGCAATGGCTTCTAAGACCGTACAAAGATCACAGCCCTGAAAAGGAATATTTCAGTGAACGTTTATCTCGCGCATGACGATGCCTGGAATACGCATAATTATATAATTAATTCAAAGTGGTGTATTTTATGGAAGCCCATTGAAACCTTACTAAATTTTGCAGAAAAAATTATAAAAGCCGTTTGTTATCTTCACAGTAATCAGTAACAATGACAAGACGAAGGTGAATCCATATCAGTATCAGGAAAAGTTTAATAAAGAACACGTGCGGCATAAGCGCAGTTTTTTTATTTCCTCTTTGTTTTCCTTCACAAACAAAAATGTAAGCAGACAAGAGCAAATTAAGCTTCTCGCCTGCTCTACATGTGAACAGTTTTCTCGCACTCCATCGCTTCTGACAACTTTTTCAATGGAGTGCAGCTTCATTTACCCGATAAGCTTTTTTCTATATAGGAGAACTTGACTCTTTTTTAACGTTTATGTTTTTGGTGTGATATGTAAGTACCCATTTATAATTTCCCTGCTCAACTATATGCTCAATAAAAAAATTTAAACAATAAATATAAAGCTATGCTAAAAAAAAAAAAACAATTTATTAGGTAACTAACTTCGCATCAATACTAGTCATGTACTTATAAAAATAAATAAATAGTTGGCGCAATAGCTCCGTAGGCCTAGCTTCTCAGAATCCTTCGTTTGCATAAGTTTTTATTTTTGGGACGAATGTAAGGGAGCTACAATTTTTCTGAACGGCTGAATTGAGAAGCTTTGTGGAAAAAAATCTTAAGATGCAATTTGTGTTTTTCCGGGGATCGAAACTGGGACCCCTCGCACAGTAGTCTAGCACACTAACCATTGTATACTTAACTTAAATTAATTTAATTAAAAAAAGTGAATTCAATAAAAGTACTCGTACTACTACCATGTACTATTATTTTTATTTTCAAGATTATTACATCAAATTCGATTGCGGAGCAATTGGGGTCTAACATTGCAACTACAGAAAATCTTCAAATAATTCGGGAGAAATCTAAAAAGTAAGTTCATATAAGTAGAAACGTATTTATTTATTTATTTGTATATTTTCATTATTGTTATTTTGCTAAATATTAAAAAACAATATATAAGCCCAATTTTCATACGAAGTAGAGCAAACATCGGCTGTATCATAGGTTTAATAAACAATATATGTACATACATACATAATATTATGTACTATATTTTGTCGTGTTTTCTCATCGGTTCCAGAATTCTTGAACAATGCATCTTCACCCTTCCGTTCAATAGCATCACATAACATTTTAGGAATCGTTTTACTAGGACTATAACCTCAAGACAAGACAACTCGTTGCGAATGGCTTTCATTGTTCCTTTTCCAATAAATCCATAAATCCGTATCTCTGGTTTCTTGATTCGTTTTTTGAGTTCAACAACTCCAAACCCAGTTTATGTGCTCCAAGATTTATTGATGTGTCTCTCCCCAATAAACATATCCTAAAATAGAAGATTGTTTCTTACTTCCTATGAATTTAATCTTTTATTTTCTATTACATTTGGTTTTACTTTAACCAACAATATAATTACATATGCACATCGCCATAAATATTTATAAAACCACTGTAACTTTTAGAATTTTCTTGAGAAATCTTACCAATTTTTTTTAAATGTACATATTCAAAACCAATTCTTTTAAATTTGTTCTTCAATCCCAGTCGCCAAATTGTAAAATATTATTTTTAAAATTTCTTAATTCAGTGGGAAATCATCCCGATAATGATAGCAACTTAACTACTAACATTAAAATTGATTACTAAAAGCTACAGTGAAATACATTACATATATATATTTCACTAAACTTATATCAAATACTACTCTATTTCAGCTTGAAGAACTGCAACTGCAATAATGAACTCAGCATTTCTCCAATATCTCGTGGTATAATTGATCAGAAGGCTGTTCAATGTGCAGACGCAGCCTCTCAGACCTTAAGCACCGGCGACATTGTTATAACAAAGATATTCTTCCAAGAAGAGCAAGACAAGGCCAAAGAAAAAGTTCTGACCTCTTCACCAAGAAGATCAGTTACTTATGGTCTCCTTGCTGACTAATCATTCGTGAATCCTCACCTCTTTTCCATTATTCCGATATTTTGATTCTCTTAGTTCTGGTTGCGCTGCTATACATTTCTTAAAACACTTTTTCTAATTCAAGTAATACATAAAGAAAAAAATATGATTGTATTTTTATTTGCGAGGAAAGTAAGTGATATTTATTTAAAATTTGATGTCAAGTATTTTTAGTTATGTAGCATATAAATAAAACGTAAATACGTTATATATATTTTCTGTTATAATTGTATTATTGTATTTTGTTTTCAAAAGAATGTCACAAATTAAAAAAAAAGAAGCATTATACATACATACATACATCCATATATATATTTGTTAGAAAAAATCGTTGTATCTACTTAAATTTATATTCTTACTTATTGGGATGGATCAAAACTTAAATTGTAAATTATGTACAGAAAATTCTAAGTGATTTGATTTAAAACATTTGTCTTCAAGTTCTTCTACAATTTATAATAATAATCAATTCAAAGCTTAAGATAATCATTAAAGACTTATTTCGTTTTATTTAAGACATTATAAAATAATTTAAAGAATCCAATGGTACTAAGGAAGTTAAAGTTTATTAAACTATGTGCTTTGTTCGTCATTGTTATATATATTTTTTAAAAAATCGTTGCAAATTTTAGATTCACATACTTTTTCTGAATCAAGTAAATACCTTTGTATCTACCTAACTATTATTTGTTTTATCAGAACTTTAACAGTCGATGCAAAGTTAATCATTGGACGAAATACTGTTACCAATATATTATATTGATTATGTATTTGTTGTAGTAATTATATAAAAAATTAAAAAAAAAATTAATAAGAAACCCTAACAACTAGCCATCAACTGCAACTATTGGTTACTAATTTTTACTACGTAAATAAACCTTACTAAAAAAACAAAAATGTTTTTTTATTTAGGTATGTATAGACTTTTCTTTTTACTCCATTGCAAAATATAGCCAATAAAACTTTCTCACTTACTATTAACAGAAGCTGTAGTAAAACTGGGATACCCTGTATAAGAATCCATCGAACATGCGGTTATATCGTTGGTCTTTCTTGCATATGTTGTCGCATGTGACGTGGCGACAGTTTACTTGTTAATGCGACATAAGGACACTATACAAACCAGACAAAAAAACGTACAGACCTAGCGTAGCGTTACTCTTGACAACCGCGAAGACAACACTTTCCAAAGCATACTTGGTTACAAAACAGCCAACTCAAGACAGGCATGTCCAGATGAATACAGCTTACACATTATTATTGGTTACAATAAATTTCTTTTCAAGAGAAATACATGTTACAAATAGCAACAAGCCCTACATTTAACTCGTGTCATAGCATGTATTACCTTGCATCGGTGTAACTGTAACGTAACCTTATGTGGTTTCCATTGAAACAAAACATCTTTTTTTTTTAATTCCAGATCATTTCCCATTGGGCAAAAAACTATTTTTTATACATTTTTTTTACAACGAATGATGGTATGTCTATATGTATTCACTTTGACATTACATTTTGTCGCCTGGATAAAATATTGTCGTAAGTTCAAAAATTGTTTTCTCAAAAACCCTACAGTGGATTTTCTTAAAAATTAACGCTTTAGCTATAGGTTCCAGATATCGAATGAAATCGAAATTGCAAATGGAGCGATTCGGAAACTCCGAATTTTTTTCGAAATCACAATTTCACTTTGTCTCATTTCCGAAAATTTTGAAATCGAAATCGAATACAGTGATATGTAGAACACAAAAATACAATTCCGATTTCATTTCGAGTGAAAGTGAAATGTGGAACCTAGCAGCAATTTAATTAATTGCTTTATGGTAATCGTTCCGTTAAGGCTTCAATTATAGCTATCAGCATCCGTAAAAATACGAAACAGAACAAAACTGACACATTTAACCATAGCATATCATAGGAATTCAGTGGAATACTTCGTGAAACTGAATGAGAAGTTGAACAGAAAAAGTTTTTCGTACGGAAAAATTAATAAATTCGTTTTCAAGAAAAGTTGTAGATTAATGCTTATTTTTTTTAGACTGACTTTATAATTTAAAAGTAACATTTTAAGACAAGATTGAGTTCAACGATTAAGTTTAAGTGCTCCAAAAAAGCAACAATACGTAACGCACATCGGCAGTCTACGTTTCATTGCGATGGGTTGCGTTTTTGCACTTGGTTTTAAAAGCCATACGTCAATTTCTCTCCGATGGTCTTCATCGCGGAAAGATTTTAAGTGAACAAAATGCGTTGATGCACGTTCGGAAAAAGGATACTATGAACGTAAATTCAGTATCTGACTGGATTTGCGTTGCGGAGAAAATTACTTTCCGAACGGATACCATGATAGGGCCGTAAATGATTTATGCAGAAAACATTAACTTTTCTTTAACACTTTATCATACAGTTGTCCGCGAAATTATCGACGACGAAAATGTATCATACTCATACCATACTGTATGGCTCGCGTTGGCATCGCAACCCATCAATGGGTTGTCCTTTCCTGTTATAGCGGCTGTGAGTTGCTCCCCTTCCATACTGGCGGTGCTGGTTTCTCATAAGCCATTTATACCCAGGGCTCCTGAATAATGCCGATGTCCATGATTTTCTCCCGCGGGAAAACCAGCATATTATCGGATGTACGCCTTGAATGCCTCAGGGGAATCTGGATGACTCTCAGCATTATCCGTTGATTTTGATGGGGTTTCGTCGGCGATCATAAGGTCCTCTTCGGCTTGTTGGTTTCGACGATGTCTGCGTCGTCCCATGCGTCGCTAATCTTAGCAACGCACTCGCTAAGGAAGTCCCTTGATCGCCCGATATCCCCTAATCACCTCGGGCGATGGGAGGACTTATCTAGAGACCTATTCCGATTCGCTGCCTGTTTTGGTTTGTTTATCAGGCTCTCTCTCATCAACGATCGCCTGCTATTTAATTTTGTCGCCTGATCATTGTCGTGGCAGCCTCATTTGATGATATTGCCTAAGACGAAGAGGACCATCTGCTACTTGCTTCTCATAGCTTTTGTTGTTGATTTGCTTGCAGTCGAGGTGATAGCCTTAGCGCTCTCGCTGCTTGGTAGAGGGACGATTGTCGCCTGACTGGAGGCCAGCAATTCGTCCTCTGATGAGGTGCTAACACTGTCAGCCTCAGCTGGTCTTCCGGTTTGATTATTTATTTTTCTCCTTCTTTCCTTTCCATTCCTTACCTCCATTGTTTTATTGTTTAGTTGTTGTTCCCACGAGTGAGACCGGAAGGGGTGGTCAATACTAGCAGAGCCGTCTTACCTGGACAAGGCATTGATACAACCGACCTTGCCTGGACATCGGAGGGGACCGTTAGCGATCAAGTTGTATTTAAACCACCTACTGACCCTACAGCCGTCGGCACGGCTACCTCGCCACCTTGGCTTAAAAGTGGGATTTTTGCAGGGGCTTACTCCCCGGACACCTTAACTAAAGGTTTGGGTCGCTCTTAGTTTCGGTCTAGAGACAATTGATTGGCAGCAACGCATTTAGTGGGGTAGCCTTGCGAACCAGCCCTCTGTTGTTTGCGTCTCCCACATGTGTCGTAGACGTACTACAAGCCCTATCGCCCCGATAAGGCGGCCGGCGATCCCGTATCAAATGCTATAGAACTTCGTTTAAGAGTTGCCATTGTTTTTTAATACTTTATTTTCATACTAAGTATATTTTTTTTAAATCACCCCTCCCGCCTAAACGGAGAGAAATCGACCCCCCCCTGTTTTTAACTCGTCTACATAAATCCATCATCACTTTTCATCGCCGAAGTTATCGTACTCACCCCAATTTTTGTGCTTAAATTGCAAGTTCGAAATTTTCTTTCAAAAACTATTACCGGAAATAACTTCATTTCAAAATAATATGAAAGAACAGATTCCGGCTTTCAAAAATCATATAGTCCTTTATTACAAGTATTGTCATTGTTTTTAATAATAATTTTTTTTTTTTTTTCATTTTAAGTATCATTTTTTTAAGGTTCCGTTTCCATATGGAGGAACCTTATTGCTTTCACTACGATGTCAGAATAAAAAAAGAAAATTTTGTACCTAGGTCTATCTCAAGAACTTATTGACGTAGAAGGCTGGAATTTGCACACAGTATCAGGTATAAGTATAACCTCTAGTTAATCGACAAATACCAATATTAACAATACATCGGCTGGTTTTGGAATTATTCTTAATTTCGTGGAAAAAATATGTTCATTCGTACAAAAAACTGTTTATTTTTAGATTTACAAAAAATACATGTAATCCTTTCTTGCGCAAGCAAACCGAGAGAATTAAATTACTCCGAAAAGGGTGTGGCTTGTGTGTTTAGCGCTCTCGAATTCTCGATGCATTATGCGTTGTTGGATTGCATGAGGAGATTTCGTGTTGGATATGAGTGGAAATGGAAAGTCGTGGTCGTGGGCTCGTGGCTGGCCTGGCAGTGGTGGAGCCGTGGAGGTGGTTGCTGTGGGAGAAAATAATTATTTTTGTTGGATAGGAGGCGGATCTTAAGTGAGAGACATAATTCATATAGGATTTTTGCATATGAGAATGAGATGTGCTTGAGGAGAAATACCTTTTGTGAGGTTTGATTGGAGAGCATGGTGAATAGTGCTTACGGGTTAAGAGTAAATAATATGGCAGCTCCTTCCGTTAGTCGCGCCCTATTTTCTCACACCGTTAGTCGCGCTGCACCTGTGAGGTGTTTCCTCTGATTTTACCTGTAAACAAATTATCTAAGAGTCTGGGCGCGTTGTAAGTCCGTAAATAAAGTAGTAAACAACAAAATCTATGTTACTTATATATTTTATTGCATTTGAAATAAATAAATAAGTAATATGTAACAAAATAACGTACTAAAAGCAAACAAAAAAACTTAAGAAATTCACAAACACAAAAAAAAAATAAATAATTCAGAAACAAACGGAAATAACTTAACTTAGGCTAATAATAACAGAAGAAACGTTTCATGAGCTATCTTCCTCCATATCCATTACCTCATCAACATGTGTACTAGCGTGACAGTCTTCGCAAATTGTAGTTACGTGGCCTAAGCACAAGTACTTCCCACAAACAGCACAAGAATATTTGGTGTTTTTTCGTTCCTTGTTGACATGACAGGGGTCACACAGTTTTCTTTTTTTATTAGCATTTTCCTGCGGTAGTATGGGTGCACTCCTTTGTAGGGGCTGCTTCGTTACCTCAGCCAATCTCAAGCGTAGGGCCATGGTTAGATTTTTCTCTTCGTTGCTTCGTCGAACCATTTCCTCCATTACCAAACTTTTAGCTAATGCACGCAAAAAAGCCCTTCTGCTGCTTATTGAATAGCCGTTTCCAGTATATAGCATTGACACATTGAGTTAAACCTTTTACAAATAAGTTTAACACTTTTGCAGATAGGTTTAACCTATTCACAGATAGGTTTAACCTATTCACAAATAGGTTTAGCCTATTTACAAATAGGTTTAGCCTATTTACAAATAGGTTTAACATATTTACAAATAAGTTTAACACTTTAACATTTCAATTTAACCTTTTCACATTTCTAGTTAACCAAATAACATTTCAATTTAAACCTTTTTCAATTCAATTTAACACGCGTTCGTCGAGACTCTGCTATTATAAAATTGAATAATGGTTTCCATTTTTTTATTGATTTAGATTTATGATTATACAATACATATATTTTACTGCTTTATCAATGTATTACCTACTTCTTTATCAAATTGATACGGCGAACGGTTCGTGAGGCCTCATTGGGATAATTTCCAACAACTCGGGCCCAAAGCAAACCGAGTTTGAAGCTGAATCCTATTGAAAAATGTTTTTCAAAAATGAAAGCCCATGCACGGCAGATATTAGGTGCTATAAGCCAGGACCATATTAATAATAACAGAAGTTATTGAGGAAAGCGTCGGAGTGATAACACAACATGACTGCTCAAATTATGTAACAGATATGGTGCTGCTAATTCCTAGCGCTGCAAATGGGCAGGCACTTCACTAAAATGTACTATGTAGGTACTATAAATATTACTTTGAAATAAATAAATTATTGTAATAATGAGTACTATAGTGGGTCAAATTATTATTCTATTTTATAATAACAGAGTCTCGACGAACGCGTGTTAAATTGAATTGAAAAAGGGTTAAATTGAAATGTTATTTGTTTAACTAGAAATGTGAAAAGGTTAAATTGAAGTGTTAAAGTGTTAAACCAATTTGTAAATATGTTAAACCTATTTGTAAATAGGCTAAACCTATTTGTGAATAGGTTAAACCTATCTGTGAATAGGTTAAACCTATCTGCAAAAGTGTTAAACTTATTTGTAAAAGGTTTAACTCAATGTGTCAATGCTATATATTATCTGAGCATTTATACCAGCCACGTTGAGAGCAGAAAAAAAAATTACCATCGGCCAACGGCGTACATTTATAGCTACATTGTAGGCTGCACACAACTTATCAACCGTGTCGACACCACCTTTAGTTTTATTATAAAATGTTATGATTTCAGGTTTTCTCAAATCCTCCGTCTCATCGTCAATTGTATCGTCAAAGTGAAGGCTGGATATGAGAATGACATTTTTGTTTTTGCGAGGAACATAGGATACCATCGTCCCTTCGTTCCTAAAACCAAAAACACTTGACTTTTCAGATCTTTTTGACACATTTTTATATTCAGCGGGAATCTGCCATTTATTTTTCTTCAAGGTGCCAACAAGTGAACTTTTTTTACCAGTCAGTTCATTCATCAGGGGTATATCAGTGAACCAATTATCGATGGTAAGGTTCCGCCCTGTGTTGACTATTGGAGCTACCATTCTTCGAACAACGTCAGTACATTGATTACTCATACAATACGGTCCCTCAGGTTGTTTACCAGCATATATTTCCATGTTAGAAGTGTAGTACATTTTGGCATCAACAAGGGCAAAGATTTTGATGCCATACTTTGCTGGTTTAGAAGGTATATACTGACGAAAACTACAACGTCCACGGAAGGCTTCTAGTTTTTCGTCTAGTGTCACATTCTCCCCAAGAGAGTAGCTTTTCTGGCAATTCGTTACAAAACTGCCAAAAATTTCACGTATTGGAGCAATTCGGTCAATTTCCCGCCTACTATTACGCGTTTCCTTGTCATCAAATCGGAGGCATCTCATCAAAAATCGGAACCGTTTCAACGACATAGTGAGCCTGAATGATTCCACGCCGTCTCCATCGGTACTCCAAAGCTCGTCCAAGTTCAGGCGTGATGCATGGTATACACCAGCTAAGTATAGCAAACCTATAAATGCTTTGATCTCCGCTATGTAAGTTGGACGAGCATCTCTGGGACGTTCAAATTTAGGCCTCACTTGATCAATGTGTTGATTGGTCCACGCAACAATCGAACTGAGCATTTTTTCATCAAAAAGAAGAAGCCAAGTGTCAAGAATAGTCTCTGCCTTTTTTGCTTCTCCAATCACGCCTGGAAGGTGAACTAATAAGTTTTGCTTACCAAAGCGCCTTTTATTTGTTGGAGGATTTTTGTTCCATTGAATAGAGTCTATGACTTTCCTATTCTTCAATCGATTTGCCTTGTAGTATGATGCATCACCTGGTTCTTCATCTTCAGATGATTCCTCACAGCTTTGCTCTGTATCCGAATTTCCTTCCCGCTCTTGAATATCATCTTGACTGTGGGAATCAGACACATCACCAAAGTCCTCATTTTGAGTGAGAACCTCATCAAACAAAGAGCTGTGAAGTCTACTGACGTCTTGAGGATTCATCTTCAAAAACTAAAAACAAAGTTACATGTATATTCGCGCTGCACCTACCAGGTGAATCTTTATTTCGAAACTTCCTTTTTTCATGTAGCTTTAGATAAATACACTCAAACACATATTCACAAAACAATACACAAAATTAAGAAGAACAAAATTTAAAATCACACATTTGAAAAACTTACCTAAATAGGCGCGTTGCACCTGTGAGGTGTGATTTGAACCGTTTCGATTTGATAACACAACCCGCGTTATTTTTCAATAAAATTAAAAAATGGCTTTTTAGTATGGATATTTCTATGGTCAAAATGTTGTTGAACTCAGCTTATATTTCGTAATTTTCTTTATTTTGCATATATGCAGATTACATTTTTAAATTTTTAATTTTTTTTTTAATTTTTCTTTTAATAAATTGTATTTAAAGTAAATTTTTTGTAATTACCCCACATGAAACGCAAAAATGTTATTATTTTAATTGATGGTTCATTCGCCTCTAGTCACTCAAGTGCTACAGAATGATACCTATTTCTAAAAATGTTAAATTCTTTCTTTAATTGAAAATTTTAAAATATTTATTATAAATTTTGTATTAACATTTTAAGAAAAAAAAAAAAAAAAATGTCTGTTGTGCATCTCGGTCGATGTCATGGGATGGAGGGTTGTACTCTTCGATCTCCTTGAACTAGGAAGCTGCGTAAGCCCTATTGTTTCTACTCAGGATCGTCTGTTGTCTGTTGTCGTTTCGTGGATTCTTACCAACTAACCCGCCAAAGATGTTCTCCTTTCCAACTTTGGCATTGAAGTCCCAGAGTACAACTTTTACATCACACTCCGGACAGGCTCCGTAGACCGGCTTAATCGAGGAGGTCATAAAACCCCTCCTTGTTGGGATCTTCAGCGTCAGATCCAGGCAGCACTTTCTGGAAAGTAGCACTCCAACGGTTTCGATACCTAGTGTATAACGAGAACGCAGACTTTATTTAAAATGAGATCAATCTGCTTTTTTAGTTGTATTATGTGCTTTACACTTTTTACAAATAGCAAAATAAAAACTCCATATAATTTTCATGTTTTTTATTTAGTTAACAAAATATTACAGTATGTATAGTGATTACAGTACCTAATAACTTCTTACAATCCTATAAATAAAAAATCAGTCAACAATATAAACTACAAATCAAACTTTAAAAATTCACTTTTTCATGAATCATGACAATCTAAAAAGAACTGTTTAATATGTAAATTTAATGGAAATTTGTTGCCATAGTGCCTGTATGGGTTTTCTCGGATGTGTTATAAAAATGTTTTTAACTTTGCTACAAACGTTAACATTAAAAAGGAAAAGACTAGCAAACGTACGTTAAAAATTAAAAAAAAAAAAAAAATATTTTTGAAATTGGTAATGAAAATGCAACTAGCAGTTCTAATTGAGAGCGCATCGACAATATAATTCGATTGCATTAAAAAAAAACGTTCTTAGTATTAGCCACTATCATTCTCTTTAAATAAATTATGCATAAGCATTTAGTTTACTCGTATATATAATGTGAATCAGTTCAGATTTTATTAGAAGCACATGAAAAAGATGACAACATTTCTTGGCTCTAATTAATAATATGTATACAGAAATACATTCATTTCGACTGTTTTATAATTAAATTATTTTAAAATGATTTAAGAAATAACAATGGTAACAACAATTTCAATATTTAAGTTACTTGTTTATGTTGACACGAAATTCCTGAGAATAACTGGGATGTAGAACTCTTAGTAGATCCAAAATGTTGATAACATAAGTGAACTTTTCAAAACACCTAGGTTAAGAGTCCTTACAAGTTGCAATGGCGTTCGTTATTCAATTATGGAAACATATACAGTAATTTCTCGCTAATTCGAATCAATTATATTGCAAGGATTATCAAATTATTCGGATTAATGAGTACAAGACGATAAAAGAAAGAGTGGGTTATTAAACGAAAATAATGCATAATTATAGCTGCTTAGACCAATGTTGGTGTTTTACGCTTCATCCATTAACAAAATGATGTTTAAAGTCAAAATTATTATGAAAATCAGTACAATGTTGGATATTGTTTAGTTCGAATTCGGATTACAGCATACAAAAATCGGTGTAGGGTTCGGATTGTAGAGTACATAATGAGAAAAAAATAAAAATAACGAATGTTCGGATGAGCGCGATATTCAGATTAAAGGTGATTCGGATTCGCGAGACATTACTGGATTTAATATAAATTTTGTATCTATACACTTCTTATTAATATGTATTTGAGATCATGTCATGTGGCGCATTATTTCGCGTAATGCATAAAGAAGTTCAGCCTGATTCCTTGCCTCCATTATCATTAGATTAACGTGAACCTTGAATTTAACGGTTAAGAATTAGTATAGTATCAATTATAGAAATATCTATATATATAAATAAAGAAAAAAACTGAATATCTACTCTGAACTACGCAGGGAAAAATGAGAATAACGGTATTTTTTTCGGAAAACAGTTGATACCTACATACGATTTTTACAAAGTCAATTAAGGTAATATGTATGGCCATTCTTAACTTGATAGTTTGTGATTCTGACTTTTGATCGCATCTAGTTCTTCAGCATGTCCCCAGGGGCAACAAAGTTATTAAGAAAAGCAATACCAGCAACAGCAATAAACGAAAAACTGGTTGGATACGTGATTACTTCCGTCCATAGGTAGTATACTCGTAAACATGGGTCACAGTCAACTTCGCAGTTTTCATTCTCCAAACTATTTTCTCGCGACTGCCTAAATATATTTCCTGTATTCGGAATTTGTGTGCCAAATTGTTAATTTGTGTCATTATGAGATCTCGGCATTCTTCGATGAAAACATTTTTTTCAAAAAGTATAAACTTAAAAATAATATGAAAGAACAGATTCAGTTTTTAAAAATGTTATAATATGTAGTTATTTATTGTATCCATTGCTTTTAATTTTTTTATTTTAAATTTTTAAATTACCCCTCCCGGCAAATCGGAGCGAGATAGACCCCGTATAGTAAAAAAAAGTCCCCCCTCCATAATAAAAAAATCGTTTTGATTAGATATGTTTTTAAAAATTGTAACACTTTGTACTCCCGTCTAAACAGAGCGAGATAGTAACAAAAAACCTTACATAAAACCTTACCCCAATTTTTGTCGTTAAATTTCAAATTGTTTTTTTCAAAAACTATTATAACAGATTCCTGGCTTTCAAAAATCAAATAGCCCTTTATTATAAGTGTTGCCATTGTTTTTTTATATGTACATATATATATTTTTTTTTATTTAATTTTTTTTTTAAATTGCCCCTCGTGTGGAGGAGGCTTAAGTAGCCGGCAAGGACTAAGAGCTAATCAGAACCCGTCCAAGGTGTCAACCGAACCATGCCGACGATACAGCACCTAGTCGCTAACGGTGTGTCAAGGCCTCTCCTTCTGTCTACCGAAAAACTGTAGTGTCTTCCAAACCGAAATTGCAGTTATTCATCAAGCTAAAGCGTTGCTGTCAATTAATTAGGTATCACAAAGGGATATCGTTCTATATACAATAGGTCTGTTTTTTCCACATCTATCTCAGTGAAGTAAAGTAAAGTAGGATTTTTAACACGCAATTACAACAACTATAATAGAGTCTCGAATGTGTCAAACAGTTCGTAGTTGTTGTAATTGCGTGTTAAAATTCCTACTTTACTTTACTTCACTGAGATAGATTTGGAAAAAAACAGACCTAATGATTGCCAAGCTGCAATCAAATCCCGAGCCGATTTGATTAATGAGCCGACTAACTCTCTCACAGAGAGTCACTTTAAACTCACTAACTAACTTAAGGAAAAACCTAATTTTTGTAAGAGTGGAAAAATGTAAAATGTTGACAGGAGGGCGCAAGGCCGCAAGGAATACAACTGCAATATCTCTCGTCAGTGTAGAACGATGGTTCAAAATAATTGCTGATAAGTTTTCTCTATTTTCAATATAATTAATATTGGTTGTATGGATTACCTTTTCACTGTCTAAAAGTTCCATGAGTATATTATCGTAGTCTTTTTTGGTAATTCTTTCAGGAAAACAGCAGGCCGTTTTAATGAACATTTTCAAAGGGCGATCAAGGAGCTGAAATATAATAATATAATAAATAAAACGAACATAATACAAATTAAATTGTGGGATATATTACCTACAGCATATAATATGATAATGTAGGTACATAAAGTTAATAAACTGTATTATTTTTAAATATCTCTTTATTTTGTAAGGTTTTAAATAATTTGTCTAGCTTAATGAAATTTACTTTACTTGAAGAACTGAAGAAATATGATTGAAACCTGGACAGGGTAGGTTTTTTTCAACAGTTTTTGCACCAATTTTATTACATATTTAATTTTTAATCAACTGAGTAATGGGTCATTCTATAGTGGGACGCATATATTTTCTTTCAATTCAAAATATAGCTACATATTTCGAATTGTATTCAATGGCTGATTATACTTACTTGATTTACCTCACCGTAGTCATAGTCATCATGCCGAATGCCATATATGCACTGAATATAATTCCAAATGGCACGTCGAAATTTCGATGTATCTACGTTTTTGATTCCGCCCATTGTAAAATATGTTAAGTTATATGCAACGCGGAACTTATCATCTAACAAATAACCAACATCATTATATAGTCTGAAAGGTTTAAAAAATAAACAAGAAATAAAGAAACTAGAGTTGTTTTTCATTTACCCATTCACTAGCGAATAACCATGATCATCCCAAGAATAGTCCTGAATTCTAAATGTGTTTGGTATATTTTCAGCTCCACGACGTGCAAAATCTTGATATGTAAAGCCAGGATCTTCAATATAATGGCTAATTATTGGAGGGACCTCAACTGACTTTGCTTTTGGCACAGAAGGCAGTTCCGCAGTTTGAAGTTCAACGTTCTTAAATCGGCTACTTAACTCTGCTTCACTACACTCATCAGGTTTCTCTGACAAAACTTTCATTCGTTCCATCAATGCTTCAACACTCACTCCTGTGGGACATTGAATTCCAGCTGTCATAATGATGATGGATTATTAATTAATTTAACTCAAATAATATTTTGAAAAGGATATCTGAAATATCCTATTAATAAATATATTTTGAATACCATTACCATTTGAAGAAAATCCATTTTTGCCACCACCACTTCGAGATGTTAAATTGTTGTTTGCTGTTGGATTCATTGCGTTTTTATTGTCGAGAGTAATGTTACTTAGGACAGTCTTTTGTATTGGAGATGCTGACTCTTGACTAGAAAGGCCATCTAACTGCTGAGTGAGACCACACGAAAATACGAATGAAGATAATGAATGGAAGTGTGCCAGTAAAACCATTGCATGGACTACTTCAGACACGGACCAACTGCTTTTTCCTTTGGTAAGGCACTAATACAATTTAGAAAAACAGAAATGATTAATTTTAATATTTACAAAATGTCTTTGAAACTAACTTCTATATGTTCTTGTCGTAACAACCATGGCCTATGAGCTAGTAATTTGTTCATATCGTAGATAGCACGTAATTTAGGCGGTATAAAGTCCAAACCATTTAGCCACTTTACGTCTCCACCTTGACTACGGAATTCTTTTTCATACATTTCAACTAAATACGGACAGTGATGACGAGCAGCGGCCTAAAAATATTAAAAAAACAGGAATTTTGTTATTCGGATATATGCATATTCACATTCCGCGGTACTAATAATCATTTTTAGTGTCCAGACTAACTTTTACGAAGTCATAATGGCGAAAATTTCCATATAAAATTATCTATTGTGACCTTAAAAATATTTAAGTTGAAGATACGTACATATACATTCGTACATATGAATAATGTGAATACGTAACCACCCATTAATAAATAAGTGTAAATTTATAAGGCCACAACTGTGTTATAGATAAAATAATTCGTAAACAAAAACCATAAATAAATACCCTAAAGCTAAAGGTCACAGTCGGTGCTGAGGACATGGAAAAACCATTTCTGCAGACTGTTAAACGGCGAAGACGACACATATTCCGCTGTCAGGCAGAATGAACCATTCAACCTGGGCGATGAAAGCCAAGACTTCCGTCCACCTGACCAAAATGAGGTGAGGATAGCGATATCCAAGCTGAAGTCCAACAAAGCTGCAGGACCGGACGGTTTACCGGCCGAGCTTTTTAAGGCAGCGGGAGATGACTTGGTAGAGAGCATACACCAACTCGTTTCTAAAATTTGGTCAGAGGAAAGTATGCCTGATGATTGGAACCTCAGCATCGTTTGCCCGATCTACAAGAAAGGAGACCCTCTAAACTGCGCCAATTATAGAGGCATCAGTCTCCTCAACATCGCCTATAAGATCATATCTGCTGTACTGTGTGAGCGCCTGAAACCTTCGTCAACGAGCTGATTGGTCCCTATCAGTGTGGTTTTAGGCCCGGTAAGTCCACAACCGACCAAATATTAACACTACGGCAGATCCTGGAGAAAACCCAAGAAGTCCAAATCGATACTCACCATCTATTTATCGATTTTAAAGCCGCATATGACAGCATTTATAGAGACGAGCTATACAGAGCCATGTCTAGTTTTGGCATCCCTGCCAAACTTGTCAGATTGTGCAGAATGACGATGGAGAACGCTCGCTGCTCCGTAAAGGTCGGAAACAATCTCACCGAGACCTTTGATGTCAAAAAAGGATTTAGACAAGGTGATGCGCTGTCATGTGACTTTTTCAACATCATTCTTGAGAAAATTGTGCGAAACTCGCAAGTCAACACCAGGGGCACAATTTTCCAAAAGTCTGCGCAACTACTTGCATACGCTGACGACATCGACATCATTGGCAGAACACAGCGAGCTGTCACTGGTGCGTTTGCAGGTATTAGCACAGAAGCGGCGAAAATGGGTTTAGTGGTGAATGAGGGCAAAACAAAATATATGCTGTCAACAAGAAGGGACACACAACATCGACGAATCGGACAGAACGTCACGATAGACAGCTATAACTTTGAGGTAGTTCGGGACTTTGTCTACCTCGGCTCCGCTATTAACTCTGAAAATGACATCACATCAGAAATCAAACGAAGAGTAAGGCTACGTCCATAGTGAAACCAGCTTCTCGCTTTCTCACCCTAGAAAGCTGGTTACCGGCGTCAACAAGAATTAAAAATGCATTCCGGTAAAAGCTGGTAAGCGAGAAGCTGGTTCACTATGGACGTAGCCTTACACTTGCCAACCGCTGTTTCTTTGGCCTAAGAAGGCAACTGACTAGTAAGGCCTTGTCAAGAAACACTAAGGAGACTCTATATAAGACCCTCATCATCCCAGTCCTACTCTATGGCGCAGAAGCATGGACGTTAACAAAGGCGGATGAAGATCTTCTTGCTCGTTTCGAACGCAAAATTCTTCGAGTGATTTTCGGTCCCGTTTGCGTTGACGGGCTTTGGAGGAGAAGATTTAACAGCGAACTCTACGAGCTGTACAGCGACATAGACCTGGTCAGAAAAGTGCGTATCAGTCGACTAAGATGGCTAGGACATGTAGAGCGAATGGACACCAACGCTCCGGCCCGAAGAGTCTTCGATTCCAACCCGGAGGGACAACGCAGTAGAGGAAGACCTCGCCTTAGGTGGCGCGCACAAGTGGAAGGGGACCTCAACCAACTTGGAGTGCGCAACTGGAGGCGGTTAGCCAAAGATCGGGCTAACTGGAGAGGCATGTTGGTTGAGGCCCAGGTCCACCCCGGACTGTAGCGCCATCTAAGTAAAGTATATGTGGCTCTGACGTAATTTTGACGTCAGCGTATGGAGCCAATGGCTACATGCCGTGTACAAGCTCTCTTTGTGCACTCTCTCGTGACGTCAGGGCCACATATATATGTGGCGTGCTACATACCGCGTACTAGCACCTTAGGCTACGTCCATAGTGAAACCAGCTTCTCGCTTTCTCACCCTAGAAAGCTGGTTACCGGCGTCAACAAGAATTAAAAATGCATTCCGGTAAAAGCTGGTAAGCGAGAAGCTGGTTCACTATGGACGTAGCCTTAAGTCTAGGAGCCTTATATATGAACCAGTTGCACCAGCCATTAATCTTTTTTGTTAGTTTTTGATTGAGCGAAGCCTTTAAATTCTCATAGTGAAACAAAGAAATCTGTCACGGAACTGTTCTGTTAAAATTTGGTAGATATGTTGTACATATCGGTTACTTTCCTAAAAACAATAAACATTATTTACCCCAACATTATTTCAAGGGTAGGTCTAGGTACGTACATACATTTCGTTTTAAGACAATATACGTAATTTATAAACTAGAGAAAATTGCTACATAAGTGAGCGTCAAAAGTGAGTGAACACTAATGCTCTTTTAAGTTTTCTTGAGTATCTTAATGCATTCCTACAAAATCAACAATTCCTAAAAAATTTGATTACGAAATAACAAAAGGGCTAGTGCTTATGTTTGCTTCATTTTTCCTCGCAGGTTTGTATGAAACTGACATTTCACAAGCAGTCCATGTAGTATGTCAATGCTCACTACCTAGCTATATTTGCAGAAACTTATTGGTTATGCGAGTTATACTTACTATGATTGCCAAATAGTATCTGTAGTCGTAAGGAAGTGGACCATCTCCTCGCATAATAAAACTTTGAGTGCGTAAGAAATGTTCCAAGTATCGGGGATGATAGCCAATTACACGTGACACATGGTCCAATTTAAGTTCTTCCATATTATATTGCTTCACACCACACTGAAATTATATAATATCTATACTGTTAATATTTCATTAATTGTTAAAGTAAAAAAAAAAAAACATTTAAATCGGGTAAATATTTACAAAGTAAAAAAATGTGCACGACTGGGTCGCACGAAACGTTCTCGTTTATTGCGAATCTCGCAGAATCTCAGATTGATTTCAGCAAATTTTGCGTTTAAAATCATACCTACTCAAGATGTACTCAGGTTTAGTAACTGAACCCTAAACATAGGTACGTATTAACTACAACACTTTATTACTTTCAAATTTCACCCCGAACTGACATTTCCTTCAAGGCAAGTAAGCGATGAATTTCGAATTATGTTGCCACTGAAGGGGCGTGGAACAGGAAGGAACATTCACCCCTATTCCCGTTGGCGTTTGTCGTAAACGACTCATATTTCACTTTGTTTTTATACCCGGTACCACACTGTGGTGAGGGTATATTCACTTTGTCATTCCATTTGTAACGCCCATAAGGAGGCGTTGTAGGTATGACAAACTATATATATTATTGATCAGCATCACTTTCTTAGTCGATCTAGCGATGTCCGTCTGTCTGTCCGTCTGTCTGTCCGTCTGTCTGTCCGTCTGTCTGTCCGTCTGTCTGTCCGTCTGTCTGTCCGTCTGTCTGTCCGTCTGTCCGTCTGTCCGCACGATTACGGCCGTAATTTAAGAGCTATCGACTTGAAATTTGGTATGTAAGCTTTTATCCACCAAACTGAGGCTAAGTTCGAAGATGAGCAAGATCGGATGAAAACTACTACTACCTCCCATACAAAAATATCAGATTTATATAGCTTTTTATGTTAAAAATTAAATTTAAATAGCTACAGTAAAGATAGCAAGTTTAAACTTTGCACATATTGTTTTAATAATATTTAAAAATTGTTGACAAAAAATGAGCTTGGTCGAATAAAAAGTACCCATACCTCCCATACAAATATATAATTTTTTAATACTAAAATATTTTTTTTATTTTACAATAATATAGTACCGGGTATTTGAGCTTCGGCATAGTCGAAGATAATTGTCTTACTGGTTTTAGTCGGTGTTTTTAATTTTTTTGACACAAATGATGGTGAACTCATACCGCGGTACATACTAATAATCATTTTTTGTCTTCAGGCTAACTTTTACGAAGTCACAATGGCGAAAATTATCTATTGTGACGGTCAAAATATTTAAGTTGAAGACTAAAAATGATTTGGTAAGGCCCATAGAAAAAAAATAAAATTGTTAAAAAAAGTTTGAAAAAAAAGTGAACATCATTTTACAACGACACGAAATATGAGTCGTATAAGACAAACGTCAACGGGAATAGAGGTGATTATTATCTAAGACCGAAGCAATAGGCGCACGGGCAAAGCCGGGCGGGTACAGCTATATTATATAGGTAAGTCCGTGGTGCGTAGGTAAGTCCGACAATGGCCGCTGAACCACTAAAGCTATCCGCCTTCATACCTATTAAAAAAAAAATTATTGAACAAAAATATCAAAATAAATCTTGAAATATTTAAAATAACTATTTTAGGCAGAACAACGTTTGCCGGGTCAGCTAGTTCAAATATAAAACTTTAAAATCGTAGAAGCCATTTTCAACCTTTAAAAATAATCGCCGGCCGCCACACAGTGGGGAAAATGCGGAAATAAATGCTAAAAATAAAATTCGTAATATTGATTTTTTTTATTTTTTTTAAAGATATAATATATCTTTTCTATGTTTTACCAAAATTTGAGAAATTTATGTCAAAGAATTTTCGAGATACATCGCACCAAAGTTGCCCTTTCTTTTAGTTTTAGATTTCATGTATTTTCTTGCAATAACTCTTTGACAAGAAAAGTTGCATTTTTATAACCGTTTGCTAAAACTTAATTTCTTTAATGAATAATATCTATCTTCAGCTTCCAAAAGAAAAAAAAATACAAAATATAAGGGTTAGTACCAAGTGCCCTAAAATTAATACTTTACTGTTCTTTCCCTTGAGCTACAGTTTTAGCTCCACTAAGCTCCGTCTAGTGGTTACATTTATTAGAAAGCTACAGTATTCAGCTAACTGTTTTTGAAAGAATTGGAGCCCCTTTGAGACCACTTTGAACGTAGTGTATAAATTAGTCTCGCTGGTTTAGACTAAAAAAAACACGGTTTTGACTTTGGTAATGTTACAAATGTAAGAATTTCTTTTCTAATAATAATTGGAAAGAACTCAACCAGGACTTTATTTTAAGACAAAATATAGGGCTTTCAGTTAAATGCAAAATAAAATTAATCCGTTGAGGGAGGGCTGAGATATTAAATTTTTAGTTCAACTTCATTTTTCCTAACCTCCAATTTTTTTTTTCAAATTTTGTCCAAATATGTGTTTGCCCGATCCAAATAGGTGTACAAAATGTCATTGCTCTAAGTTTATTAGTTCAGATTTTATAGATTTTTTTCCGCTCCTCCATACAAAGCGCCCCACTGTGCGCGCGCCGTCCAGCTACTAGGGCGTCAAAAAATCCAAACTTATTTTTATTTAGTAATTGCTAACGTAAACCGCAAATTAGGTAATTTATGGATATTTTGAACTTATTTCTAACAAATAAAAACCCGAGGCCAACTTTAATGATGACAGATGGTATATGTTTATAGTACGCTTACACCGCACCTAAATTCATCATTTCGACTAAATGCAGCATTTCAGGCCAAATGTACATCATTTCGCCATATATTTTCCAGCATTTCGAAATGTTGAATTTTATTGCAAGTATGTCAAATCGAACAAACCTCATTTTGATGACTTTTGGGCTCACTGACAAAAAAAAAAACAGCTGTAAAAAAATCCGATGAGGAATTTTTTGTTGTATTTAATATTATTGGGGAGAGTACGATAACTACGGCGCCAAAAATTGATAACGGTATTTTGTAGAGGGGTTAAATACAAGCACTTTTTACTATGGAAGGGGGGGGGGGTCTATCTTACTCCGTTTAGGCGGGAGGGGTAATTTAAAGAAAATGATACTTTAAATGGAAAAAAAATATATTGAAAAACAATGGCAACTCTTATGATAAAAAAATCTATACCATTTTAGAAAGCCCGGAATCTGTTCTTTCATATTATTTTTAAATCAAGTTATTCCTTTAAATAGTTTTTGAAAAAAACAATTTTAAACTTGAAATTTAAGGACAAAAATTGGGGTGAGTAAAATAATTTTGGCGATGAAAACTAATGACGGATTTATGTAGAAGAGTTAAATACAAACATTTTTTACTAAGGGAAGGGGGGTCTATCTCGCTCCGGTTAGGCGGGAGGGGTAATTAACAAAAAAATTATAATTAAAATTAAAATAAAATATTAAAAAACAATGGCAACACTTACAACAACGAACTATAGTATTTTTCAAAGCCAGAAATCCGTTATAAATTGTCTAAAATGCAAATCAGCAAAATTTTGTCTACCAATGTGAAATTTCAGGCCAGAGACTGTATCTGAAGAATGTTGTTGACATTGGGTAAACTTATATAATTTAAAGAAAGTTAGCATATACTCAGCCTTGCACCCATCCCAAAATCCAACAGTGACCCCAAGCAGGGGGGTTGCAGGGGGGCAGCATGCCCCCCCATACGCATTTCAAGGCGCAAGGGTAGCAATTTGTACTCTAAGCGGAGCGACATATAAAAGTAATTTTCAATTTTCTCAAAAATTAGAGGACATAAATCCATCTGGTTTTCAGTGTTCGATTAAGAATTAATTTAGGCAGTAAAAACTATAAAAAAGTTAAGTAGGTATATATTTTCTCAATATTGAACAAAATCAGCATTAAACATTTTTTTTAAATTTTTTTCCTTAAATTTCAAGTTTGAAAGTATTTTCTTCAAAAACTATTAACAGCTATAACTTGATTTAAAAATAATATCAAAGAACAGATTCCTGGCTTCCAAAAATCCTAAAGTTCTTTATTGTAAGTGTTGCCATTGTTTCTCAAAAAAAATGTTTTTCATTTTAAGTATTATTTTTTTTTTTTAAATGCCCCTCCCGCCCAAACGAAGCCAGATAGACCCCCCCTTCCCTTAGTAAAAAATGCTTGTATTTAACCCCTCTACAAAATACCGTTATCAATTTTTGGCGCCGTAGTTATCGTAACTCGTGCCATATTATTTATTGATTATAGATTGTATTTAATATGTCTGAATTATCACTTATATTTATGTTTAGATTAATATAATTAAAAAATGAATTCTTTAGGTACAAACCACTTCTGATTTCGAAACATAAAAAACCATCAGTGAGTAATCATAATTCTGATACTAGCTGTCATTTGAAATGTTGTAGTTTCAGTGGGAACGCAAAATTGGATTTCGAAATGTTGTCTGCTGAAATGTTGAATTTAGGTGCGGTGTAAATGTACTATTAAATTAGAATCTAAAGATGAACAACACACACAGCAATAAAAACCTATGCATTTCCCAATAGAGATTGGTCAGGATCGCTCCCCAATTTAAGCGAGAAACCTTTTTACTCCTTGCTTACATTAATTTAGTTTTTCAAATCAAAGAAATAAATTTCTCTTCCCTAGAATAATTATGAGCATTTTTATAATAAAATAAAAAAAGATGTATAGCTATGTTAACATGAATATGAAATTTATTTTGCGAGGAAACTATTATTAACAAAGTTAGTCAATTGAAGTTTTCAATAAGACGCCTAAACGAAACGGATTTTTTTATATTAATTGTGCAGTTAACTAATAAAAAAAGTTTTATCAAAATCAGATCATAACTCCATAACTCCTAATCATCCATCACCGATCATCAGAAAAAAAGCCTAATATGGGTAGAGGGAGATTTTCAACTTAAGTTTACATAAGCAAAAAACCGAATTAAAGACTGGCAGTTTATCTTTGACAGAAAATTTAGAACTCATCACCTAGATGTCTTAAAATTTGACCAGCCTGACCAATAAATAAATAGTTGGCGCAACAGGTCTGTAAAGGCCCCTAGGCCGTCTAACAGCCATTCGGCTATTATCGTCAAATTTCACTAAATGCTTGGTAAATAAGAATAAATTTATATTAGTTAAAAATAATTAGACGCTTAGATTTATGTCGTCTCAGTTTACAAAATTTCAGTATTCATCCAAAGTTAACATCGAGGCCAAAGCGCTCTGCCCAATCATCCCTCTTTAGTATGTACTATAATTGTACCAATTAGCAACAAGTAACTATAACTATGCAGTGATGTCAGCAACATTATCAAGGATATCAATAATTTTCTAGACTAGAGGTGAGCTGCTTAATCTTAACTAAAGGGTGTCACCATAATTCACACAAAATTTTAATTTTGCGCCATTTAATAGTACAGTGATGCCAACGTCAAAAAAACCGGCCAAGTGCAAGTGTCACTCGCGCACCGAAGTTTCCGTACGTTAGTTCACAATAATATGCATGCATAGTTGTGGGTATTGTTGTCACTCGTCAGTTTCGACCGCCTACTTGGGTCTTCGAAAACTAACTATGTAGTACATACCTTTACTGACCTACACCCTCACAAAAGGTATTTCTCCTCAACTCAAGCACATCTCATATGACCCCTTTTATACGCAGAGTTTTTTCACTCATGACTCTTCTTAATTCTCTTTTGGGCACTTATGGTGCATTTATACGTTCAGTGTTTTCACTTTAGTGGCTTGACTGACAAATTGTCTTTGTTTCCTTTTTTTTCTCATTCGTCGCTCGCGGTGGTAGCTGCATTTTCGAAGCGCAGACCGCATACAGTTCGAAAATAGAGCAAATGCAGACGTCTATCGCGACTGAGTACGGTTTGAGAATAAAGCAACGCTGAAAATAACGAAAGAGAGCGAAAGAGAATACAAGAATCGGATGGGAATTCGCGGCCCATCAGTGTTCGGCTATCCCCTGCACTTTTCATCCCCTTTACCTACACATTCTCGACACTAAAGTGAAAACACTCTGCGTGTAAAAGGGGTCTATGCAAAAATCCTAGGTATGAATTCTCTGGTGCCAGGTAGAAAGGGGTTAAGTCAGAAATAGTAGTTTTCCGCAAAATGGGATTGAAGATTAAACATTTTTTTGGATATCCAGATATTCTTTTTTCAAAAAAGTAATGATGCAAAACAATTATGAAAATGGTCATCTGTAATAACGTTATAGGCTGTTGACCAAAAAATAAGTGCTTACCAGATTTTCTGATGACTTAACTCCTTAAAGCCATTCGATTTTTTGTTACCTGTTAAAATTAAGTTTTTTCTAAGGACTTAAGTCAAGAAAACAAATCTTTGTTTACATTAAGAATTCAATTTAATTCATTAAGGAAATTTGAAAACATTAAATTAATTAAAGTAAATAATAAATAATTAGGTATCATATTCAATTTTTATATTTGGTCATTTTCTTCTTCCAATAAATCGGGGTCGTTATCCGGTGCCTCCTCTGAAGTTGCCAAATTTTTATAAAAATCATGAAAAAGAGGTGGAACCAAGGTAAGTAGTGATAACAAATCCCGTTTTTTCTCAGCGGATATTGGATTCAACTGGTTGTATTTCCTTTTCAGCGAATCTTGCAGATTTCTAGATTTTCCCCGTCTCAGAAAGCTTAAAACTTTAAACTCGTCTGAATCCTTTAACGAATTTTTGTACTTGACTAAACCTTTCTCCTTATACTGTAGCCATTGTACATTGTGCCAGGAGAACAGTTCCCCAGCCTCATTTTTTTTTCGGGACACTAAAACTGTCTTAAGTAAAGCGGCAAAATCTAAAAATTCGTCCTGCTGCATTTCATGCACCCTAAATTGTTTTTTTATGCCTGTGATCCGTACTAATTGGTACCAATCATGCGGGTGGTATACAGGTGTTTGCATTTTTTTTTTTTGCTTCTCAATCATGGAGTGATCTATATCACACTCCATGTGAGTATGTCCTGGCACCAAAAATTTATGGTTTATTACCTAAAGAACAATAAAATAAATATATTATCTATCTATCTATCTATCTATCTATCTATCTTACCAAATGGGGGAATTCTATTTGGGCTATTACAAACATTGCAGCCACATGACTGTTTTTATTCTGCCCCCCACATGTGTCGGAATAGAACGTGACTTCAGAAACAGTGTCTGGTAAGCTTTTCAAATGCTGGTATAAGCATGAAGCAATTTCGTTGCCTCCTCTGGCAGCTTGACCTTCATGCCACATGTAGTTCATCGATTCTCCGCTAGCATTGTCGTGAACAGTCAAGTTGTAAGTCCACAGCTGTCTTTTATAGAAAGCTACCGAAGAACCTATGAATGGTGTTGGTAAACATTGCTGCAGGTCGAAGCTGAAGCATTTGGCTGAGGGATTGTTTTGAGCCTCTCGCTTGTCAATACTCTTTGCGTCATATGCTGCATTTGCTTGCTCCTGATGAAATTTTAGGTCATTTTCTGCACTTTGTTTTTCTTCCTGATCACCTGAGTTTGTAGCAACTTGCAGCCTCATTTGAAGAGTATCACATTTGAAGCAGGTGTCTATGTGCGGTTTTTTAAAAGCAAGTTTTAGCTCGTGGAACTCTCGTTCATAAAGAGTCCGGCCCACAGGATTGTCTCGTCCTTCTTTATACATATCGTACATTATACGCAAATTCAAATGAGATGGAAGATATTTTTTATCATTTGTTCGTCTTGTATAATGACTTTCGTATGAGGGAAACGATTTTATGTGAGCTCGGACTTCATTTATGTCTTCCTCACTTCTTTTGTTAGCGGTAGCATTCTTACCTCTTTTATCATCTAAAGTTATTCCGGATGTATTAAGTCCTTTATTTTTAATTGAGGTTGCAATAAATTTCGGAGTTTCGTCCAAAGTCTTACAAAAACAATCTTTGCAAACAGAAACTCTCTTTCCATTAACTTCCAAAAAATACTCATATGTTACCTGTCTGTCTTTCAAACTACCAGGTTTTCTCTTACGAGTAACCAATTTTCCTCTTGAATTTATGAGACTTGCAATAAATGCAACCCTTTTGTTGTGGGATCGCAGTGACCAGTACTCATCAAATATTTTTCTTCGTGTATCTTCACTAAGGAAAGACGAACATTTTTTCCTGCACTGTCTTAAGCTTTGTAATGCCCTCGCTTTTACCACCTTTCCGCTAACATTAATATAGCTCTGTCCACTATTTAACAGTTCTGTCCTTTTCTTCCTTACAGCCCTAGCCCATTTTTTTACGTTATTTTCTACCAAATTACCTCGATTTTCTGTATTTTCTAGTCCGGTATCTTCGTTTACTGTCACTGATCCAGTTGCAGCTTCCATTATATCTTCGTCACTACTAACTTCTCCTGCTTCTGGAACGAAATCTTTATCTTTGACGTTGTCATCGGAACTGAAGTCCATTTCCGTGTCGCTCTCATCAGAATCAAAAATACTTGGCATATCCGGAGGCAAAGATGGAGCTGGCGAAGATTGACGAGAACAAATCCTTCCTATCGCAGGAATACGCTGTGTCGTTTCTATGAAATTGTTATTAAAAATTGTATAGTAATAAAATGCTATTACATTATGCAAAATTAATAGGTACTTACCACTAACGACACGGTTTCCAGATCGCGCTAAAGCAAGTTGCAGTATATATTTACTTCTTGTACTCATTTTTGCACAAAAATCGCAGTTGTTTCAATGAGAACTTGTTGATAATAAACTGAATTCACACAACAAATGAAAACATAAAGCGCGAAAACATGCGGTTAAGATACCT
Source organism: Cheilosia scutellata (assembly GCA_955612985.1). Classification (NCBI taxonomy): domain Eukaryota; kingdom Metazoa; phylum Arthropoda; class Insecta; order Diptera; family Syrphidae; genus Cheilosia; species Cheilosia scutellata. Next base: position 77,016,136 of record OY015314.1, read on the forward strand.
ACCGTTACATGTTTTCTATAGTAGTTGAAAGAGATAGTAAAAACTGTTCCAACTGTCTCAACTGCATATTGCTTACACACTTGCAATGTGTCACAGAAGTTAGTATACACTATTAACAGGTGTAAAACTTGGTAAAGTGTATACTTTCTTTTGCGATAGAGTGCATTTTATTATCATTTCAATAAATGCTGAAATGTCAAAAAGCTGCCTATGGCTGAAAGAGAGAGTAAGAATAATTCTTATGCTTAGGTAAACATTAACCCAATTTGATTTATGTAGTAGCACCGAGAGATTTATGTAAATCTCTTTTGACACGATTTTTCCAATTCTGTTTGGTACTAAAGGCATAAGATGACTTAAACCCTTAGGAGCAACTTAAATATTTCAAAATAAAAAAATAGTATAAATACAAAGGAGTTAAGTCAACTTACGCCCTTAATACCAAACAATTTTAAAAACTTCCTGACTTATACCCTTTGTATAAATTAATTTCTATATGAAGTAGTTACGCTAGACTTATGCCGATAGGACCAAACGAAAGAGAAAAAAAAATTGACTTATATCCAAAAAAAATCCAAAAACGGAATTTTTTGACTTAACCCCTTTCTACCTGACACCAGAGAATTATGTCTCTCACTTAAGATCCGCCTCCTATCCAACAAAAATAATTTTCTCCACAGCAACCACCACACCACTGCCAGCCACGCCCACGACATTCCAGATTCCACTCATATCCAACACGAAATCTCCCCATGCAATCCAACAACGCATAATGCATGGAGAGCGATAAACACACAAGCCACACCCTTTTCGGAGTAATTCTCTCGGTTTTCTTGCGCGTATATAATATATATAGTGTTATGCGTATGGACGTGTGGCCGTGTGGGTGTGGTGACATTGACAATGGTGTACAGGGTTGGCCGAATAAACTACACTACATTTTCTACATCATTAACTACGCGTAGTAAATTAAATAAACTACACGCCTTATTTACTACAATTTGCTACGTCTGCTACATTGGTAGTAAATACAGAAAAATAATAGAATTTCAGTTAACAAGATTCACTTTTTTTACTTTTCTTGTGAAAGTTTGTTCCTTGATTTTGTGTGAACAAAAAACCAGTGGGAAAAAGTCTTTCAATGGATGTTGGGATTGAACAATGTACATTCGAGAAGCGATTTCGAATTCAAAAGCAAGCGTCCCATTTCAAATTTGACAGTTGAAGCTACGTCTGCTACAATTTGTTTCATTAACTACATTATCTACATTTAACTACATTAACTACATAAACTACGTAGCAGACGTAACAAATGTAGTTTTTTCTAAAAAATGACAGTTCGGCCAACCCTGGGTGTATGAGATGGGTATGCATTGGGATTGGAATGGAATATGGAACTTCCAATTGTGGCGATTGATTGTTTTTTTGTAAATATCTTCTAAAATATTAACTTTTCGACATAACAGTCTTCAGCACAGATATAGCTACGAAGATGATCTACACGAAAGGATTACATGTATTTTTTGTAAATCTAAAAATAAACAGTTTTTTGTGCGAAGGAAAATATTTTTTTCACGAAATTAAGAATTACCCCAAAACCAGCCGATTTATTTGCCGTTTTTTATTATCAGCGTGATCTGATCCGGATCAGATCATGAAAATAAAACAAACTGGATCATTTATTGAGTTGTGGCAACACACATATAAAATCCAATACCAATTATGACAAATTTCGTATTGCTACCAGCCATCTTGCAGCCACACGGTACAATGTGACGTCACAATGCGATGATTTTTCCATTGCACTTGCTCATATTTGAGTTTGACATTTCGCTTGTTGTGTAGGGGTGTTACCATATGGATACAAATCTGCATACATTTAGCATTGAATATTTTTTTTGGGGAAACTATGTTCAAATGTTATGTTCAAATATGCATCATAATTAACCGTATTGTACTGCTAATATTTCCATTTATATTTCTGTGCTATATAACGAAACAAAACATCTCGAAAGTCGGAGTAGTAACTTATTCGAATTTGAAAAAATGCTAATTAATTTTTTGTGTTAATTGTGGTTCACATTTTGGTCTGGCAACATTACTGTGTGGCTATAATTTACAGGGACACCAACCTTTAGTGAATGAAATAAACAACGCCACGAAACAACAACGAGAAATAGTTGAATTAATTTTCAGATCATATTTCGTGATCTCGATGAAAAGCAGGATCACATGTTGTTGTTGTAAGTGCATGTAAATCGATGATCTATATGGATCATAGCTGATAATAAAAAACGGCTATTCTTACCATTGGTAACTCTTTCGACGGGTTGACGCCTTGTCGGGGCGAAAGGGCTTGTAGTAAGTCTACGAGACATGTGGGAGGCGCAAACAACAGAGGGACGGTCGAAAGGTCACCCCTCTGAATGAGTTGTAGCAAATCAAATGTCTCTAGACCGAAACTAAGATCACCCCACCTTTAGTTAAGGTGTCCGGGGAGTAAACCCCAGCAAAAATCCCACTTAAGCCAAGGTGTTGAGGCACCCGTGCCGATGGCTGCATGGTCAGCAGGTGGTTAAAAATGCAGATCGCTAACGGTCCCCTCCGATGCCCAGGCAAGGTCGGTTGTATTTAGTGCCTTGTCCTGGTAAGACGGCTCTGCCAGGATTGACTTACCCTTCCGGTCCTACTCGTGGAAACAACATCTATACAAAACAAAAAAAATGGAAAGAAAAGAAGAGGTAAATAAAACAAAACAAAAAGACCAGCTGAGGCTGCCAGTGGTTGGCACCTCATCAGAGGACGAATTGCTGGCCTCCAGTCAGGAGACAATCGTCCCTAAACCAAGCAGCGAGAGTGCTAAGGCTAGTACCTCGACTGCAAACCGACCGACAACCAATATGCACACCCAACCCAAACACAAATCCGCAGGGAAAGCTATGCGAAGCAAGTACCAGATGGCCCTCTTCGTCTTAGGGAAGATTGCAAAGAATGAGGCTGCCGGAAAGGTCCACGACAAGGACCAGGCGGATAAAATCAAATATCAGGCAATCGTTGATGAATACAACGAGAGCCTGAAAAACAAACCGAAGCAGGCAGCGAAGCGGGACAGGTCTCTAGACGAGTCCTCCCATCGCCCGGCCCCCAAGAAAACCAAGGTGGCCGAAGGTTCGGCAACAACATCAAAACCAAGCACGTCAGCGGCTAGTGCGGTCCAAAAGCGGCCATTTACCGAGGTGGTAAGGGACCATCTCCAGGTCGCACTAGTGGATGAGCTATCCACAAATGGGAGATCCATTGCCGAGGCGTGGGGAAAGATTGAGGCCAAGCTTTCCGACATGGTAATAGACCACATAGTCAACAATCAGGGTGGAACTCTGCCAGACTTTGACTCCGCCGAGTTGGTTAGGGGATATCGGGTGATCAAATGCGCCGACCAATTCTCCAAGGACTTCCTTAGCGAGTGCGTGGCTAAGGTTAGCGACGCCTGGGATGGCTTCAAGCTCAAGCTTATCCCAGCTAACGATATCCCAAGGAGACCCAGGGCCCGCATTTGGTTGCCCAATATGAAGATAGACGGGGGAAGGCTCCTCCAATGTCTCAGACTACATAACCCGGCGGTTCCAATGGATGACTGGTCAGTCATTAAGGCAGAGGAACCCCACAAAAACACAATGTCCTTCCTGCTACTGATTAACAACGAGTGCCTGGCGGCTCTCGAAAAAACCGACCACAAACTTAGGTTTGGCATAAGGCATGCCAAGCTTAAGGTTTTCATCCCCTCTGGTCCTGACGACGATGTAGACATCGGCGAAACCGACAAGCTGTTGGAGGACCTGATGATAATGAAAGAGGTGAGTCACCTTTTGATTTTCTTTTAACTACTAACCTGTCTGTCTGTAATAAGGGCGCGACCCCCACCTTTGTTTTTCCGAGTACGGAAACACACAGGGGATGGGAAGAGGTCCTAGATATAACATTAAAAACAAACAATGACAATTTTAGGGTCGAAAACTGGAGAGTTTCTAATCTGGAGTCACTTTCTGACCACAGATTGATCCTCTACGATGTCAGTCTCGAGGCCGAGACCACTAAACCTTTTAGAAACCCCAAAAGAATAAATTGGACCAAGTTTGGCCAAGTCCTTCAGACAAAACTCAAAAACACACCCAAAACAAACGCGGTAGCTATTGAAGAACTGGAGGCAAAGGTAAAGACTTTTGAGAATGCAATGGACGCAGCTTACAGAGTCTCGTGCCCGGTTAGACGTAGCAAAAAAACACTTCCCCCATGGTGGAACGAAGACCTCTCCAATCTGAGACAGATGACCAGAGCGATTTTCAACATCTGCCACAAACACAATTTCTGGCAGCCTTATAAGGACTGTTTAAGCCTTTATAAGAAAGCCATAAAGACATCCAAAAAGGAGGCCTGGATGGATTACTGTCACTCGATAGAAACCCTTAAGGACTCTGCCAGGCTAAGTAAAATTCTGTCCAAGGAACACTCCAACCCTTCCTTTCTCAGAAAGCTAGACGGAGGATGGACCGAATCCTGCGCGGAGACCCTGGAACTCCTAATAAATACCCACTTTCCCGGATGCAGCGATATTAGTACGGAACCCGAGAGGTCTCGGCAAGTACAACCTGCATTCCACAGCAATATCACTTCAATAATTTCCGAGGAAAAGATTTCCTGGGCTATTAACAGCTTCTCCCCGTTTAAGTCTCCGGGCCCTGACGGCATACTACCTGTCATGCTACAGAAAACGCAAGACTTAACACTACCTTGGCTGGCGCCAATATTCAGAAGCTGCTTAATACTAAACCACGTACCCTACTCTTGGAGACGCGCTAGAGTGGTCTTTATACCGAAGGTAGGCAAACGTGGGCATGAAACCGCGAAGGATTTCAGACCAATTAGTTTAACCTCCTTTGTACTCAAAACCCTAGAGCGTATTCTAGACATCCACATGCGAAGTTTTCTAGAAGAATCTTTGCTATCCAAATCACAGCACGCCTACCTAAAGGGCAGATCCACGGAAACGGCTCTCCACGAGATAGTGCGGACAATCGAAATATCCCTACAGTATAAAGAATATACACTAGCCTCCTTCTTAGACATAGAGGGAGCCTTCAATAACGTACACACTGAAGCTATTCTTGAATCTCTGATTGAGCTGGGCATAGAGGAATTTATTAGTCAATGGATAGTCTCTATGCTCAGGACAAGAACTATTCAGGCAACACTAGGCAGCAGCCACATAACCAAATTCGCCCATAGAGGAACGCCGCAGGGTGGCGTCATCTCGCCCCTACTATGGCTAATGGTTATAAACAAAATTCTGGTGAAACTAGACAGGGAACGGGTCAAAGTTGTCGCGTACGCGGACGACGTGGTGATACTAGTGTCAGGGAAGTTTCCCACCGTGATTAGTGAAATTATGGGGGCCGCTCTAGACAAGGTAAGCACCTGGGCTGCAAGTTGCGGCCTCGGTGTCAACCCGAGCAAAACTGAACTGATGCTGTTCACTACCAAAACCAAAATACCCGATTTTACCCTACCCCGTCTAAACGATCAACCACTCACACTGTCATCCAGCGCTAAGTACCTAGGTATCATGCTCGATCCAAAACTTAACTGGAAACATAACATTGAACACAGAGTAAGGAAGGCGTCGGTCGCTTTCTATGCCTGCAGCAAAACCTTTGGAAAGAAGTGGGGACTTCAACCAAAGATGACCTTGTGGATGTACACAGCCGTAGTGCGTCCAATTCTCACGTATGGATCACTAGTATGGTGGCCTGCGTTGAGCAAAGTCTACAATAATAATATTAAAGGACAGCTGTCCTTTTTTCCGGCTTTTTTGGTCAATTGTGTGTGGAAATGAAACAAATTAGTTCATTTGTTTTCCCATCCGACGTTTCGACAGAGGTTTCTGTCTTCCTCAGGGATCTTTATTGGAGAACATATACATATAGCTTATAAATGTGTTTGAACGTGAATTTTGAACTATTTACTTACATTGAAAAGTACTACAGTATTACAATAGTAGGTATAACAAATGAAAAACAATGCGAAACATTGGGAGCAAGTTAAGTTAAACTGAAATGACAAAAGTTAAAAACAAAATATAAAACTAAAAAACAAACAAAAACCAAAGAAAACACGAACCACTTCGATAGAAGCTTAGTCAGTTGCGGATATTATATTATTTTAGTTTAGAGTTTGAAACGTCTTTGTGGAGGCGCTAAAGTCTACAACCTCACGAAATTGAAAAGACTGCAAAGAACAGCAAGTATAGGTACCACGGGGGCAATGAGGTCGGCCCCAACAGATGCCCTTACTGTGCTCTTGCATCTTCTACCTCTTGACCTACACACAAAATATACCGCATTATGCAGTGCTATAAGACTCAAGGAGTCGGGATGCTGGACTGCAAGGCCGTATGGCCATAGCAACATCCTGGATTCGCTACCAAACGGCATGGTCACGTCTCCAACCGACTACATAACACCCAAATTAAACTTCACGAAAGGCTTCCACGTTGGTTTCCCAACAAGAGATCAGTGGAAGAGGGACGAAGTAGTGAAGGGCTTCGACACGGTCATATACACCGACGGATCTAAGATGAGCTGCGGTGTAGGGGCCGGCGTCTACTCGGAATCACCTCAAATATCAATTTCAGTACGCTTACCGGATTTTGCCAGCGTTTTCCAGGCGGAATTACTGGCCATCCGAGAAGCTTGTACGCAACTAGGGCGTGACACTACGCTCAAACAAAGCATTGCCATCCTTATAGATAGCCAAGCCGCCATCAAAGCCATCGACTCGGCTACCATATCCTTTAAACTGGTGCAGGAGTGCCGGAACGAACTTGCCTGTCTGAGCGAGCGCTTCAGGGTCACACTTCTCTGGGTTCCAGGGCATAGTGACATAACTGGCAATGAGCGCGCGGATGAGCTGGCCAGGAAGGGTTCAGCACTACACGCCTCGCTCTCAACGAGGGTCCACATTCCGCTAGGAGCGGTAAAGGGACAAATACATTCGCATTTTCTGCAGATAGCCAATTCCCGATGGTCGGGGCTGACAAACTGTACCATATCAAGGAAGATATGGCCTACCTACAACCAAAACAGAACAAATAACCTACTAAACAGAACCCGCCCAGATATCGCCAGAATCACGGCAATAATCACGGGGCATTGGCCAATTGGAGACCATGCGGCCAAGTTAGGTATCCCATACAACCCGCATTGCCGCAGTTGCGGTAATACAAATGAAAAAGAAACTCTCTCTCACTTCCTCTGCAAATGTCCAGCTCTAGCGAGAGCCAGACTGCGCGCACTAAACCAGTCATTCTTTGACGACCTCAGCGACATCTCGGGCAAAGGGATACAGGATCTTATCCGTTTTCTCAATTCCACAGGTTGGCTATAGGCACCGACCGGACCACATCCTTAACAATCACCAAAAATAGGTCACACGAGTCGTGGTAACAAAACGGCACATCTTAGTGCTAATTGGGTTCAAGGTGAACCGCCACTGCTACCTACCTACCTACCATTGGTAATTGTCGTTTACCGTTTTACCTCGTAAATTCTCTGAAGTCAATGATTATGTCTATGTGTGAAATCTGAATGAGAAAGAGAATCAGTATCAGTAAGATAATGCATAACGCATAGCATAACGCATTAACGAATGAGATGAGGAGAATGATAGCCGAGCGAGAGTATGAAACATATGCATGTGTGTATGCGAATGTGCATTTATTGGAGTTCCAATTCCAATCCAATCCAATTTCAATAGGAAAGAAACGATTAAGAGAACGCGCTTTATGTATGGTATGAGATGAGAATAGAGAAAGGAGTGTATTTTATATGGAAATATTGTCCTATTTTTGAAAATATCTTGTAAAATATTAACTTTTCGGCAAAACAGTCTTCAGCACATATATAGCTACGAATATGCTCTACAAAATAGGAACATATGCATGAGTGTTTTTTGTTTGTAAACCAATAAATAAACAGTTTTTTGTGCGAAAAAAAATATTAAGAATAACTCCAAAACCAGCCGATGTATTGTTAATATTGGTATTTGTCGTTTAACTAGAGGTTATACCCGATGTTGTGTCCAGCCTTCTACGGCAGTTAGTTCTTGAGATAGAACTAAGTACAAAATTAGACCATTTTTTGTATGAAGAAAAATATTGTTTTCGCTAAATTACTTATTACTCCAAAACTAATCAATGTACCGCTATCATTGGTATTTGTCGTTTAACTAGACGTTATACCTGATGTTGTGTGCAAATTTCAGCCTTCTACGTCAATTAGTTCTTGAGATAGACCTAGGTACAAAATTTGCTAAGTGGGTTCGGACAGACACGAAAAGCGAAAGCAATAAGGTTCCTCCATATGGAAACGGAACCTTAAAAAGAACAATGTGACAGCGACAGTTCGGGGTTAATAAAAATGAAGCGCTATACGAAAGAACAACGCATTTTCATTGTTGAGCAATATTTAAAAAAAAAAGGTTTGTCAGCTATCTATAGCTCGCAATCTTCGAACAACATATGCACCCCCTATCGTGGAATCCGGCGGAAACGTTTCCTTATCGACACGTTTTTGGGAAAGGTAGTTTCACTGTTGTGGGCGCAGTAGCGCAGTGGTTAGTGTGTTGTGCGAGGGATCCCAGGTTCGATCTCCGGAGAATCACAAATTTCATCTTAAGGTTTTTTCTACTGCGCCACCTCTCGCGAACGTCTGACAAACATCCGAGAGGGCTACATGAAATTTTGCCCCAATGAAAAATGGCCACAAACTGAAAATGAAGAATCACCCCAAAATTGGGGCTATTTTTCATAATGAAATAATATCCCAATTTCAAATATGAAATAAGGCCCAAAAAAAAATTAAATAAGACCCCAAATCTGACAGTAAACCCAAGCAGGTTTTTCGTTTGGGGTCTTGTTTCATTTCTTCTTTTGGGGCCTTATTTCATAATGAAATTTTACCCCAAACTGAAAAATGAAAAAAGGCCCCAAAATATGAATTTTACGCAATTTTCTGTTGTTGTTGCCTTTCATGTAAATTTTTGGGGTGATTTTTCATTTTCAGTTTGGGGCCATTTTTCATTGGGGCCAAATTTGATGCAGCCATCCGAGAGTATAACTGTCCTGAAAAAGCTTCTCAATTCAGCCGTTCGGACTCGGCATAAAATTGTAGGTCCCTTCCATTCGCCCTAAAAATAGAAACTCACACAAACGAATGGTTGTGAGAAGCTAGGCCTAGGGTGTCTACCTGCCTGTTGCGCCATCTATTTAATTTATTTTTTGTAGTTTCACTGTCAAAGGGCTGTCTTCATTTGTCAATACAAATTTGTGTAGCTGCATTCGTCGGAGGCATATGAATAGTTTGTTTTAAAAGTGATTTAAATAAAAAATTGTTTTTAATATAATAATGGATACGAGAGCTCTATTTTTGGAAACATAAGAGGAGAAGAATACGAGACAGGTTAAGAGTAGCAGTGAATGATTTCATGGAGCTTCCGGATAAAATGACTAATTATTTTGTGATTTTAATAAAGTTCAATATAGCACAGATTTCCTACAAATAAATTCAGGGAGACTGGATCAATAAGTGATCTTAAACACTCTGGGTGTCCTTGTCCTGTCACAAGTCGTTCATAACAGAAAACATCGAAGCAGTTCGCGAGAGTATTGCTGACAGTCCAGGAACATCAATTCGGTACCGTAGTCAAGAATTGGACATTTCAAGAAGCTCTCTACAGCGAATTCTCACGAAAGACTGTAAACTTCATGCTTACAGAGTTCAAATTGACACAAGAACTGAAGACTACTGACCATGCAGCTCGAAGAGAGTTCGTTGAATGGATGCTGATTTTTCGAACAAAATGAAGCTCATTTTCGTCTTGATGGCTTCGTTAATCGTCAAAATTGTCGCATTTGGGGTTCAGAAAACCCACAAGTAAATGAATCCAGAACGCGTGATTGTTTGGTGCGGATTTTGGGCTGGAGGCATTATCGGACCATTCTTCTTCAAAAATGCGGTTGGTCAGGCAGTAAAAATTAATGGTGTTCGTTATCGTGACATAATAACCCAGTTTTTAGTGCCTAAATTACAAGATATGGATGTGACCAACATTAGGTTTCAACAAGACGGTGCCACATACCATACAGCCAGAGAAACATTTCAATTACTGCATGAGTAATTTTCTAATCGTGTAATCGTCCGTTTTGTGCGATCAAAATTGCCCATCCAGATCTTGCGATTTAACGCAATTGGACTATTTTCTTTGGGGTTTTTTGAAGTCAAAGGTCTATGTAAAGAAGCCCACAACCACCAACGCTTTGAAAGAGAAAGAGTAAATTTATGCTAAACGGTGATAGAAAATTTCAATAAAAGCGTATCTACGTACTTGCCAGATGCCAGCAAAGCCGTGTATTAATGAAATTCAGCCACATGTATGCGAAACGGTCATAGAAAACTTCAATAAAAGAGAAATCTGTATTTTTTATCAAAATTGCACTTTGCGTGAATTATGGGACACCCTTTATATGCAACTTGGATACTTGGAGTTGCTCCTTTATCTATTTATATAAATAAAAATGAAATGATGTTCGTTGGCCAACGCATCACTTAAGAACGGCTTAACCGATTCTAATTTTTTTCTGTATAATTTTTTTAGGGTTCCGTTCCCATAGGGACAAAACGGAACCTTATTTTTTCGCTACGATGTCTGTCCGACTGTCCGTACCCACTAAGCCTATTTTGTTCCTAGGTCTATCTCAAGAACTAATTGATGTAGGTAGAAGGCTAAAATATCAATGGTAACAATACATCGGTTTTGGAGTAATTATTTTCATTCGCAAAAAAAACGGTTTATTTTTTGATTTACAACAAAAAAACAATATAGACTAAGAGCCCACATAACAGTAATTTTTGGGTGTGATTGATAACACCAAATAACTCACATAATTAGGTAGGTCTTAAGTAGTTGTTCCTAAATGTTACCGTCTTGCATGCTGTAGTGGGGGCCATTGTGAGTAATACCACGTCAAAAATGCATTTTTTTCTGAATTACAAATAATTGGTATAACAACTTTAATATAATTTCAAAATGTAGAGTTAAGTGCCCTGATTACCAATATGGTAGTCCAAGACGTTTTGCAGGCGGCCCGGCCTTCTGCCTGCAAGACGATCTTAAAGTAACCTAAAAATCGATTTTTTTAAAATTGTGATAACACTTTTTTTTCTTCTCCTATATATAGAACTAGCCATCCTGATGACAAATATGGTGGTCCAAGACGTTTGAATCTGGTATCACACCTATAGCATAGACCCAACCAGCCTTGACGAGCTCTTCCCCTTCGCTTATGGATCGTTTTATGCCGCTAAAATATTCTGCAATATCACAGATGGTTATCGACAAAGTCTAAGATAAATCTCGGTCAGTTGGGTCCGCCATTGGTATTTGGGATAATGCTGCACAATAAATGGAACAATAACAGATAAAAAATTATTCTAATCCAAAAATGTTTACACGAAACCAAAACAAGTTTTTCATTCCACTTTTAAACGATTTAAACATATTTTATGAACCCGGGGTTATTCTATTTTTCATAAAAAATACTTAAATTTTAGACCTCCGACAAGGCGTTTACATCAATTAAAATAGTTTTTCAGTTATAAAATAAATAAATTACCCGATTACGGATTCCTGTATATCTGAAAGGTTTCTTTTTCTCGCCACCAGATATCGCAGGCCAACTTGTACATTCGTCAATATTGATCGAAATATGAACTCCATAGATAAATAATAATTTAAAGTATTTGTTGCATGTTTTGTTATTTTATATACATACAATACATACTACAAATGTTCTTAATATGTAAACTTACTGATAAAATAGGTAATTACATCGAATTTACTACGCCAAAACAAAAATCGAGTTGCAACCTACGAAAACAATCTATGTTTCACGCTGCGAGAATGAGCAATGGTATTGTACTATATTAGACGTTGCATTGCAGTATATTAATAGTGATAGTGAGACCGATTCCAATGTATGTTCGGTGTTTACATTAAAGTCCGACAAGCCAACGACAATATAGAACAGATGATAAAGTTGATTGTTTTTTTTTTATTTTTGCAAAATGTTTTCTCGAGTTTATTTTTGTAAATTTATTTTCAAACTGAGACAGAGATCTAATTTATGCTGAACTTTGACGCTGTAATCAAAACAAGTGAAAGAAAATAAAAATCTTTGGTTGTTAGACTGAATGTAAAACTAACAAAGAAAGCAGAAAACAAAAATAAAATGTGCCACTTGATAGGTACATATAGTTTTTGGTTTGCAAAGTATTATAAGAGAGCGATAGGAAGTCGTATGTGTTTAATTCGACCGATAAATTATTATAACCGACCCGAAATACTTATTAGGCTTGCAAGTCCAACGACTAAATTTGCATTTAATAGATAATTATATCTATTGCATGGAATTATAGCTACGTAAGAAAATGTTTACACAAGTTTTACATTTAAATCTCAATATCCTGAACAGCATAATTGTTTATATAGGTTCATGTGTAATACCTACTTTTTGATTCACGAATTTATTTTATTATATTAAAAAAAAGAAAAACAATTATGTATAAATATAGAGTAGAAAAATAAAATTAATGGGATCATTGACATAGTACATATAAAAATAACGTATCAAAGTTAATGTGAAAATAGTTTTATGAAACACAGAGTGGTAGGAAACTGTGCTAAGTCTCTTCAAAACCATTTCACTTGCTTTTTATTGTCCATCGCATTTAAATATGTAGGTACATAATTATTTGACATTTCAGCGTGAAAAACTATTTGCGGGAAGGTGTTTGAGAAGTCTAATATGTAAAAATCTCGTGTCACGGTGTTAGTGGTCGAACTCCTCCGATACGGCTCGTGTAAGGTAAAGTATATTTCGTCAAAATTGGACAAAGAGGCGTGGCACCGCCCATACAAAAAAAAACATTCAAAATGTTATATCTCGAAAACCACCAAATAGATTGAGTACAAATTTACAGAAAATCTAAGGTATTGGCCCAGGAGTTCTCAGTAAAGATTGGTAAAAATTGGAGAAAGGGGCGTGGCGCCTCCCATACAAAAAACATCCTCGATGGCCGCTGGGCCGATTTTCATGATTATTTTTTTGTTTTGTTCGTATTGCTGTATTTTAGGTTGGGAGTATCTTGCCGTCTGGTGGCCAACTGTTGCGGGCAAAACGGAGTTATGCCGGGTCCAGCTAGTTTATTACATGTAATTTTACACGTTTCTTCGGAAGAATGCAACGATTTTCTCATTTTAAATTGAATGTTGGTGTCGGATAATACGATTATAAAAACGTTGGTGTCCTTTATGAACTTTTTAATAAAAATGCCCGAGTAGAAGTTCAATATTAGTCAGCAGCCTCTGATTGGTAGATTTGCCTGCAAATCTAGACAAGTTTCGTGTGTTAGGCAAGATTTTCTGCCTAAGTTATATGATAAACTGTCACTTGAATATTTAGGTGCCTAAGCACATTGTCTAAACTCTAAAACAATGTCTAAACTCAATTTGTTACCACTTTTGTGTTCGATATAAGCTAACAGACATATTACTATAGAAAAAATGTGCTTTTGTCATTCATTTTGAAAAAATGTTTTTCAATTGTGTATTTTTGAATATTACCTGTTCGTGCACATACATAATAATATTTTTTCCATGTTATCATGTAGTAAAATAAGTAACAAAGCCGATTATATAATGATGATGGTTTGGAATCGCTGATCGTTAAAGTAAAAAACAATGCACTGCTGCATGCCGCCAAGAAATGGAACAGAAAAATAGATTTCTCGTGGGAAAAACAAACATTGCGAATGAAAAATACACAAATTCTTACACATTTTTTCAATTTTATTTTTTAAGCATTGCAGCCGACAGAAAAATCGTACAGTCGTACACGACGATAAGTAACTGACACTTGTTGTCGATAGTCATTAGAGGGACGTAGGGACGAGCCATGTGCAATTCTCCCTTTAAATACAAGTGTGGGATAACAAATCGCATACACTACTACGACGGCAAAAGCCGCCACCAATGTAGGCTAAAGCCATGAAAGTCAAAGCCGAGTCCGAACAGCTGGATTGACAAGCTTTTTCAGTTATACCAAGGTTATATTATTTTTGGGATGATTGTCAGACGTTCGCTTGGGGTGACGCAGTGAAAAAAACCTATGTATTTTGTGTTTCGGGATCGAACTTGGAACCTGGAACCTGCACAATAGTCCAGCACCAGTGTCCAGCACACTGACCACTGAGCCACTGCGCCTACGAAAGTCAAATCATAAATATATGCCTAAAATTGAATCGACATGACATACCGAATCTGTATGCAGTGAATTGTGCACAATATCAGCTGATGAAGCCTATACTATTGCAGGAATACTCTCAATTGACACACTGGCGGGGTGGAGGAATCACAAAAAACCTGTAAAGCTAGAAACCAGAAGCATATTTAGGGGTATCGTGAATAAATTCCGATGGAAATGTTTCCCTTGTCAGCAATGTAAATCAAATTGCTGAATGGGAAACATTCCCGGGGAAATATTATTGGCGATAGGGGTGATTGTGTTAATCGACAACGAAACTGGGTTTAGTAGGTATGTAGAAATATCACACGCGTGTGTAAGCGCTAAAGTTTACGAAACCAACCGGCGGCGCGCGATGAAAACAATTGTGAGATACATCCACTTAGCTTTGTTCAATTGTCACTAAACGAAAATAAACAATCAAATACCTACCTACAATGTAAAAATAAACAATTTGACAACTTTAGTGAAACTAAGTGTAAGTGCACGTAACTGAATACTATATGTACCTTCAGTGAACGAACTCTTCCAATATACTAAGACTAAAAATGCTTCTTGTTTGGCATCTGGGTTCTAGAATGCCACAATTCACTAAACAATGCGTGATGTGATTGACAGAATTTGCAGTAGTGAAAATACCCCCAAATACACTGCATAATAGAATCAGCCATTTGACCAATCGTTTCAATTGGTATGTTCCACTTGTACACACTACACATCAAATATTGTGGTTTCGCCTTTCGGTACAGCGTAGATCAAATAATAAGACACTATAACAGACGGTATTCGACTGCACTCTTGTGCAATAATCAATTCGTAATGATGATCATTGCTTTTACAACAAAAAGACAAAAGTTTCACAAACTTTACAAACATCTGTGCAAACAAGAATTTATATCAGAGAACGTAAAAGAGTGTATTTTTAGAAAATATATACCTTCCTTTCCTACATATATCTACTCAAGAAGAGGACAGTGAATTTTATATTTTCTGCTGGTAAATGAAATGCGATTTTGGACATTATGAATCATGCGGTTCATTTGGATAGTCCCACCAGAGTTATGTTTTAGATTTAACTTTTTTTTTATTAGATATATACAGCAATGAGAAAAAACGTATACAGCAGAATGGTACATTACTACTGAATATTAAAATAGACAAGTCCAACTGGATGCCAAGTGCCACTTTATGTCGCTAAGTCTCATCCGACACGGCTTTGCAAAATTGTAGATTTTTCTTTGTCCAATATAGAAGATCCCGTTTTTCTAAGTTGAGTTGAGGACGACATTGAAGTGCAAAAGTACACGGGATCTAAAACTCCTTTTCCCGTAATTGAGGTAATAATTCTGAAGTCAAACAATTGGATAAAAAATTAGGCGTGTTATGTTATCGAAAACTGCATATTGTGTCATAGATGGCATTTTACAAAAAAAAAAATACTTACCTGGGACCTGGGACTCAACCAATACGCCTCTCCAGTTAGCTCGATATTTTGCTAACTGCCTCCACAGTTGCGCCCTTCAAGTTAGTTGATTATTTACGAATTTATAATACACTCCGCGCCACTTGAATAGCGCACCCCCTAATGTCGGTTTTCTATCGCCCACTGGTCCCAAACCAAGCAAACCAAAAACTTATTTTTTTTTTTTTACATAGATTAAAGTTCATTTAATTGTTGTGATTTGGCCAGAAGGAAGATTTAAAATTAAAGCTTTAAGTATTAAGACAAAATTATCAACTAATAACCAACAAAATATGGGTGCAGGGAAATAAGTTCCCGGGAACTAAGTCCACTGAGGGACTCAGTTCCCACCTAGTGGGAAATAAAACCACTTTCGTGAAGTGGACTTAGTTCCCATGTAAGGTGCGAAATAAATTCCGAAAACTCTGAGTGGTTTTATTTCCCTTTCAATAGACAAAATATCGCACATACTGGAAATCTGACAGTAAACCCAAGCAGGGGGGTTGCAGGGGGGCAGCATGCCCACCCATATACGTATTAAACTGTTGAATGTGTACTAAGTTCCCATAAGAACATGGGAACTAGGTCCACTTCACGAAAGTGGTTTTATTTCCCACTAGGTGGGAACTAATTCCCTCAGTGGACTTAGTTCCCGGGGACTTATTTCCCTGCACCAATAAAACCACTGAGTTTTCGGAATTTATTTCTATTTTACTATTTTGCGTCACTTGAATAGAACACTTAAATGAAAAAAAAAAACATTTTAGAGAATTCTGCTTATTTTTAACACAAACATTAATTAAATTTAGGGTAATTGAAGTATTTTAGATTTTAAAAAAATTGTTCAATTGTGTTTTGAGCCACCTTTCTGCTCCAAAATTCAGGCATCCGGTTTGGAAGAGATGCATATACAAATTGGTCAAATAATTTAGCGAAATCGAGCTCCAGGATTAGTTTAGATATAGTCGAATATTGTTGTCCCGATCCATAAACTTGACGTGTCAACCATTGCCAAACATTTTCAATGTATTCAAATCCGGTGAGTAGGCCGGTCAGCTCCATAATTTGGCTCTATAAATACGTTTTAACAATCCGGCCTGTATGTATTGGCGCTTTATCATGTTCTTAGATCCACGGCAGATGTCCAAAAAGGTTATGAAAATATGTTAAAGCCTTATCAGTATAAGACGACGCATTCATTGTGGTTGACAAAAATTTTAATTTGCAGGCGCCATAATACGAAACGGCCCCACACCATCACACCTTTAACTCTGCTATGCAGCCGGTCCAAATGATTAGTCTCTTTGCAAAGATTATGGAAATAGTAGCTATGGCCATCCAGGGCTTCCAAATTAAATTCTTTTCGTCTAAGAATGCTTCTACTAAGTCAAGGTCACATTTGCGCGACAAAAACGGAGGTTTTGCACTTTTAACCCGGTTAAGGGTGCCTTCTTCTTGATTTTTAGTCTTTTTATATGCTTAGCATTCGAAATAATACGACGAATAGTTGTGAGACTTGCTTTGCTACCACATTTTTTCCTGATTTTTGGAAAAGAGTCGTTGTATTTTACCCCTTTTTTGATGTAAGTCGCCTTTCCGATTAGTAAGCGTATGTGGCCTTTTATGATTTTCTTCATAGTTAGTCTCATTACTTAAAAATATGGATATACCGTTTCGTTTTATTTTTTTTTTTTGTAAATAAAATAGTCGAAATTAACAAAAAAATTCCATCAAAGAAAAATATGAGACCACGTGCCAAAGATAACGGAATAGAACCAGTTTGAATTTTTATTACTTTATCTTCAGTTAATTTGCGCTAGATTGAAACATTTCGCAAAAAAGTATATTTCACAATATGTGATAGATCCCTATAGACCGAGAGCCCGCAGTAAATTTTGGACGTGAAAGGCAACCGGATGAATTTTACATAAATACGTTGCTCTGATGCCCAAGATTTCAAATATGCCCGTCTGGCAGCGCTTAATGGCAGCTAAAGCATGCAACTGCATCTTAAAAATGCGCTATGATTCACAAAAGGAATAAATTGGTGCAACCGCTTGAATCTACTACCAAATAATAGAGAATGGTCCCCTCAGTACAAATACATGTATCCAAGACGTTTTAGGTGTCGCCAAAGCCCTGCCAGACGCAGTGGAAATGCATTAAAAATTCCAATTTTGAATAATTAATGCAACCACTTAATTTTTATTTTAGAATTTAGAGAAAAACTGCTTGATAACGAATATATAAGTCCAAGACGTTTCACGTGTCGCCAAGTCCTTGCCAGACGCATCCAAAGGTTAGAGATCCGCTAAAAATGCCCTATTTATATCTACACAAAAAATCACAACTGGACATTAAATAATTGACGCAACCACACAAAATTTCTTTTAAGCGTGGACTGAAACACTAGAAACATAACTGCATAAGTCCAAGACGTTTCATTTGCCGCCAAGTCCTTGCCAGACGCATCTAAATGTTAAAAACCCGCTAAAAATGCCCTATATATACCCAAAAACTAACAACTGAACATTTAATTATTAACGCAACCGCACAAAATCTCTCCTAAGCATTAGACTGAAACACCAGAAACATAACTGCATAAGTCCAAGACATTTCACTTGTCGCCAAGTCCTTGATTAAATATAATCAAATATGAAATGCATTTTTATTAATACTTTTTCAGCGCGAATTTTTTTTTTTTTTTTTTTTTGATGCGTCTGGCAAGGACTTGGCGACAAGTGAAATGTCTTGGACTTATGCAGTTATGTTTCTGGTGTTTCAGTCTATGCTTAGGAGAGATTTTGTGCGGTTGCGTCATTTACTTAATGATCATTGCGAGTTTTTGTATATAAATAGGACATTTTTAGAGAATTTCTAACCTTTGGATGCGTCTGGCAAGGCCGTGGCGACAAGTGAAATGTCTTGGACTTATGCAGTTATGTTTCTGGTATTTTAGTCTATACTTAGGAGAGATTTTGTGTGGTTGCGTTAATTATTTAATGTTCAGTTGTTAGTTTTTGGGTATATATAGGGCATTTTTAGCGGGTTTTTAACATTTAGATGCGTCTGGCAAGGACTTGGCGGCAAATGAAACGTCTTGGACTTATGCAGTTATGTTTCTAGTGTTTCAGTTCACGCTTAAAAGAAATTTTGTGTGGTTGCGTCAATTATTTAATGTCCAGTTGTGATTTTTTGTGTAGATATAAATAGGGCATTTTTAGCGGATCTCTAACCTTTGGATGCGTTTGGCAAGGACTTGGCGACGCGTGAAACGTCTTGGACTTATATATTCGTTATCAAGGAGTTTTTCTCTAAATTCTAAAATAAAAATTAAGTGGTTGCATTAATTATTCAAAATTGGAATTTTTAATGCATTTCCACTGCGTCTGGCAGGGCTTTGGCGACACCTAAAACGTCTTGGATACATGTATTTGTACTGAGGGGACCATTCTCTATTATTTGGTAGTAGATTCAAGCGGTTGCACCAATTATTCTTTTTTGGAATTATAACGCATTTTTAATATGCATATGCACCCATTAGCTGCCATTAAGCGCTGCCAGACGGGCATATTTGAAATCTTGGGCATCAGAGCAACGTATTTATGTAAAATTCATCCGGTTGCCTTTTCACGTCCAAAATTTACTGCGGGCTCTTAGACTACTAGTGCAAATGCTGTAATGTCAGTTTTTGGATATGGAGTTTGGCAAGCCGCTAGTCTTCTAGCGGTCAATGAGCGCAGCAATTGTGATTTTCTTTCGATATAATGTATATAATGTATCGTGAGAATTTGGTGGGAATTTGAGTTCGGTAAAAAGGGAAAAAGGGAAAAATGACCACGTTTCGTCATTTGATTCATTCTTGTGTCTGTAAATGTTTTTATACCCTCCACAGGACGGTATATTCACTTTGTCATTACATTTGTAACGCCAAGAAGGATTCACCGGAGACCCTATAAAATATATAAAATATTCTGAATCACGATGACTTAGGTGAATGAATTTTGTGGGAGGACTTATTATTTACCGTCGTCAGGTTGGTATTGAAAATGGGCTATGTCGGTCAAGTAGTTCTGGTACCTCCCATACAAAACCACTCTTAGACCCATGTGTCTCTCTATCTATTTAAATCACGATAGATAGAGTCCAAACGAATCGAATAAGGGGACTGAAATTTTGTGAGAGATCTTATTTTTACGATTGTTAGGTTTGTAATAAAAATGGTCCATGTCGGTAAAGTAGTTCTGTTACTTTCCATACAAAGCCAATATTCGACCCATTTATCTTTCTGTCTGTTGGAAACACCATAGCGTCCAAACGAACCGACTTAGATGAATAAAATTTTGTGAGAGGACATATTTTTACCGTTGTCAGGTTGGTATTAAAAATTGTCTATGTAGGTCAAGTGGTTCTGGTACCTCCCATACAAAAACAATATTTGACACAGGCGTGTACCTGTACAGTACATACAGTGGAGGGTATCAAAGCATCGGCCAGGCCGATGATAACACTTTTACTTGTTTTATTATACGTTTGCTTCAAAATTATTAAAACTAATTATTGATTTTATATACCAATACAATAAGTTCTGAGTCAGTAAAAAACATGTTTTCAGATGATTGCAGATAAGTTGTTCGCCGGAACTTGTGTTTGTATTTATTGAACTTTTGTAAACACTTTTAAAAAACACTAAATTTCAAGTTTGCAATGTTTTCAATTTGTATTTCGCAATTTATTATAAACTTTTCACAAATAAAATGGGCGAACCCTGACTCCCGCCATGTAAAATTTCGTTTGTTTTCCTACAAGTTTTTTTGACGTTTCAGTGAAGAGAAAGCGCACTTCTGAAAGGGTGCCTATACAAGCATTTTTTACTATTATAGGGGGTCCATCTCGTTCTGTTTAGGCCGGGACGGGTAATTTAAAAAATATAATACTTAAAATGAACAAGAAAATATTAAAAAGCAATGGCATCACTTACAATATGGGATAACCATGACTATACCATTTTTGAAAGCCAAGAATCTGTTCTTTCATATTATTTTAAATCAAGTTATTTCTGTCAATTGTTTTTGAAAAAAAAAACGTTCAAACTTGAAATTTAAGGAAAACAATTAAAAACCAGTAAGACAATTATCTTCGACTATACCGAAGCTCAAATACCCGGTACTATATTATTGTAAAATAAAAAAAATATTTTAGTATTAAAAAACTATATATTTGTATGGGAGGTATGGGTACTTTTTATTCGACCAAGCTCATTTTTTGTCAAAATGTTTTAAATATTATTAAAACAATATGTGCAAAGTTTAAACGTTCTATCTTTGCTGTAGCTATTTTAATTTAATTTTTAACATAAAAAGCTATATAAATCTGATATTTTTGTATGGGAGGTAGTAGTAGTTTTCATCCGATCTTGCTCATCTTCGAACTTAGCCTCAGTTTGGAGGATAAAAGCTTACGTACCAAATTTCAATAATATATATAGTTTGTCATACCTACAACGCCTCCTTATGGGCGTTACAAATGGAATGACAAAGTGAATATACCCTCACCACAGTGTGGTACCGGGTATAAAAAGATGTATGCCGATTTTTGGAAAACGGAGAACAGAAATTTTCGGAATAGGCATTAGTTTTACTGCAGTGCAAATTAACATCGTTAGGCCAGTTTTCATGTCAATACAGAAACCCAAATAAGTAAAAATGGCCATATTACTTTAAAACTAAATGTTGAATCAAATACATAATACTGTTTGCTCTTAAATAGTACAGCACTTACTTAAATCTACATCAATGTAAAGTAGACCAGATCCCTATAGCTTGCGACTCATGGAATCGCGAAATCAAAGCGTTTGTCAATTGCGTAGCATGATAAACAAAAATCGCGACAATGCACATAAAGGCAGAGCCATAAAAAAAATGTTATAGAGTTCATCTAAGTACATAAATAGCAAGTCGTAGTCGTATCGTGAGTAGAAGGCTGAATATAATGTATACAAAAGCTATACTCTTTTACTTTCTTTTACTGTTACCAACTCAAAAGCAGACACTGATAACAATAATTATAAATATGCAAGTTTTCATTCAGATAAGCCTATAATCTTTATGGAAAACACAATCTACATGGCGCGTCGGGTTGTAACTAATAAAAGCAAGTTCTTTGTAGTAAGATAAAAATAATTTATTAACTAAAAAAATACTCATGCCTGCTGATAGTATGAGAAAATCAGCTAAACACACAGGATAATACGAAAAAAAAAACAAAAGCAATTTATGTAGCTACCTTACAGAGATACACCTATATGCAAATGAAATTTTCAATATTTATTCTTCCTTAACAAATTGTGAGTGGACTAAATTGAATTAAAAAAAATTTTAATACGTTTTTTTTATTGTATGGGAGCGGGAAGGGCCAAGCGCCTCTGTCCGATCCCGCCCTCATTATATGGTAATTTGCCAAATTTAAATTTTTGAATTTTGGTGTTCAACATTTTAAAATTTTTGATTTACGTGTAGGTACTTTACACTTTATAACAAATATATTGTCTAGGTTTCTTACTGAGTGGGGAAGCGAGGAATAACAACGATTCTCGCTAGTTGGGTTTGACCCTGACAATTTCTGTTAGGACAGGGGAAAGGCAAGGTTAATTTCCTGAAAGGGGAAAGCAGAAATATCTTCCCAAGAGGATTATATACGGAGAATTGACTGTCAGAATTCAAATCTGTTCAACAACAATCACTTAAAAGGAGTCGGATGATGAATTAGTGGTGTAGTTCGAAATAGGTATCATTCCTACGAAAGTGAGTCCGCGGTACTAATAATAATTTTTAGTGTCCCGGCAAACTTTTACGAAGTCACAATGGCGAAAATTTCCATATAAAATTATCCATTGTGACCGTCAAAATATTTAAGTTGAAGACTAAAAATGATTAAAGTGCACTACTGGGTCGCACGAATCTTTCTCGTTTATTGCGAATCTCGCAGAATCTCAGATTCATTTCAGCAAATTTTACGTTTAAAATGATTAAAATATACCTACTCAAGATGTACTCAGATTTAGTAACTGAACCCTTGTTAATTAAAAACGTAATGCATACCTACTACATAAATATAAGTATGAACTACAAACAACACTCTATTACTTTCAAATTTCACCCCGAACTGACATTTCCTTTAAGGCAAGTAGGCGATGAATTTCGAATTATGTTGCCACTGAAGTTTTGGGCTTTGCAAAAATACATATACCGGTTGTTATAGGGATTTGGGTATAATCATATTTGTGAAATATTCATAAAACGGCTATATTCATGACGTGATCATGTTTAGAATGCTTATGTTGTCTTAAATATGTATTTTGATCAAAATCGTTGGAGCGGTTTTTTGTAAAATTATGCTGACAAATGTTACAACTTTGGACAGTTACAACAGTTATTAAACTGTTTGTTTAACTATTCCATCTTTGCACCCAATGGAATAGTTGTTTTAATATTCGCATTCAAAAAATAAAGACCAATAAGCCCAACCTGATCACTATACTATACATACAAGGAAAAACGAATTTGGTCAACAGAAGATTTTCGTTACATTTTCATCTAAATCGAAAATGGAATTTTCGAGATATGAGGAGTTTTTAAAGTACCATTTTTAGCGATTGGGGTGGAAATCTAAGGCCTCATTCATGGTTCAAAAAACACTGTTTTGCAAGTGTTTAGCTCAAAACTGAGCAAATGGTATTATGTACTATGGATTTAAGCTTTAACTGCCAGTTACATTTTTATCATAATCGAAAATGGCGTTTGATATGAGCAGTTTTTTAAAGTACTATTATTAGGGATTTGGGTGGATATTAAAGGACGCAGTCTTTTTAGAGAAAAACTGAGTTTGCTATCAAGTTAAGAATGACTATTGTACTACTATTGTACCTTAAAAATAATTTTTTTTTAAAATCCTTTTTACTGTTTTCGAGAAGAAGCCAATTTTAAAAACTGCCATTGCTAGACTTTTTAGCGAAAAACTGGGTATGCAGTCATGTTAAACATGCCTACATTAACTCAACTATCAATTTTGGTTCTAAGCGTTAGAGCCGTTTTCGAAGAAATCTAAATTGTTTAATATTTCGTAACATTTTTATATGGGCAGTACCGACATACAGTACAGACATACGGACGGACAGAATTGCGAGACCCACTTTTTTTAGTTCCCCTATCATCGTAATATCAGAACTGATCAAAATCTCGAGTTCGAAATTTTGTACGAAAACAATATCTTTCTCTTACTATGTATACGAGAAAGTTAAAAATAATTTTAATCCTTTATGTAAAAATAAAAAAATAAATATAAGGCGCAACAGGCGGTAGACACCCTAGGCCTAGCTTCTCGCAACCATTCGTTTTGTGTGAGTTTCTATTTTTGGGACGAATGGAAGGGAATGCCGAGTCCGAACGGTTGAATTGAGAAGCTTTTTCAGGACAATCATACTCTTTGATGTTTGTCAGACGTTCGCGAGAGGTGCCTCAGAGAAAAAACCTTAAGATGTAATTTGTGTTTTTCCGGGGATCGAACCTGGGATCCCTCGCACAGTAGTCCAGCACACTAACTACTGCGCCCACAATCCTTTTCTAGGTAATTTAAAAAGGGAAAACCGGTGTCCAAGTAGTGATTATGGTGGGAAAGGTGTAATTATACAATGCTGATTTTTGTAAACTGATACCTTTTAGTAAACCATAACAAATTATATTATCCAAATACAACCCATTCGAACTTCGGACTCAAGGAGGTCTTCTTTGCCAAACAAAGGCAGCAATTATATTAACTTATATAAGTCTCTGCTGAAAAGGTAAACTATCTTAAGTCGATTTAAGTGAATTTTGAACAGTTTAGTGCAAAAGATTCCCCTATTCAATACGCGTAGTTGTACCAAACCCTCGTCGCTGTATCTGAATTGTATCCCGAGTTATAGAAAATCAAAATCATCTTAAGTCGATAAAAATGCGTATTAACATTTAGTAAATTATCTTAAATCCACATAAGATGATATACTACTTGTAAAAAAAACCTCTTATTTCATTTAATATGTTTTGGTCAAAATATAATTGGCATTTCCTGAAAAGCTAAAACATCTTATGTCGATATAAGATTGTTTGCTCCGTGTAAGTTACTATAAATTGTGTAACTAACTCGACATAAGATAAAATGCATGTGAAATATAATCAAATGTGTGAAAAAGTAAACTATCTTAAGTCTACTTAAGATGATATTTAATTAAAAAAAAAAGATATTTCTCAGATTTATGTCGACATAAGATATTTTGCCAGGTGCTACCAGATGTACCGTTACCAAAAATTACAGTCAACTTAAGATGTTATTTCAGTGCATTGCAAATATCAGTCAGAGTGGTTTATAGCGGTCTATAGAAGTGTCTATAAAAAGTAATTGTAATAACAGAGCATCGAATTTACAAGTATTTATAACGGTAATTTTTGTTAGTAAATTATCATAAATAATACAAAATAAAAGTAGTTTTTATACTCATAGTTCCGAAAAGAGTGTTTGTGGTACTAGAGTGTCAAATAATAAACATTTAAGGGTCATAATCTACATACGTATTCATTAGAAAAGTGTATTGTAATGTATTAGATACCATTTATTTATTTTCTTTCGTAAGTTTTTAAACGAAAACATTTTATTTTATGACCTAAAGTTTAAATAAAAGAAGTACAAAACATCTTATGTTGTGTTTATATTTCATTAAACAAAGCACTGTAATGCGCACTTCATCTTAAGTCGATTTAAGAACTGAAATCGATACTCTACAAAATTAGCTAAAGTATCTTATCTCAACTTAAGATTTCTTAATGGGCAAACACGCGAAAGGTAAATCATCTTAAATTGCATTTTATCTTATATCTCGCTGATTTTTAAAAAATATTGTTTTAAAACAAGGGGGTTGGGAAAAAGAGGATAAAATTTCCCTTCTAAAAAGCCCTTTCATTAGAGTTAAAAGTTGGAGGCTTTTTTCAAATTACGTTTTTTGATGTTTTTCTGCTCTCCTGAAAAACTATGAAAATTGACTTAAGATAGTTTACCTTTTCAGCAGAGAGTAACAAGGGCTTAGCATTGTCGGAGTTTCGCACCTTATATCTTCGGTCTTTATGATCCGATTTTGATGCAACAGTTAACTAGCAGCTAATATAAAAGATACATTTTGGAAAAATTTGGCACTCCATTCCTGAAATTTTGGTAGGTACTATTTCATACGGTATTTTTAGAACTTTGAGGGCGTGCCACACCCAAACGCTAAGAGAGCTCCAATTGTTGTTTGCTGATTTGTGTTTAGGGCAGTGTCAAAAGCCGCTATTTTCGAATAGGCAGTAAAGTAAAATCTTACCGTATTTTCTTCACTTCACTGCAATAGTGTAAGTTGTAAGTGAAGTTGACTTTCCTTGGAGTTCCCACATAGAACGAACTGCAAGTTTTTCTCTGCAGCTTTTAACACGTGTTGAACTCGATGTTTTAATTATCGTAAGTCGACTTGAATTGTCTGGACTTAAATTTACCTGAACGCAAAAACTAACTTCAATTGCCGGTAAGTCACTTCTTGAGGTGAGCCTGACTGGTGCTCTACCAGTCTAAGCACTCTACGTAAGTGCAATCGAAATGTTAAACTGCTCTCTCCCATGCTCTCCGATAACCCAGTATAAATGTCAAAACTGAGTTCTCCACAAACATGTTGACACAAATAGACGTCAACTTAGTACATAAAATTCAAATCAATACAATTGGTTTGTTTTACGCAATATTTATGTGCTTCACTATCGTTTGTTTACCACTATGGGTTTATCTCTCTTAGTACATATTAAGTTGAAAAATTCTTGACTTGATTTGTCGGTGTTGCGAACATAAACATCAACGGAGAAAACTGTTCACGTGACTAGTTCAGCCCAATGAACATGAAGTTAGAGAGCTGTCAGACTTACTAAACTAGATTCTTGGACGCCTTCAATAGGTCTATTCGCGTGCTTTTCCGAGCAAGGCTCCAAAAATAATTTTAGTATTCTATCAGTAGACGTATTACATATTTATTTTCACTTTTGTATATTTCACATATATCCGTATAACTTCTAACCGATCAACCGTTGGAAATATTTGTTTTTATTTCGTCGTCTGGCAACTTTTTGTTATTAACAATTTTATCAGCACATAGATGCATGTCGGAAGAAATTCCCTGAGCTGTTTCGAGCCAAGAGGGGAATTTCCGGAAGCCTCACTGGAAATCGGAAATTGGCACCCCCAATTTTAAAGAATATTTTTTATTCACTATTAGATCCGACACCAGTCCAGTTCCAGTATCGGTATCTTTACATATCGAGCACCTAAAAGTATGTTTTTTTTGTTCTCTTCGCTACAAACGATATGCAAATTTTTACTAATCAATCTGAAAACTCATAGCTTACCATAAGCTTAGGTAACGGAGAAATGTCCAATGGAGGTGCCAATGTCCAGTAAATCTAATAATCATACATCAGCTTGTAAATATATAATATGTTCAAGCTATTTTTTGTTGAATAAACTAAATACTTTGTTCAAATTCTCTCTTTAGAAGTTAGACATTTTTTAATGATATTTTAATAAACTTTAATCTTCAACGTTTTTATTCTAATATATACAACTCAAGGTTTATGGTAACTTGAACAAGTTTTTGATAATTGTTGAAAAAAGTTCATAACATTTTTTTATGTGCCAATTTCCGAAATCCTAGTGGAAAATCGGAAATTGGCACCCGGTGCCAATGTGCTAAATAGGTAATAATGCAAATTGGCGCCGGTATCAATTTTCGATACATCCACAGGTCACTTCACATCAGGTATTTGATTCTCTTTGCGACAACAAATCGATCGACGATCGAGGCATAACTTAAGTCTACCTACACAGGATCGTCGTTGGTGTAATGCCAAAATATATACATTTAACCACCCCCACCCCTATAAAAATGGAAATTCGCTGGATGCTACATGCTACACTTCTCAAATATGTAGGTACATATTTATTAATGAAGACGAGTTTTGAGTAGGTAACTTCATTATAACAGGGGTAAAACCCACTATTAAGAAGGTTGACACACGAATCCTCATGAGGTACTAAACTCAAAAAAAAAAAAAGTACTGCAGGAGTTAATTAATTGATGAAACTCAATGACAGTTAAAACACATATCAAAAATAAAGCAATTCGGTTTTCCAATACCGCTGCATAATAATATTGCTTTGCCAAAAAGATAAAGTAGAGAAAAGCATTAACACTTTTATGTGATCAAAAATGCTTTAAGAGAAAAATATCCCCTTAAATAAATTGCTACTGCGCTGCGCATCTTGGGTATTTTCAACTCCTTTGGGACTTTGGGGTGCCTTTGGGACTGGCTAAAATTAAGAGCAGAATATTGTAACAATCAACACAATTAGCCAATACCTACGTCACGAATGAGCATAATCACACAAAACTTTCTTCGAATGTTAAGAGGCAAGATTCCAAATAATTTGCACCTTGTTCTAATCTTCATTAAGTAATGCATAATATTATTCTTACTTTACATAATTTGTTTTAGTTTAATTTAATTGGTCCGTGTTTATGAATTTATTTTGAAATTGTTTAATTTACATTTAGATATGTGTATACTGTATACCTACTCAAAATTGTAGATATTCTCGATTCTAAGAGAGTAAACCTCAAAACTGCAAATTGTACTACAATATTCAAGAGTAGATCTAACAAACGCAAAAAAAGACATTTCAAAGTGTGTGGATCACAGAACTCCTTTAAATTAGGTAGGTATCTACGCAGAATAAATGCCAACATCGAATTACCTTTGGCGACTAAAAAATCTATATGTTAAAGTTAAAAAATAAATTTTTTGGTCAAAAATTACCCCTAGATCTTTTTTAAAGGTTATAATTGAAAGAAATGTACCGTTTATTTTATAATACCCGTATTAATAAATACCGCATAGTGGCGACTGGCGAGTTAGATCTAACACATCTGTTAACTCGTAATTCTTATTAATAAACATATAGCTTTCACTGGCATGTCTTAAGGAGCGGATAATTCGACAAAACGCTAAATTTTGGGATTTTTCAATATTAAGGTGTAAGGAGTTAAGTAAACACCATTTCGATAATCTCTTAAGGTCTTCTTGTAATAACATACCTACAATCATGCTCAGTTTTTATTAGGATTGGTTGGTGAATACCGGCCTAGGTAACATTTACCTATGCTGATGGGTGGTATTCACGTACTCATATCGTAAATACATACTATGAAATTTATGTAGAAATTTATATGCATATTTAGGCACAAATATTTATTTTCAATTTTATAATGAATTGAACTACCTACGTACAAGGTACGAAATACTTATTATTTCACCAGCTATCATGAAATACAAATAATATTTACAATATGCAACACACGGAAATGCATTCTTGGTTAATCTCTTGCTTTTTCTCATTTTCTCTTGTTCACGCTCTTTTTTACACTCCCTCCATCCCCTTGTCCATACCACACGCCATTCTATTCATTGTACGAACATGGTACATGTATTTATATTTGTAGGTAGGTATTAGGTATCGTATTAGTATACCGTATACCTATTCATAATTAATATATTGAATAAAATTGTATTTTTTTTTCTTAGCAGATAAATTGTCCACTTCAATCTTCAATGGAACGGAATGCATAAAGCAATAGCTGAGTAGGTAGGTATACGTATACCGTATATTTGATGTTGGTATTTAAATGCATTTTTATTTAGATACAATAACTCACCCCACGACACAGTAAACACTCGACAAATCCAATTATTGAACATTTGACAAGAAAATACACCAAACAAGTAGGTACACTAGTGCTTTGTTTTTTTTTTTTTTTTTTTTTTTTTCAATTCGATTAATAAATAGGTACTACGAGCAGCTATGTACTGTACATAGAAACTCGGAAAAAGTTATTGTATATATTTAAAAAAATAAAATTATATAACACTAATATTTACACTTCTGTGACACTTAAGCGCGCATAATTGTGGAAGAAAACTATAAAACAAAACTAAAGATAACCGAAATATTTACAAAGAACCACGATAGACGTTTAACAAGTACATACATTATTATGTTGAAAACAATGAACAGATAATACAATAAACAAAATCAAGGAAAAAAAATATTCCGATCGCCTTTAAAATTTCCACGATTTCGTACAAAGTACGAGTAGGTATGATGAACAGATGAAAGCACTTCAAACCATTATAACAGACTGGCTGCTGCTCCCCATGATGCCGAATCCAAAATTGAACTGTTTGCTGGCGGTGGCGGGTCTACGACTACGTACCGAACTGATTGAAAGTGTGCCTCTATCTCTCATTGCTCTGGGCTGGGACTCTGGGACGGGTATTAGAGCTGGCTAGTTAGTAGTACTAGTATTGCTGGTGGTGGGCACAAGCTACATATACAAATAGGTATGTCTAGTTTTGGGTGCTGGGACTTGGAGTATTTCTCATCGAAACAACGCATTAATAATATTTTGTTGTTGTACTACTGGACTTGTTGGTTAGTGGTTAGGCTTAGGATATATAGATATGTAGGTACATTGTACATACATTACCTATAATTGAAACAAGTACCTACATAATAACAAAATATTATATTTTACTGAGCGGTGATCATGATGTGTGGAATATGTTTACTGTGCCGGGGGGAAATGGAAGACGCGGTTAAAACAATAGGTGTTGTAAAAATTAAAAATAAGCTCTTTTAAGTTAAGTAGGTACATTAGCTTTGCTACTTTCTTTTTGAACTAGGTAGGTATACAATCTGAGCAAAGAACTCTGGTTGTAGGTATGTAGTTCTGATAATAGTTACTGAAAAAAATAAAATAAATAGGTGGCGCAACAGGCGGTAGACACCCAAGGCCTAGCTTCTCGCAACCGTTCGCTTGTATGAGTTTCTATTTTTGGGACGAATGGAAGGGACCTACAATTTTATGCCGAGTCCGAACGGCTGAATTGAGAAGCTTTTTCAGGACAGTTATACTCTCGGATGTTTGTCAGACGTTCGCGAGAGGTGTCGCAGTAGAAAAAACCTTAAGATGTAATTTGTGTTTTTCCGGGGATCGAACCTGGGATCCCTCGCACAGTAGTCCAGCACACTAACCACGGCGCTACTGCGCCCACAAAAGAGAGGTTTCTCTCGCTACTCGAGTATACTCGTACATACAATCAGGGCTGACTTTATGCGACTAAAGTTGCATTTTTCCCCTTTTTTTCTTTCTATCCCCAATGACTAATGAGACCACTTTTCCAAAATTGTCCGTATTTGTCCCTTTTCTGTATTTTGAAAAAATACAGTGGCCGGCATAAGTATTTTGACAAAACTAAAGTTAATTCTGCTCATAATTTGAACTTGCTTCATGTAAATTTTGCCATAAATGGAAGGGTCATTTAAGTTCCGTTTGAATGATACAAAACTTTCCTTAACTTTAATATACCTACTTTACGAAACTAGTTCACAAATAATTGGGATCTGAATGCATCCTTTTTCTATCAGCTATTGTCCTATTGTCATAAGTTTAGCCATATAGCCATAACTTCCATGTTCAAGGCACAATAAGATAGAACGAGAGGAGAATATGCGTAAGCCATTTTAACTTTAGTGAATTTAACTAGTTTTGCGTTTTTTTTTTGTGTGCCATTTGTGGGCAGATTAGTATTGCCCCTTTTTGTATTCTAATCCCCTTTTTTTGCGACTTTTTCAAAATCTTCGAAGTCAGCCCTGCATACAATAGGTACTGAAGGGCTGCTTAAATAACGCGAAATAGAAAAGCAACATAGATATAGTACTTGGCCCATAGGTAATTGTAAGCAGAAACACCCAATATCAGTTCATGAATTAAAAAAAAAAATTGTTTTATCAATTTTTACATTAGGTCTGTTCCTTTACTTTTAAATCTTACGAATTTTTACTAATTCTTACGAATTTTTACGCATTTTTACTCAATGTCGTTCCCTAATTGATTAGCTTTATCTTGATACCAACTAAAGCCAATATTGTTTGATTATTCGTCTTAAAATCGGAAAACAAATTTTTCACTGATGCATTTCAATGATAGCTATAACTAGGGCCTAACTTGAAAAATTCGTAAAAGAGAGCGGCATCGAGAGAGCAAGATATTACCCCTCCATTAGGAATCTTATGTCGTTTTCCATTGGGCAAAAAGAAGCGTCCGGGATCGTCCGGAACAGGGATGATAATGCTGAACCCAAAAAAAGTAGCAAATTGCCCGAAAAAACGAAGTAGATTTACAAAAAACGAAGCAGACATTTGGCGAAATGCTCAAAATGATAAAGTTAGGTCTTCAATGGGATAATGGGATCTATAGAAGGATGTGTAGTGGGACAGAAGCACATAACTGATATTCTATAGTGCATAACATGACACATTTTTTTCCTAATATTTGTATTTCGTTGATTTTGCTGTCGTTGTTGATGTATTTAGAGTCAAATTGATCAATATTGTCTATTTTAAATGGTATTTTGAACCATAAATAAACGAAGTAGAAATAAGTTGCTACGTAGCAGATGAACAATAATTAAAAAATGAAGTAGATCTACTACATATGAAGTAAATTATCATCTCTGGTCCGGAATAAAGAAAATCACTTCCGAAACCGTTCCATTGGCACAAAAAATACTCTTCTGTTGATTCTGAGGAGAGAATTTCGCTTCTCGATTTCAAGTCAGAATCCACTCGAGGAGCACTTACACAAGTGCATTTTATGTATTTTATACAAGCCAGCAGCCATACAGTAATTTTTGACATTTCACCAATGCGTGAGTGTAGTCAGCCAGAAGTAGTTTTCTTGTTCCATTGGATTTCGGAATGAGTGAATCCCCGAGTGAAACCAATGGAAAACGACATTACTAGTTTTTACTCAACAAATTTCTTTGAGTAAGAATTGAAACAACTGTCATCGCCTGAAAATTATGGGTAGGTCTACCTACACAGTGGGTGTTGTGTGTTACCATTGGGCTGTCGGATTTCAAATTGGCCGCGTTCCATTGACCGCTAGATGACTAGCGGCATGCCAAACTCCATATAAAAAAAACTGACATTTCAGCATTTGCGCTAGACATCTAGCACATTTTGTGAAATATCATTTTCTGGGAAATTTTTCAATCGAGCGCAAAATAAACTGCTAGATTGAAAAAAATAACGAACTGTCAAAATAAAAGTAAAAGTGCAGAAGGCAAATATTTCCAATTTGGTGTAAAATGGGAATTCAAACTTCTATGTAACTAATATACATTGTATTTGCTTATTTAAATTATTGTGTACTAATAAATATACGGCATGATGGCACAAAATACGTTTTTGACTCTCATGAGGATGAAATCATACCAATTCAAATTGGTTCTCATGTCACTTTGCGCTGCCGCTAGATCTCTAGCGCCAGCGTTCCTCCATCAGGGATATTATGTGCTAGATGACTAGCCGTCAAAGGAACGCGGCCATTTATCGTGCCCAAAAAGATGAAAGAATTTTTTTTGCATTTAATCGGAAGGTTCGCGTCCGGTGGAAACGTAGCATAACCCGACACCACTTTCATGAAAAGGCCTGTGTGTCCATGCCCATGTAGTAACCCCATATACAACGTGACAGATTAACGGGAACTTTCAATTGGGCAGCATTGACGTAACGCAAAAGATGACACTTTCCACTTTACATCACGTTTAGACAGAAACAGTGTCAACAAGTTTTTTCTTTTAATCAAGTTATTGGTTAGGTTATCCTGGTCCTGGTATTACGGAGGATGGCACCGAGACCGAATTCCTCGCGCTTACTGAATAAGAAAGGAAACGAGTCCATCGTGGGGACCTTTCTTAGGAAATATGTAAATACTGACTTTGTAAAATATTTGCTTTTCGATCCAGCATCACTGCCAATTATCGGTGTCTTAATTTTGTTTGGAGAACTGGTTCTAAATGTTTTAGTAATACAAAACGTACCGTATACAGAAATTGATTGGATTGCATATATGCAGGAATGTGAAGGATTTTTAAATGGAACGACCAACTATGCTTTACTTAAAGGTTAGTAAGACCAATATTCAGCCAATATTTTATTATATGTCTAAAAATAAACGCAGCACTATCGCTGTACTTGTAAGCTATTTATATTTCGCTATATTAGCACATTTATGAACTTGGTTAGCTTATTTCGAAAATTATGTATATTTGCCAAATCAAGCTCTGATAATTTAATACTTCTGTGAATTATTCACTAAAGTTCATAGCCTGTAATTTGGGAACCTGTTGTACATTGAGTACCGAAATCTGCTGTTTCTTTACAACTTCTAAAGATACTCTACTCTTCTAGTCACTTTTGCTTTTTTTCTGTCAGTACTCAGTTACTTCCTCAGAGCGTCGTTAGATCCGTAGATAAGGCGTCTACTTAAAATATCACCCATATTTGTGGATCGTATATGGTCAATTTAGGAGAGACAAACGTTTTTTGTATATTGAAATACGTACTGTCATATTGATTTTAAATTAATTTTAATTAGATCGATATACTTTCCAGAGAATCAACATATTCTGCCTTATATTTCAGGTGATACTGGACCACTAGTCTATCCTGCTGGCTTTGTTTATATCTACTCTATTCTTTACTACATCACATCTTATGGGAAAAATATTCGTGTTGCACAATATATTTTTGCAGGCATTTATTTATTCCAGATGTACCTTGTTCTACGTTTATACTCGAAAAGCCGAAAAGTGCCGCCATATATTATAATACTGAGTGTATTTACATCTTACAGGATTCATTCAATATATACGCTGCGTCTTTTCAACGATCCGATTGGTATACTATTTCTTTACTTGGCAATTAATCTTTTCCTCGATAAACGTTGGACATATGGAAGCCTATGCTTCAGTTTGGGAGTCTCAGTAAAGATGAATGTTCTACTGTTCGCACCAGCAGTTCTGATTTTGTATATTACGAACCTTGGATACAAGAAAACCTTGCAACAGCTCACCATTTGCGCAATGGTACAGTTATTACTCGGAGCACCGTTTCTGCTAACTTATCCTATTGCATATCTTAGAGGAAGTTTCGATATAGCGCGAGTATTTGAACACAAGTGGACAGTCAACTACCGGTTCCTGAATCGCAACATCTTCGAAAGTAAACTATTTCATATATCTCTCCTATGCATACATTTAGCGCTGCTGGTATTATTTGCATCGCCAATGTATACGTTTCTTAAAAATTATTGTCGACTCCGTGAACTTCAAAGACAACTAGAACCGCAAATAAAACGCCAAAATATTGAGGCGAAAAAGCGCAAATTAAAGATACCGCCAAAGGATGAAACAGAAGAACTAACAACCGATCAGCAATGTTTTCTAAAATCTTTTGAAAAATCTCTTGAAAAATCATCTGGCCAAACTAAGCCACAGGCCGTTGAGGAAGAACAAGAAACTCAGTCAGGCGACTATTCAATTGAGTTTGATAAATGCACTCAATTGGCTCTCCTTCCACTGTTCCTGTGCAACTTTATTGGATTAATTTGCGCAAGAAGTCTTCATTACCAGTTTTATGTGTGGTACTTTCATTCGTTGCCATATCTAGCCTGGTGCACCGACTATAAATTAGGAGCGCGATACCTTATCTTGGGTATAATTGAATTCTGTTGGAATACTTATCCGAGCACGAACGTATCTAGTGTCTTATTACATCTTTGCCACATAATTTTGTTAGTTGGAGTGGCTCGAAATATTTTTAAGACAAAAAGCGTAAGTGAAAAACTCAATAAAGAACAGTAAGACAAAAAAGGACAACGTTCGCTGTTTCTCTTTTATAATCATCAATAATTTTCGACCGTATTGGAAAATTTATCGGACAGATTTGTTTATATTCCCAAATTATATTGCAGACTTTTTTTTTATTTCATCAGGTGCAAGGTCGGTGCAAGTCTGGCGCCCATCGTATGCCGAGATATCGTAAAATAGTTTAGAAATGTGGATCATTAAATATTAAGAAACTACATAATGCTGATAACAAGTAAATACCAACGTACTTTAATTTAAAAATATTATATAATCGGTAATTATAACAGTGGATCCATCCAACATCTAACAATCAGTTATACAAAATATACATATGTTAGTCAGTACATGAAGCAGCAGTTTGCTTGTGGGCTGTACTTTGCGTTTGCTGCGATCTTTGTTCGTCTTCTTGATGTTGTTGGAGACGATGTCTCACTTGATCCTGCGTATTCCTTTGCTGTGTTGTGAAAAATTTGAGAATCGAAGTTGCACTATTTCGACGACTAGACGTTGGGGTTCGCGGTGTATGATTCGGCAGGTGGTGAGACAACGGAGACATGGGCTCGCCATTATTCATACATGATTGCGAAGTTCGTCGCCGAGACGCAATGGGTAGTCTGGGACTACCATCAGCTGCACGTAGGCTTTGTAACCGTGGCGATGAAATACAATTTCCGGGACTATTTAGATTTATATCATCGCTGTTTGACTGCCTCTCATCTTGAATTTTGTCCGTAAGTGTAAGACTTCGAGTAGACATGAGTTTTTGCTTTCGGATTTTCGTTAGCCAATCAACTTTTTCCTTTAGCTTTCGCTTAGGTGACATGATACCCAAGTGTGGTGCGTCGCCGTCAACAACGTAGTTGGGAAGATTTGATGTGGGGGAAAATATCACAGAGGAAAAATTGGAAATGCAAGTAGGTGAAGGCGTTGTTGCGTTACCTAAACATGCATTTGTGTCGGATAAAACTCGTTCGTTTAATGGAGAAAGCAGCTTTAATGAAGCGAGAGCACAGGCACTTGTGGATGGAAGAAGTTGAGAATCTGTGAAACCAGATCTATATTTGTTTTCTTGATTACTATCTTCGGGATGATCTCTAATTAGACTCTGAATATCAGGAACATTATGTCCGTCATCAATAGCACACAGTTTTGATGTAGATGACTCAGTGGGACTAAATAAACGCCTTCCTCTTGACTCTATTATTTTTGGTCGCTTTTGTTCACTACCTCCATTTTCGTAACAAGAACATTCACCAACCATTTCGGAAAATGGTCGTTTAGTAGACATCTTCTCTTCAGTACTTGGTGTTTTTTCGTTCAGTTCTACAAGTCTTTTAAGCGATTTAGGAGTGCATTCTAGCTCCCGTAAGTTATGTTTGCGCGTATTTATTACTGGCTTAACATCATGGCAAAGTTCGGCATGTCCCCTGAATAAGATCTGATTCTCTTGGTCTATATTTTCAGGTCCAATACGCCAGATTTTATGCCGCGCATCATCACTACACGTAACGATTGGCATGTCACCATAGGATCCCCATGCAACACATGTAACTTCAACTGTGTGCCCTAAAAGAGCCACCAGTGGCTCTGATTTCTTTAAATTCCAAATGTAGGCCTTTTCGTCACTGCTTCCACTAACTAAATACTTTCCATCCGGACTTAGACATGATTTAATATAAAAAGTACTATTTCGAAGGCCATGATAAACTTGTAGTGGTTTTGTGGAATGTGAATTTAAGTTGTAACAATATATAGAGTTGTCCATACAGTTGGCATAAAGTTTAGCACAAGCTTCGTCAATTAAAAGATTTGTAAAACCCTTAAATATAGATGAGCCCGCATATGGTAGGCTGTATTTCGGCAGAGGTTCCTTTTTGTAACATGTGTAGTTTCTTCGCAAATCCCAAACTTTTATAACGCCATCCCCTGCACCACAAGAAATCAGTGTTGTACTATCCTGAAATTTTATATATCAATTTACATCATTTCGACAGAAAGCTAAGAAGATATTATACATCAATACCAAGTTGCCATGGTTAAAGAGTCTGAATATATTCAAGACAAAAGTATATTTAAAACAGAAACAGAAACAAAATTAGACCCACTTTAAAATAGATAACTTTGTCACAATTTTTAAAATTGTAAACTTACCTGAAAAACCAATCCAGTGATACTGCTCGTCGTACCATTCTGTCCCAGCTTTGGTGTTCTTGTCTTTTTCTTCTGGGAAACTGGAGTGCCTGGTCCACCGGAGTGTCCGCTATATATACAATTATCTGCTCTAGAGGTTAATTGCATATTTAAATTGGCTCTCGTGTCCCATATTAGAATTGCTCCATCACGCCCACCAGTAGCAAATACGGATGAATCACTTTTGCGAAATGCCGCTGTTTTCACAGAACGAGTATGACCGTTAAAAACTCTGCAAGATCGTATATCAGACCCGTCAACATCCCAAAGGCGTGCAGTGTGATCTCCAGAAGCTGAAACGAATTTCATTTGCCCTGGCGCCCATTCCAGATCAAAGACTGCATTAAAGTGGCATTGAAGCGCGTTTAATGATTTTTCTTCTGGTTCAGTATTCCTGATGGTTGTGTCTTGCAAAGCAATCTATTAGGCTTGTTAAAATACCTGATTTGCTATTAATTTAAATTATTACCTTTCCATCTTCATTTGCAATAGCTATAATATGCTTATAGTTGTAACAATTAGCAAACTTTGCTGAAAATATTGGTGGCTCTGGATTATAGTCTGAATTGTAGTTGCTCGGATTAATCCCTCTCCAACTGTCTTCTTTATATACGCACAGGCGACGAAGTGCAAAGTCATAGGTAAAATCATTAGCTTTAAACAAGAAACCAAACATTTACTAAAATTTGGGTTTTCGCTAAAAAGACTAAAAGAATCATCTAAATTTGGCGCAATGCCAAGAAATTTCTCATGTAAACACCAGTTGAAAAGATTTCATTAAACAATTATTGCCCGAACATTTTTTAAAGACTTACATATGCCGTGCTGTTTTTCAAAAAAAGATACCACTCTGTTCATTTTTGTAGATAATCAATAACGATATTTTAATTATAAATCATCAAAATCCTAAAGCCAACAACTTATAATAGGACAAGTACTAGTATGTACGATGTACAAGTGTAACATTTCGAAATTTTTGATTGTCAAAATTACGAATTTGCGCGCGAAATGTCAATCACGGTTCTGTTTGTTTTGTTGACAATGACGGGAACACATTTTATAGAGCGTTTCGCTTGCTCCCAAATTTAGCACCCTGCCTACATTACGCCCCCTGACTTCTTATGCTAGATTTACATTACCACGCCTCGCAATTTTGTATGACTTCAGAGAGAGAGATCAGTTACCTACAGTCAAGGATAATGATCTGTAAGACACACAAATCTTCATAAAAAAGTTATGGCGCCCTAAAATCAACTGTCAGGCTTGTCGTCTCACTCTTACACATCATTAGCCCTGTCTGTGGAAAAAACGGATCTCTCTCTCTCTCTCTGAAGTCATGCAAAATTGCGTGGGGTGGTAATGTAAACTTAGCATTAATAGTATATTCACACCGCACTGAAAACTGAATTTTCGACAAACAGTTTACGAAAACTCGTCGCTGCATTCACACCAAACACAAACTAGCTTTCGTTTGACGTTTCAATTATCTGTGAAACTAGCTATGAGATGTTGTTTGTGGCGACTAGACTTTTAACCAAACTTTTAACTAACCGCCGCTCGTTTTTGTGACGTTTTCATGGAAAACGATTTCAAACAACTCGTTTTGAAAACTGCAATATGTATGTTTCGACTCGGTGTGAATAGGGTATAAAGAGCTCAATCGACAATTTTTATCTAGGACGCTTTTAGGCCGTGTGTCAATTGGGCTAAATAATTATCCCCGGATAGTTT
Source organism: Cheilosia scutellata (assembly GCA_955612985.1). NCBI lineage: Eukaryota > Metazoa > Arthropoda > Insecta > Diptera > Syrphidae > Cheilosia > Cheilosia scutellata. The sequence continues at coordinate 77,055,812 of OY015314.1, forward strand.
TCTGACACTTATGAAAGTATGGAAAGAGAAGTTCACCAAACTCCAATCTAAAACAGAGATTTATCGAATTCTACGATATTAATTAATTGTGTTATTTCCTCTTCAACATTCTAGCAGAACTCAAGCAAAAGAAAACGTCAAAAAATTAGCCTATAGGATAATTTATGCGAGAAACAGATTGGCACAGCAACAGCAACTTTGACAGCCACAGCGCACTTTTTAGAGCCCCTGCTTTTTAATGGCATAAGTTACATTACCACAGCAACATCGACATCGACGTTAGAGCTAAGTCCTAAATTCAATGTTGCTGTGCAAATGCTACCAACACCACGGTGACTTTTTCAGTTTTCTCAACTTTCGAATGCTACCATACTGAAGGTGCAGCAGCATTACCAGATATGTATCTACAATTAAGTCCGCCATTATGTTTCAGCAGTTTACAAATTATTCTTATGTAAATTATTTAGGATATACTATTTTCATTTTCTTTTGATTTATGGTGGCTTTACATTACCACGCAGTCCTATCACGCAAAATTAAAGAGATGCTAAATACTAAAAAGTCTATAGACGGTAAGGGACAGCAACACCTAACATGCAAAAATACGTGACATGTATTTTGGTCGGCCATCTTGTTTACGTGATACGTATTATGGGAAAGATGTGCATGTTGATATTTTTATAGCGATGGCCTATGGAATTTATCAATCCTATAAAACAAAATGAACACTGCTATCATATGTTTTTACGATGCCATAATACCAAATGTTTGAGATTCCTCTGGTTCACATTTCCCGAAGAAGCTGTATAGTTAAAAAGTGAATAAGTCGGGCGCAATATAGTTTACTTACTTATCAAAAAGTTTTGGTATCCCTGAGTTTGTGTTAATGCCTGCTACAAGACTGCATTAAAATTTTAGTGATTAAGCATATAATTTAGAATTTTGTAGTACCAAAGACATAATTAGCTCTGTATTTTAGTTTACGAAATTCAATCATGCGACTTGTACTACAAAATTCTAAAATATAAGCATAATCATTAAACTTTTAATGTTGTCTTGTAGCATGCATAAAGACGAACTCAGGGATACCAAAAACTCTTAGATAGCTCGCTCCTATTTAAAGGAGCAGATGGAAAAGGATAATTTTGTCCATTTCCTAAGTAAGGAACAGGTGAACAGCGTCATCTGTATTTCCAAGTACTGGCTCTGACTGGACAATTTGAAGCTGCCATCGAATTTCTTTCGCGCACGGAGAAGTATAGACCCCATGCTGTACATATTGCTCTCGCTTTGAGTAAGCTGTTTCTGCTGGGTGGGCCGCGAAATGTCCAGGAACCTTTATGTAAGTAAAGTAAGGGTAAGTTAATTTTTCCACAATCAAAACAACAACAGTTGAATGTCTTTTCTCTTTGTAGTGGATTGTTTCAACAATTCGATTGCGATGAATTCGATTCTCGAACTGCAGCTGGCATGGTAGCCAAACACTTGGTCAAGAAGGGAATGTTAGATAATGCCATTAAGATGTTCGATATCGCTGGGGTAACTTCTATCACGAAAAGAAAATATCACCTCGCACTGGAAGTTTTGGCCAATACAAATCTTGTGCCAATGTCCATGAATGATTTGGAGGATTCTATAAATAACTTTAAGCGCATTGGAGGCGAGATCTGTAAGGTTATTCCCGACATTCTTTTGGCAACAATGGACATTTTGTACATTCAGTACCTACAAGAGTGTTCGTGGCAAGGAAGGTAGCGGCTTTATAGACATATCAGAAAAGATAGGGTAAGTTCCTTAAAAATTATGCAGCTAGATTGCTAGATTACTATGCTTTTTCTTCTAGCAACTGGCACATTTGGGAGAAAAGGCTAAAGCACTGACAAACATAGCAGCCAGAATTCCATACCGTATGCCAGGCGATACAAATAATCTTCTTGTGCAAACGGAAATTTTAATGCATTAATAATTGGTTTTTTGTACTTTATTTTCTATTTTAATAAATTAATTATGTGAAGCTTAAATATTTGCTAAAAAATAATAAATATATCAATACCGTTGCCTTTATTAAATTCATTTTTCACTTTTAATTTAATAAGTACCACAACAAAACCGAAGAAAAAAAATTTATTGTTTACATCTGAGCTGTCAAATCTCCATAAAAAAGTTATAGCAGCCTAGATTCAACTGTTAGGCTTGTGGTCTCACTCCTACACATCATTAGCCTTGACTGTGGAAAAAACGGATCTCTCTCTCTAAAGTCATGCAAAATTGCGTGGCGTGATAATGTAAAGCCAGCTGCTTTTCATTTTCGATCGAAAAAAAAATCAATTCTTTTTTTTTGTGTTCCGTGTCAGTACACGGACTTTCACTAATAATACGTATAACATACGTATTGCATACTGTCGGTGTAAGTGAAACGAGTTTTCTAATTCAATCGTCGCGAGTTTTATGTTTGATTGGGCAGCAGAAATCTGAAATAAAAATATTAAATACCCAGTCGAAAATGCCACCAGATATGTTTTTAGTATTTTATACTTTAGCTACCACCAATTATATACTGGTACGTACCTACTGTTACTAAGTACGAAAGTTGAGAGAACACTCATGAATAATGAATATTAGATCACAACATGCGCATTATTATTTGTGATTGATCTAACATTTTACAGGTTGCCATGTAATAGCCGTGTTGTCCCTAATATTTAAATTATTAGGAAATCCTATAAAATATAATATTTTCGCTTTTAAGCCCAGTATCCTACTTACTTACTTTACTTACTTATCGGGCTCCCGACCCGTGAAGAGTCTCTGCCTGAGACACTGCAGCCTTCCATCCTCTACGATCCCGGGCACGCTGCTTCCAGTTGTCGAGACCAAGCGCTCTGGCATCTGCGATGGCTTGGTCTTTGAAACGGAGGTTCGGTCTTCCTTGTCTTCTCGAACCTGGGGGCTGGGATTCGAAGATCCTCTTAGCTGGAGCATTATTGTCCATTCGCTCGATGTGGCCGAGCCAATGTAGTCGACGTGTTTTGGCTTTTTGGACTACATCCACATCTTGGTACAGCTCATAGAGTTCGCGGTTGTATCTTCTCCTCCATTCGCCCTCCTCGCACACAGGACCAAAAATCCGCCGAAGTATTTTTCTTTCGAAGGAGCCCAGTATCAGCTCTCCCTTCTTGCTTATCGTCCAGCACTCGGCGCCATAAAGCAGAACTGGCAGGATGAGGGTTTTGTAGAGCACACATTTCGTCCTTCGAGTTAGGAGTTTTGAACCCAGTTGTTTTGCCAAACCGAAGTAGCAACGGTTTCCTAGGGTAATTCTTCGCCGGATCTCCACTAGGGTGTCATTCGTGGAGTTCATGTTTACTCCGAGGTAGGTGAACTCCTTAACTACCTCGAAGTTGTTGCTATCAATAGTGACGTTTTGTCCTAGGCGGTGGACAGATGCTTGTTTGTTTGTTGATAGCATGTACTTAGTCTTGTCCTCATTTACTTGATAGCCCAGTATCCTGCTCGCGCTAAATTTTATCATCCATACAAAAATGTCTATAGAGATAAAATTTAGCGAGGCAGTTTAGCAAAGCAGTATCCTGTTCGCACGCCAAATTCTTATTTCCATATAGATGCGACACACTAATTGTCATTCGAGTATAACAATATTTTTGTATGGGAGATAAAATTTAGCGCGAGCTGGGCTTAAATTTTGACTTTTCTGAAACAAAACAAATTATGAATCAACTATTTCATGGAATACTTGAAAATCGATGTGAATAGAAAAAAAGTGAAAAAAATAACAAAAATCAAAGTACATGTGGCAATAAAATATGGGTGTGTGTCCTATCTATATCCTGTACAACGAATTTAGCGAGCATTTATCTGTGCTGTGGAGAGAGGTGCGGTCGCTAAGATTTAGCGCGAGCAGGATACTGGGCTTTACCATTTATTTTGGTAGATAAAAGGGTAATCTGGTAATGATGTGTTGCAATCAACTGGCAACAAATTTGTTTTCGTCCCTTGTCAAAATTGCTGTATGTATTTCATGGGACTCCATGGGACGAAGATGCTGTTGCTGTGGTAATCTGTTTCTCGCATTATTATCTTGCTCCCGGAGCAGTGTCAAGTGTCAGAAAATTATCCGACGATAATTATTTAGCCCAATTGACACACGGCATTATAAACAGAAAATTTCACATTTTATTAGTCCAAGAGGAGGATAATTAATTATCCCATCAAAATGTATTCAGAAAACGAGTTTGTAAACAGTTTAAATAACGAAATTTCGAATTCCAATTTTTTTCCGCGACCGAATACACCCTTGGCGCGAATTGTCAAAGTTTATTCGCAATCCACATCATTTAATTCGTGTTCCACAAACAGGCGAATAAAACATTCGTTCGAACCTAACCTCAAGCTAAACATTGCGGGTAGAAACTGATGGCTGAAGTTCGCGAACTGCCGCGACCTAGAAAAGTGTTCATGTGAACGGAATGTCAAAACTTGCGAATATTCGTTTGTTCGTATATAAGGCGTATTTTTTTTGAGAATCTATAGCTAGCTCACTTTTACTTTTACATGCAAAACAGGTCACTTTTGGTTTTGTTATACTCACTTCCAAAAAAAATACTGCTATAAGGTCTGTTTTTTTCCACATCTATCTCAGTGAAGTAAAGTAAAGTAGGATTTTTAACACGCAATTACAACAACTATATAGAGTCTCGAATGTGTCAAACAGTTCGTAGTTGTTGTAATTGCGTGTTAAAAATCCTACTTTACTTTACTTCACTGAGATAGATGTGGAAAAAAACAGACCTATAGTTAATCGCTCTCATGTGAATGGTCCTTTATAGCACTTTACTACTCTACTTCATTTTATGTACAACTGGAAAGTTATAAATTTTCTGTAAAGTGGAAGCACTCATTCCAGTTTCAAGCCAAATAATCAAAATGGAGTAAAATAAACTGTCATTCGTATTCCATAGTTGATCGCGTCAAGTCGCACTTCCACTTTGTTCGAAACGGTTGCTCAAAGACAAAATAAAAACTGACATTTTTTATTCATCACTGTATTTGGGTGTGGTGTAGTGGTTTTAAAATTTTGCGTTCTTTGTGAAAATAATTTTTATAAAAATCTTGTTTAAAGTGATTTCAATAGTCCAAATGATGAAATCGTTTACTTTGTCAATCGTACTTTCATTTCTCACGTTGTTATGTACCTGCAGTGATGCCCAAAGAACTCCAACTATTTCCTACATCACACAGGAGCAAATCAAAGATATCGGTGGTACTGTAGAATTTGATTGCTCTGTACAGTATGCAAAGGAGTATTCGGTAGTTTGGATAAAAATGGATAGTGAGCCTGTTTTCCTATCCACGGGCAGCACCTTAGTTATAAAAGACTCTCGCTTTGCGCTTCGATATGATCCGAATTCGTCTACATATAAACTGCAAGTTAAAGATATTCAAGAGACTGATGCTGGAATGTACCAATGTCAAGTAGTTATTTCAGTCGTCCATCGTGTGACTGCTGGTGTTAAACTATCCGTAAGGAGGCCACCTGTTATATCGGACAATTCTACACAGTCAATTGTAACTTCCGAAGGGAATGAAGTACAAATGGAATGCTACGCTGGTGGTTATCCAACTCCAACAATTACCTGGCGTCGGGAGAACAACGCCATCTTACCAACAGGTAACAAATGCGACTAAGTATTTGGCGACAACATTTCTTAAATCAGGTGTACTGTATATATAATTTAGTATGTACTATGTGCGAGTATTGTGTTATTCCGAATTCAGTGTGCCCCCAATAAAAACGGAATTAAAATATGACCCCCTAATTGACAATGTTTGTCTGTTCATCGATTTTAGTAAGAACCCCTTCTGGTATGCGGTATGCCGTGCATGAATCATACATTCAACCATACGTATACATAAAAGAACAGAATTGTTAATGAGAATAATTATTTATTTTGATCTTCGCTGAACCTTTTATAATTGACTTACGTTTGTCATTTTATAAAGATACTGGCATGTAAGGTGTAAATACATTTTGAAAAATCAATATTTTTGTGTAAAAAAAAAAAAAAACCTTAGAGACGCTTGGTTTTAAGAATGAACATAATCGACATGAATTGATACATATGCGCGAAATTCATGAAACTTCTTTCAAACACCCGCTAGATATGTATCTTAACTTCTTAAGTCTTAACTACATTTAAATTATTAGGTATGCTATGCTTTTTGAGCACTTTATGTCGATAAAGCTTACCTACAGAAAAAAAAAGTACATAATATACATACTGTTGTGTTTAATCAAAACACGCCATTTATTTAGGTAAATTCTACCTCGATGCAGCTGTCAGTTCACCAAAAGAGCTTGTCGTTTTTCTAACAAACTGCGGCATCATGGATGAGCTCTAATTCAGTATATACCTCCCACTACAATGTTATCTTATATAGGTATTAAATCTTTATTAATAAATTAAGTGTTGTCCAAAAAGCAAGCACAATTATGGTATACCTACATCTATTTTCAATTCAATAATAAATAATTTTTGCGCATACGCATTTTTAGAGAATATTTTTCGGTTCTGCAAAATAAAATGTTATTGTACCTGTTGCAGGAGAGCAGGTGTAATAAAATAATATAAAATATACCGTGTATTTCGTCCGCATTGTGATTGATTTTCCATCATTCAGGTATATCTATCAAGTGTAGCTACATACATTATATGGAGTGGGACGCATGGGATTGCGAGGGTCACAATCCATAGTGGCGCACTATACCTAACACATACCGCTGGCTATTATATTAACTCATAAAAACCTAGTGTAGTACCTACCTATATATTTTCTACCTGAATCTGAATATGCACTTATTAAGTACAGCAATAAAGAGTGTCTCTCCAAACGAAGTTTTAGCACCTGCAGATGCAATGAATAAAAAAAGGTAACCAAATCTTACGATTATTGTAATAGATACCGGGAACAGAAGAAAAAACAAGTTAGGTATCAAGAGTATGACGACCATTCCCTACCCAGCAAAAAAATGTTCATGTGATTTGTTTTTGGTGAACATGTTTTGTGTTTGCTTTTCATTTTATATACGATACGCAGTGTCTTGTAGGTATGTACATATTTAAAATTAATATTCCGCAATTTATTTCCGTAGAAATATATTTTTAGCAGAAAAATAATAGAAAAGTGAAAATGTTAATAGGAGACAAATCATAAAAAGGGAAACTATGAAGATTTACTGAAACGTACCTATTAAACCACTAAAGTTGTTTGTTTGGAAACTCATTTAAAATTCAGGTTAAACAATAATTACCAAAGCTGATTTCACATTGTATGTAGCAAGAAATTTGATGGGTACAAATTTGTCAGCGATTGCGGTTTCTACAGTTTGTTCTAATTATAGTAGGAGAGCCAGTGACATTTTTTAGTGATGATTTATTTAAGGTCTATTTTTTGAGAGAATATTGTGGGAGACTTAACTAAGTATCATCCATGAGGATGGATCCCGGTAGCGGTATGGGAGCGAAGCAGAACGCCCTTAAGTTGTAAAAAAAGTGCATAAAATTATTATTTAGTTAAGGCTGACATTTGACTCCCAACGCGTCGTGTGAGCAACGAACTTTTTATTATTTAGTTAAGCTTAATTTTTTAATATGTTGTTAGGGCAATCATTTCAAGTATACACTTTCATTGGCGTTGTGTCCTCTGCCCCAGAATTATTACCTATTGTTAAGAATGATTCAAATATACATACATACATAGATGTTAATTTAGTTCATTTATTTGAAATGAAATGATTTAGTACGAGTTGTGTATTTTTCTTGAAGGTGTCATTTTAGCGCTCATTCAGTATTAATAACGAGTCAGTATATTGACTATATGGCAATCAAACATTATGAATAAGGAGCTAGATAACGAAGTATCTACGTGAATTGTATGAATATTTTTTATACAAGTTGTTTTTTTTTAGTCAATTAAACATGGTAGAACTTAAATAAATTTTCAATATTTATCAGTAATATAGCTGATACTTGAAAAGCAGTGGTGTTTTTAAATTTTTTTATTTACTGTTAAATCCGCATACCTGATTCACTGTCACTCTTGCGACCTAAGTCACTTTCATTGGAACTTTCAGTTAGTATTGCCCGTCCCAACTTAAGTGAAAATTTCTTACGCAGGTCTCTTCACATTAGGGATTTTATTCTTTTAGCGACAACAAAACAACTTTTCCAACCAGAACTATAGCTAAACAAAAAAGTGTGCCCATTTCAAACAACAAACATACCCCTGCTGCGAAGACATCTCTCTCGATCAACGATCGACCAATGACTGATTGTCCACGTTGCTTTTGCAATTCAACAGAGATAGTGGATATTTATTACATATGCATCTTTGGTATCAGTTTCTTTTTAATCTTCGTTTAAGAACCCCAACCGACCTTCATTAACCGTGTCTACATTTTTAACTCCGTACATCCGGCAGATAAATTCTTCTAAAACAGGAAACACTGCAGAAGTATCTTCAAATGCTTTTTGGTAACCATCGAAAGCTTTCAATTTTAGTATTTAGTTTCTAATATTATATCGTAGACAGTATTAATGTTTTCGATGGATATTGTTTTTAATATGTAGTTCAATTAAGTTTAGGTTGGAGAGTCTTTTACAGATATGTATTGTTAATTTGCTTACATACTAAGAGATGGACCTCTCGCCGTTAGGGAAGATATGTATTTTTGTAAATATTTATACACTATTTCAGCGTATTGACGTTTTCAATACATTTTCTGGAGATCGACTTATCAATGTTAAGCATTTTTCCTTTTTGACAATTATTAACTGTTAACCATTGCTCATAGGTACGTTAGTTTATTATTCTCACTTAATTTTGTTTGACCATTTTTGTATGACAAAAAACGGCTTTTACTACAACTTCTGTTGATCGTACATAAAAAAGTTGCTTAACATAATTTTTACAAAATTTCTCTAAAAAAAATACAAATCTATTAAGTTAAAGTTTTGAGTAAAAAGCATTTTAAGTAAAAAATGAAACAACAAATTTTCAAAATTTTGAGTTTAAGGAGCCATAACTTTTTTGTAGCTGAACAGATGTCCCCGAAGTGCTTAAGACTTGTATGCGCTACTAAATTCCCTTTTCAAAATTTATAAAAGAATGTTTGTAGCTATAATAGTTTAGAAGTTACAGCGTTTTAAGTGGTAACACCTCCAAATTAGAGATCACCTACTTTGACTCTTTATGTGTGTCTGGCGGGAAGTTTGGCCCATCCGATTGGACTGGCTGTATTGATATAGTTCTCTGAGTTTGATATATAAAAATCAAGACTGAGAATATAAGTGAAGTTACATTATTTTTTTGGGAGCTTTAAAGCGTCTGGTAAAAGTTAGCGCCGACGGAAAGTGTCTGGCAGTATTGATTATTCATTTTTAACAATATTCTCTAAAACATAAGTAAAAATCAGCACTGAGTCTTTAAGAAAAGTGAGCTCCGTTTTTACCTACCTTTACCACCTCGTACCTGGGAATTGGCCGTCGCTCCAACCTGGCAGATATGCATACAATGAAAGCCTATACTACGACTACTTTATCCCATACATTTTATTTGTGAGAAAATAAGTAACGTCTGGCTGGGGCCCTGGGATCTTGCTTTATAATGTAATAGGGTAAAGGCAGGAGGATTTGACATGTTAGCGGTTATTTATTTATTTAATATTTTTAGATACAAGTACAATTTCAAATTTATAAATTTAACATAGGTAAGTTAATCATTAATTTGTCAGTTTAAATAATTTTTCTAAAGTTATAATATCTTTATTTCTAATCCCTTCCTGAATGTCAATTCTGTCTTGGGTTTCGTCATACAAAATAAGGGCCAGTAGGTTTGTTTGACGTGGACCTTAGGGCGCAATGGGTTAGCCCTAAGGCGTTCGATATAGCATTTGTGTGAAATCATGTTTTTGTGAATTATTGACTTGTGCAGCACTAGTAAATGTTAAAAGAAATGTGTTTTTCAACATTACAATCATTATTTAAACAAATTTAATGTTATTGCTTATGTTAAATATGTACATTACTAAATTTTTTTAGTGACAGGTCTCAGGGTTGCATTTTTCGTGTTCAACGTGAAACTAAATTTCTGGGGTTTCCTTGGGTTTTTTGCCAGCCACGAAAATTCACTGAAAAGATACGTTTTTAAACCTTAAACAAAAATGTGTAGTGCTAGAAGATTTAAGAACTGGAACGTCCTATCGATACATTGCAAAAAAAAAAATCGGAATCGCTATATCCATGATTATGGGAATAAAAATAAAGTTAAGGACATCACTTCGCGAGTGTATAAAACATCGAAAACTTTCCTCCGGGCGACATAGTATGTAGTGTTTTTGTGTATGGCTATCTATACGTTCTTCTTTAACTAAATGTTGATGCTTGAAAATATGAACGGGACCTGTTTTATATCTGTTCTTCTTCCTTCGATCCTTCCCTGCAGCATTAGTTGGAGGAGTTGGTATTTTCTGTTTCTCATTATGTGACCGAGATATTGGAGTTTTCTTTCTTTGATGGTAATGAGTATTTCTCGTTTTTTCCTTACACGTCTTAACACTTCTTCATTCGTGATCCTGTCAACTCAGGAAATTCGGAGAATTCTTATGTAGGTCCACATTTCAAATGCTTCTATTTTCCTTGTTGTAGCGCTATTTAGAGTCCATGTCTCTGCTCCATAAAGACGAACCGACCAGACGTAACATTTTACAAATCGCACTTTGAGATGTAAGTTAATCTCTCTGCTCATAAGAGTTTTCTTTATCTTGCAGAACGCTGATGTCGCTTGTTCGATCCTGCATTGTATTTCTTTGGAAGGGTTTGCTTTTGTGTTGATTACTGTTCCCAAATATTTAATGGTGGCGACTCTTTCCACGGAGTTGTTTATTTTAAACACATAGTTTTGTGTTACTTGGGTCTTTTCAAACACTATGAATTTTGTTTTGTTTGCATTAATTTGTAACCCGTATTTACTTTCCGTATTGAGATTGTTCATTGTGATGTTAAGTTCATTGATGTTATTTGCCAATATAACTGCGTCGTCTGCATACCTTATGTTGTTGGCTGGAAAACCGTTGATTTTTACTCCGCGGCTTGGGTCTACTGGTAGGTTTTTGAACATTTCTTCTGAATACATATTAAAAAGGAGCGGAGATAGGATACACCCCTGTCTGACTCCTCTCCGAATTTCAATCTCCTCTGATTCATCACCTTCTATAACTACTTCGGCTTTTTGATTCCAGTACAGATTTTCTATATTTTTGACATCATGCAACATAACTTATGTCAATTCCCAACGAAAACCACACAAAACACGACAAACGATTTATTATACCTCCAAATAAACACACCTAATTGCATTAACAGGCAGTAAGAGATACAATTTACGCAAAACACACTCCACGAAGACCGATGATAACAGGCCAAATTTCAATAAACAGCATAATGAGTATTTAGAGCAATCTGCCGGCATGACCCTATTTTGACGGCTAGAACATGCAACCTGATCTTACCATACATAAAAACTGAAAATGGCAAATGATTCCCATTGGCATCATCAATGCATCGATTAACACCAAAAAATGTTTTCCGACAGCTTAAAAAATTAACATTTACGTAGGCTTTGTATGTATGTATTCAATTTGCCCTAAGTTTAAACAGAATTAAAATCTGGTGTGTACATCAATAATTATTCCATATTGGCATTTTGTCAATATTTTGAGTTTATTCAACTTATTAGATCTTATTTTTTGTGTTTACGTTGTATTAGTATTAGAGATCTTTAGATTTAACATATAAGCGTAATTTTTGATAAGTCTGATGGTCCGTTTATCCTAGCGACTGGTGGTTTTTCTGGATCCACCCCAACTATGAACACTTCCGCGAATTCAGAATTGATAAATTACAGTATGGTTTATGTCAAATTAATTAGTAACAAAGGTTAGAAATTCGGCGTTATTAAAATCAGAGGCTATTTTTTTTCTTTTATTTGCTCGGAATATTTATTGCGTGCCGTTTTAAAACTGTTTTTTGAATCAATCAACTTAACATTTTTTGGAGAACAGTGCTTGTTCCTTTTAAAATCGACCATAATAAATGCAATAAAGAAACTTCGACCCTTTCGGAATGTACATATTACATATTATGTATATGAAGCAGGAAATCATTGCTGCATTCTATTTCAAATGAAGGGTGTTTTTATCTCCCCCATTGTTTGTACAAAAGGCAATAAAAGCACATAGGTACATACACGGAATTGCAAAAATATTAGCGTCACTATTTTGAAATTATTTAAGTGGAAATAAATTGTAAGAAAGGCAGCTAGGACTACTTTATACTTATCTGTATAATAAAATAATATTAATAATAATAAAATTGTACTACAACGAGCATTATTTATTTTAATTTTAATTCTATTCACTCAAAAGTATTATGTAAAAATAAAATAAATAGTTGGCGCAACAGGTCCATATAGGCACCCTAGGCCTAACTTCTCACAACCTGAGTTTTTTTTTGGACATTACGCGAAATCCGAACGGCTGAATTGAGAAGCTTTCCCAGGAGAGTTATACTCTCTGATATTTGGTATTTTTTTTTTTAGTCTAATGGTTTATGTATAACTTACTAAACATTTAAATTAGACCACTAGTCGCCATTTGTATTCTCTTTAGTATTTAGTACCTAAAATACTATTCGAAGATTATAACAATTTTATATTATTCCAGATAGCGCAACATATGTCGGTAACATTTTAAAGATCAACTCTGTGAAGAAAGAAGACCGCGGAACATATTACTGTGTAGCGGATAACGGTGTGAGCAAGGGTGATCGACGTAATATTAACTTAGAAGTTGATTTCGCTCCCGTGATTACCGTTCCACGTCCCCGTCTTGGCCAGGCCTTACAATATGATATGGATTTGGAATGCCACATCGAAGCTTACCCACTACCAGCTATTGTTTGGTTAAAGGATGATATTCAACTTTCAAATAATCAGCATTACAGCATTTCTCATTTCGCTACCGCGGATGAATTTACCGACTCTACTCTGCGAGTAATTACAATCGAAAAGCGACAATATGGCGACTATGTATGCAAGGCTGTAAATAAGCTTGGTCAAGCCGAAGCCAAAGTAAACCTCTTCGAAACGGTTATCCCAGTGTGCCCACCGGCCTGCGGACAAGCGTACTACGGCGGTGCTGAGCATGTAGCTGGTACAACATTTGCTATTTTGGGAATATTATTGGCCACCCTATTTGCTAGATAAATAACGAAATTATAGGTGGCTCTCATCTAGTTCTCATATTGTTTTTTTGTTTAAACGTAAATTATTTAGTTTGTAATGTGAACTTGGTGGACATATTATTTTTAAACATTCCGGTCCACAGCACATACATACATGTTAATTCCGATAATGTACATTCCATTGAACCCCGTCCATTTTTCGTTGTTACACATATAGAAATACATACATGTTTATGAATCTCAAAATTGTGTTCATGACAATTTTAGGTTAGCACTTTTGTGCAATTTTTTCTTTTATTTTTAAATTTGCGAATATTTACAATAATTTTATTTAAGAATAAACGAAAGTTGTGAGACAGGATTTTACAATTCATATTACATCACACAAAAAAGTGCACATTTGAAAAAAAAAAACGACACGAATTGTAAAAAAAAAAACAATACAATGTCAAATATAGTGTTAGTAGCAGTTATTATATAAGATGACAATTTTTACAAACGAGAAAAAAAAAATCAAACATTTTTAATTGATTACAAACAAATAGTGTTTGTACTTTTTATATGAGCATATCACAAAGCCCCCAAAGCCTCTTTTTTAAATTAAAAATCAAATAAATAATAATTATAAATTTATACACAATATACAGACATTATACATTATTATAAAGATATTTATGTAGTAAAAATATTTGGCCTTAACAAAATGTTAATTATAAGTAAAAATAAATTTGTAGACTTGTAAAATGTTGTAAACGTTTTTACGCGTTGAGGACAAATAAACGATTGTAAAAAAACAACATATTATTTCTTTCGTTTCTCTGAAGAAAAGCTAACTACAGCGAAAATGATTGGTCTGTGACCCGGAGGGGGACAGCAATACTCTCCCACCGGCCACAAAGAGAAACGAATAATATCAGAGTTTCTTCTCCACTACACCAAGAAAAGGGGTTTCTGCTTGGTAGTACAATGGACCGAGCAAAAACGAACCAGTAAACCATGTTTGTGTACACCAGCGGCGATAATTTGAACCGTTCTAGATACACAAATTTGACAGATCAGCGAAAAAATATATGCAAAAGAAGATAAGCGACATTAAATATTGTGAAAAATAAATACATTTGTTAAGTAAAAACATAAAAATAAACTCATAACTCATAACTCCAATAATGGAAAATAAAGAAAAAGTATTGCATCGAGCGTCTCATTTTCTTCTTTCACCAGCTTTGCACGAGCAAGTACATATCCAAAGCGTTCAAGACTTTGTAAGATGTCTTAGTTTAATTTCGTAAGGGTTTGAAGTCATGGAGGATGCATTTATGAACAGACCAGTTACATTACTGTTTGCTGAATCTGAAATCACACCTATAACATAGATCCAACCAGCCTTGATGAGCGGCATAAAACGATCCAGATCCAGTCGCTAGATCGTTTTATGCCGCTAAAATATTATGCAATATCACAGATGGTTATCGACCAAATCTAAGATAAATCTCTGTTAGTTTGTTCCGCCATTGGTATTTGCGATAATGCTGCACAATAAATGGAATATTAACAATTATTTTTAAAGAACTTTAAACGGTTAAAAAAAGAGTCTAATCCAAAAAACAAACTTGTTTACACGAAACCAACACAAGTTTTTCGTACCATTTTTCAACGATTTAAACACATTTTATGAACCCAGTGTTATTCTATTTTTCATAAACAATACCTGCATTTTAGACCGTTTACATCGAAATAGTTTTTCAATTATAAAATAAAAAAAAATTACATGTACAAAAATACACGTACCACTTACCGATGACAGATTCCTGTGTATCTGAGAGGTTTCTTTTCCTCGACACAAGATATCGCAGGCCAACTTGTATATTCGTTAATTCCCGCTGGCGTTTGTCGTAAGCAACTCGTTTCACTACGTTTTTTTGTCGGTGTTTGCAACTTCGTTGTCACTTTTGTATGGGATTTTTCGTTCCACAACAGCAGCGTAGGTTTAGACAAATTTTTTCACACAATGGCAACGCATTAACCGGACGAAACTCTTCACATCATCGACTACATGGACTGCTAGCAGGCGATTTCTTTGAAGCAAACATAAGCACTAGCCCTTTTGGTTCACGGCGGAGAGAAACGAAAACACTCAAATGTCATCGAGCAATTCGTGCGATTTTGTTTGAGTGCTGAGTGTGCCATCTGTTATAGAACGTTCGAAATAATTTGAATTAGTCGTTATTTTGCGCAGTTTCAATGTTTCTACAATGGATGGCACTGTGTTATATTTAAAAAATAGCAATGGCGCGCAGTAGCGCAGTGGTTAGTGTGGTGGACTACTGTGCGAGGGATCCCAGGTTCAATCCCCGGAAAAACACAAATTACATCTTAAGGTTTTTTCTACTGCGCCACCTCTCGCGAACGTCTGACAAACATCCGAGAATATGACTGTCCTGAAAAAGCTCAATTCAGCCGTTCGGACTCGGCATAAAATTGTAGGTCCCTTCCATTCGTTCCAAAAATAGAAACTCACACAAAACGAATGGTTGCGAGAAGCTAGGCCTTGGGTGTCTACCGCCTGTTGCGCCGCCTATTTATTTTTTTTTTTAATGGCGCGCAGAGGTTTCATACTTTCGCCGCACTGAACCAAAAGGGCTCTAGCGCTTGGCCAAAATAGTGCATGTCTTAATTCCAGGCATTTATGCCCAATGAGCGGCAGCCAGCCCGTTTCCTTATTGGGTCCAACATGTTCTGCAGAGAGACAATCTATTAAACACACACGAAAACAGACTGACGTGATTGGTGTACCTCAATAAATTACAGCAATAGTACATCAATGCAGGGACATTTAAAAAATCACAGGATAACAATGAGCCAATTTACATTACATTATTACGAGACAGAGGTACCTATATACCCTAGATACGGATACGGTTTAACAAACTCAGCTAATGACTGTTCTAGGGCTTGTCAATCACATGTATGTTACCAACATTGAACAAGTAGGTACAAGATTCCCTGTTGGATTTAGTACTTAACACCCAACATGGAACAACCCATAATTTGATCATAACTCCAGAACAACTACGCAAACATCTGAAGATATTCGTCGAGCATCGATTGAAAGAAATCGAATAGCTTTCTATTTGATTCAAAATCTAAATAGGCAATAGTTAATGCTGGCTACTTTAGATCCTATCAATTCGTTGTGTATGATGGCTTCTGTTCTGACCAAATTAAAAACAATAATTCCAAATATGATTCTCAATTTTAAAAAGGAAATTATTTTATTTTCTAAAACATGAACTTAAAGACCTATAGGCACTATTTCAACAACTGTTTCTTAGATTTTGGTGTAGAAATCGTTTTTAACTGTACCCTTCTTGGAACTTTATGCTCTGGTGTTATTTGTACATTACTTGGCTTCTGTGTAGCGATTGGCCTTTGTGACGCGCAATCTTCTGGGGCTTCTTCTACTGTTTCCTCGTAAACCAAACGAATATCTTCGGTGCAACCACTACTGATTTCTGCAGTACTAACTGGATTTAATTTGCAATTTTGTAAAGATATTGCGTCTTTGATGTCTTCTTCCGCATCATCTGCTTTTAAAGGCCAAGCGTCCAAAGCTTCCTCAACAATTGCAGTTTTTTCTACGGCTGTTGGTATAAGCACCCGAGGTTGACGACGGATTGCAATGGGTTTCGCTTTTTTCGCACATTCTTTAGTATGCAGAGAAATATCATTTGGTTTTGATAACGTTGCGCTAGACTTTTCAGTGCCAATATCCAGTCTTAAATTACGCGAAGACGGTGTAGTAGTGTTACTACTCGGTGTTCTAGGATGTCGCCGAACAACAATCGGAGTAGCTGGTCGACTTATTTTTTCCGGAGATTCGAACTTTTCATCTGACCTTATGATATCTTTGTCAAAAATTATATCATTCGACAGCTTTTCTATTTGGTAACCATCTTTTTTTTTATTATTTTTGATGGAATTGTTTGATTCAAGTTTTTGATTGAGATCCAGATTAATATCCTTTTGTTTGTTCTTTAAATAATTTGTTTCCTTTGCCATCTCTGTTGGCTGACAAGAATCTAATTCAGTGTATTCCTCACCAAGTTCACCACTTTCAAATGTTATCAAGGAACAAAACCCATCTGTACTCGATACAATTAAAATTCTGCCATCGTTCGACCAAGTAATGTCTGTTAGACGAGTGTAGTGGATGTTAGAGATAAGGCCGAATGGCATTTTCTGTTGAGTGTCATAGAGATATACAGAACTTTTAGTAGCAATTGCAAATATGATTCGATATGGAAGAGGAACTGTTGTTGAACCAGTATCCATTTTGCTGCGTAGCTGGAATAAAATAGGACAGCATTTAACTGCAACAGTATATTGATCGGGTGACGGCAATACTATTGATGGTTGCTTAAGAGAATATCGACTAAAAATATATGTAGTATGAAGAAGATGTGAAACACCATCATAATCAACTACTCCAGCTGGAGTAAATAGAAGTTTACCATCCGGAGAGAAGCATAATCGACGAAAGAATGTCTGCAGTGTATCATCGTGATATAAGCGAACCTTTTTGGCATGCAACTCATTCTCTTGGGGCACAGGCAAAGCTGCTTTGCTAACTCTGTGCACGACTTTTTTCGTTTGTATATCAAATATCCTTAAGAATCTGTAAAAAAAAAAAATATTTGTCATGAAATCAACGTAATAACGCCCACTATTTATTAATTTTTACCGATCAGTACTCAAGGTTGCAATATATTGATTTTTAGGATCCCATGCCACTCCCTGTACAAATCCTTTGTGATCATTAAGAATAGATGTGGATTTACCCTTTTGTACATCCCAAACTATAGCAGTATTATCCACAGAGCCACTTACAATAAATTGCGAGTTTGGAGACCAGCTCAAGTCGTAAATATCTTCCATATGGCCGCGTAGTACTTTTAACGTTATCCAGATTTCTTTGTCGTGTTCGTTCGCACTATCCCTGTCTAATATGTTTATTGGTTCACTATCTTCCTTCTGTTTCCAAATAAATACAACACTTTCATCGTCACCGGAAGCTAACAGCTCTCCATTTGGAGACCATTTTACAACATTTACAGCCCTCTGATGCCTGGTTAAATCGGCGGCAACATCCAAGTTTGCTTCGCCAGTTTTAGTAAAAGAGAGACTCCATATAAGAACATGCGAGTCCGTGCCACCTGAGGCGAGGCGATACAAGTCTGACTTTTCTACCCTTGGCTGTATATCAACACTTAAAACTGGATCACGATTGTGCCAGGATATTTCAGGAATTTTGCACTTCATTTTATTCAAGATTTTAAAGAAGATACTATACAAAAACACCTACAAATTAAAACATTAACAACTCCCAATATTTTGCCGCCAACTTTATTTTATTTTGGCCTGTTCCTTTGGAGAACTTTAGAATAGCACTGTATGTAACTGCAATGGGTTTCGTTTACTTAGGTATGTCGATTGTCGAGTATTATTGGCAAGACACGATTTACACGCTGCATAAACCCTATTTATACACTGCGTGCTTTGTCGTACGACGCCCTTCATAATTCTCTTTTTGGTCTTGGTTCATTTATACGTTCAGTGTTTTCACTTTAGTGCCTTGATGTTCATTGTCTTTGTTTGCCTAATTTCTCATGCGTCGTTCGCGGTGCTAGCTGCATTTTCGTAGCGCAGACCACACTCAATAGGGTATTTCGCGAAGCTATCCCTTTCAGAAGTGTTTCTCTTTCTCTTTCACTGAAATGTCAAAAAAACTTGTAGGAAAGCAAACGAAATTTTAAATGGCGGGAGATAGGTTTTGCCCATTTTATTTGTGAAAAGTTTATAATAATGTGCCAAATACAAATTGAAAAATTGCAGTCTTGAAATTTAGAGTTTCTTAAAAGTGTTTACAAAAGTTGAATAAATAAATTTGTAGAGATTGTTTCAAAAAATCCAAAACTAATTTAAACCCTATCTCCCGCCATATAAAATTTCGTTTGTTTTCCTACAAGTTTTTTTAACTGTCACTTTGTTTTTTTTTTTCTCATTTGACACTGACGTTGTCGCGAACTACCCTATTCAAAAATAAAGCAAATGCTGACGTTTAGGGCGACCGAGTACGACGGCCCAACGCATAGAATCCGTCGAATCCGTTGCGGCAGAATACACAGCAGCTTATGGTATGACCCATAAGCAACGCACGTGCCGGATGCGACGGATAAAGTAGGTTTACTTTCTACTTTTCTGTCCGTCGCATCCGTTGACACTTGGCGCATCGTGAGAGGACGCGACGGATTCTATGGGTTGGGCCGAGCGTAGGCATGATGGAATAAGTATAAGGTGGTCTCGTCGGCTGCCGACTCGTTCGTTTTTTGGTCCCTTAACGCTTCGTTAACGTACACTTACTACGCTGAATAAAGAGAAAAACGTGTCGTTAAGGGACTACTTTTTGCCGACGAGACCACCTTATACTTATTCCATCATGAGCGTAGGTACGCAGAAAATGACGAAGAGAGCGAAAAGAGAACACAAGAATCGGATGGGAATTTGCGTCCCATATGTGTTCGGCTATCCCCTTTAGACCCCTTTTACACGCAGAGTTTTTTCACTTTAGTGTCGAGAATGTGTTGGTAAAGGGGATGAAAAGTGCAGGGGATAGCCGAACACTGATGGGCCGCGAATTCCCATCCGATTCTTGTATTCTCTTTCGCTCTCTTTCGTTATTTTCAGCGTTGCTTTATTCTCAAACCGTACTCAGTCGCGATAGACGTCTGCATTTGCTCTATTTTCGAACTGTATGCGGTCTGCGCCGCGAGCGACGAATGAGAAAAAAAGGAAACAAAGACAATTTGACAATCAAGGCACTAAAGTGAAAACACTGAACGTATAAATGCACCATAAGTGCCCAAAATAGAATTAAGAAGAGTCATGAGTGAAAAAATTCTGCGTATAAAAGGGGTCTTACCAATCACGAGTCGTACGACAAAAAAAGAAGCGTGTAAAACGGGTCATACTTTGTCGTATGACACTTCATTTTATTCCACTCCTTCTAGTGGAGTCACAGTCCAGTTGGTGCCGAGGAAATGGAAAAACCATTTCTGCAGATTGTTAAACGGCGAGGACGACACAAATCGACGAATCGGACAGAACGTCACGATAGACGGCTCGGCTCCGTTATTAACTGTGAAAATGACATCACATCAGGGGCCTGTTTCTCCGCTACTACAGCAACTACATCAACTACATCATACAACATCGATTCTACACTACATCAGATACATTTTTCTGTTTCACACATCACACTGGAAGTGTTGTATGATGTAGCTAATTGATGTAGTTGATGTAGTTGATTTGACATTTTATACATAAAGGATTATAAAGGATTTATTTACTATGGAGGATTTTGATATTAATATTTTTGACGACGATTTTGAGTTATATTATGTATACGTGTGCAAAGACGACCTCAATATTCCTTGAAAAAATAAATTTTAATAATATGGACGATATGGGCGCAGTAGCGCAGTGGTTAGTGTGCTGGACTACTGTGCGAGGGATCACAGGTTCGATCCCCGGAAAAACACAAATTACATCTTAAGGTTTTTTCTACTGCGCCACCTCTAGCGAACGTCTGACAAATATCCGAGAGTATAACTGACCCGAAAAAGCTTCTCAATTCAAACGTTCGGACTCGGCATAAAATTGTAGGTCCCTTCCATTGGTCCCAAAAATAAAAACTCACACAAAACGAATGGTTGCGAGAAGCTAGGCCTTGGGTGTCTACCGCCTGTTGCGCCGCCTATTTATTTTTATAATATGGACGTTCCATATTTTATTGAGAGGTTAAAATTGAATTTTTGGTTGAACGCTTACATATTATGTAGGTGCATTTATTTCACACCCACTAAATTGCAACCATTATAATAATAAATAGTTGGCGCAACCGGCAACAGGCGTGTAAACACCCTGGCTATGGCCTAGCTTCTCACAACCATTCGTTGTAATCCAACACACTAACCACTGCGCTACTGCGCCCAGACATTTTACATTGTCTAAAAAATATAAAAATAAACATATAATATCAATAATTTCCTTTGTTAAAACAAAATAAATAACTAACTTTAGTATATTTTTGCTTATATCCACTCATAATTTAATTACAACACGTTTGTACCTTTGCTACATCAAAATATTTTGCTGTATGAATGTAGCAAAAATGTATCGTTTGTTGTACTACAACAATGTAGTATAAAAAGCTGTGAAACAGAATCATACATTCTTCCAATACTTCCAGTCGATTCTCCGTGCCTACACTGATGTAGTACAACAGATACTACAACGACTCTGTGAAACAGAATTGATGTAGTACAACTGTCAATTTGCTACATTGTAGCTGATGTAGTAGCGGAGAAACAGGCCCCAGATCTCAAGAGAAGAATTACACTTGCCAACTGCTGTTTACTTCGCCTAAGACGGTAATTGATTAGTACGGCCTTGTCGAGAAACACCAAGGAGACTCTATATAAGACCCTCATCATTCCAGTCCTGCTTTATGGCGCAGAATCATGGACGCTATCAAAAAATTCTTCGAGTGATTTTCGGTCTCGTTTGCGTTGACGGGCTTTGGAGAAGAAGATTTAACAGCGAACTCTACGAGCTGTACTGTGGCATCGACCTGGTCAGAAAAGAACGCATCAGTCGTCTAAGATGGCTGGGACATGTAGAGCGAATGGACACCAACGCTCTGGCCCGAAGAGTCTTCCATTCCAACCCGGAGTGACAACACAGTAGAGGAAGTCCTCGCCTTAGGTGGTGCGCACAAGTGGAAGGGGACCTCAACCAACTTGGAGTGCGCAACTGGAGGCGGTTAGCCAAAGATCGTGCTAACTGGAGAGGCGTGTTGGTTGAGGCACAAGTCCACCCCGGACTGTAGTGCCATCTAAGTAAATAAGTATCAGGATAATGCTATCAATGTTCCAAATTTTACAAAATTTGGCTACTATGACTGCCGAAGAGTAGCGTTTGTACTTTTTTTTTTATATGGGAAACAACACTTTTTCTTTATATTCCGTTATTGTAAACCAGTTAGGAATTTTGTTTATGTTTTTACTGAACAAATGTATTTAACTGTTTTTAATTTTCACAATATTTAATTATTTAATGTCGCTTATATCTTCTTTTTCGTATATTTTTTCCATTGACATACTATACATGGACTGCTGAAATGTCAGTTTCATACAAACCTGCGAGGAAAAATGAAGCAAACATAAGCACTAGCCCTTTTGCTTCAGTGCGGCGAAAGTAGGAACGAGGTTTCAACCTCTGCTCGCCATTGCTATTTTTTACATAGAACACAGTGCCATCCATTGTAGAAACATTCCAACTGCGCAAAAATAACGACTTATTCAAATTATTTCAAACGTTAATAATATTCCACTTATTGTGCAGCATAATCCCAAATACCAATAGCGGACAAACTGACCGAGATGTATCTCATACTTTCTCGATAACCATCTGCGATATTGCAGAATATTTTAGCGGTACAACTGTCAGTTGAGTGCCAATCGAACGCTTTCAGAAGCGTTCGGATTGCTTCGGGATGACCAACCGAAAACGACATGAGTTGCATTGGGGTACAGCATAATGAGACGCTCGATGCAACACTTTTTCTTTATTTTTCATTATTGTAAAATTGTTTGGAATTTATTTTTATGTTTGTACTTAACATATGTATTTATTTTTCGCGATATATAATTATTTAATGTCGCTTAGCTTCTTTTCCGTACATTCCATTCAAGCAAAATCGCTGACCCAACTTTTCCCGTCATTTTTGGATACGCAAAATTTCACGCACACATTTGTAAATTCGCTGTATCTACACAACAAGTAGAGCGAGAGTCGCGAGAATTTTTATTTTGTCTGTTTTTATGCTTACAGATTTATGGATTGAGAATAATGAGAGAGTGAACATCAGCCGGTGATTAATCTTTCGTTCACAAACCAGTAAGAATAGACCGCCGACTTCCCGTACACCTACCCGATTCCCCCCGGAAGAAATTACCCTGTCTGTGAATACGTGTAAATGTCAAAATTAATGGCGGCAATGATTTTCCATGCTATACCATGGGCCTAGGATTTTTCAAGTATGCGTGCGTTAATGGCGCTCCTTTGATTTTGTACAGCACCAATACATGAAAAATTCTGGGCCCGCCGGCAGCTTGTAGGCAAAGTCCGTTATGTGGGAGGAGTCGACCGTGATTTAAACTACATATATTTATCTATCTTCAGGCAGGAGAAAAGACCTCAAAGACCTGTTGTGAGAATAGTTATTTTACCTAATTAGATAGATAGATAGATAGATAGATAATAATTTTATTTCTTATAAATTCATAATAAATTAACAATAGTTTTTAAAAACTTAAATTTAATTATTACTTTAAGTATAAATATAAGAAGTATAAAAGACATTCTGTATTTTTGAATACTAAGTATTAAAAATAGTGTTGAATGCCTCTTCAATGGGCTCTAAACAACTTCAAATATTATTTTTTGGGTGGGGTGACCCTAATAAAACAATTCGCATTACCAAAATATTAACTTTTGCAAAACTGTACTTGAACAACAAATTTGACTAAACAATTTACAATTTATTTATTTAAAATTTTACTGAAATTAAAATTAAAAATTAAAATTAAACCAGAATATCAGAAATAAGTGCTTCTATATCATTATGATTCAAATTTAAAAGCCAAGGTTTTAGAAATTTTAAGGCCATTCCAGGCATTGTTATTGTCCTGATCGATTGAGGAAGTTTATTAAATAAACGACATGATGAAACTGTATAAAAATTACGAAATGCAGTAGTGCGAAATTTAGGTACAGGTGCTAAGTAAAAAAAGTTTCCACGTAAATTATAATTTGAAATTAAACGATAGTTGCGATTACCAGACATCATAAAGAATGTCTTTAAAACTTTAAAACAGTACAGATGTCGGACCGGCAGAATTTTCAGGTCGCAGAACAATGGAAAACTCGGATGTCTACTAGGTTTGCAACATATTTTTCGTAAAATATATTTCTGCAGAACTAAAAGTGATTGAATTTTGTTCGCATAAACGCCTCCCCAACAAACAATTCCATATTGTAGTTTGGAATGGAAGATTCCGTAATAAATAGTTTTTAAGAGCATTGTCGAGCATATATTTCGCAAATAGAAAAAATGTCTAAGCGTGCAACGAAAATACTTCCTCAGAGTTTCTACGTGATTCGAAAAGCTCATTCTGGAATCAATTGTAAGCCCTAAGTATTTAAATTCAGTTACTTTCTCAATCAAAAAACAAGTATCACTGCAACTTAAACTGTCACAGAATGTGGGAGAAGACGTACAATTGCAATGAGAAAGCTTGTATTTTAGGCAGTCAGGTGAGTGATAAAAAACATTCGCTTCAAAATTATTTAGTGACGAGAAACTGAAAAGCATTATTTTAGTTTTGGAGCTTATAATCAAATTGTGCTCAGCAAACCAACTTCTCAATAAATGTAAATCCCAATTAATGTCAGAAACTAGGTTCAAAGGAGAGTTCAACCCATAAGAAAAACCAATATCATCCGCAAAAGCAGTAAGTGAACCTTTAAAATTAAGTGCAAGAAGTGAATTGATATAAATGAGAAACAGAATTGGTCCCAAAACAGAGCCTTGGGGTACTCCCAAATTGAAGAACTTAGTTTCGCTTCTAATATCATCTAACTTCACTCTTTGCGACCTATCTTTTAAGTATGACCTAAACCTGTTGGAGTTTTATTTTTGTTTTGTAATTCAATGCTGGCAATACTGGAGTTCCACAATATACTTTTATGTCACTCTCGCGCTTCTCCTTGTTGTATTCGCATCTAAGCTACGATATCTGATATTCAATAAAACTATATTTGTATTTTTGTAAAGGAAAACTTTTTTATTTCTACAGGTTATGTGCCCAGTCAACGCATAACATTTTAAAATAGTTTGAAATATAAAATACGGAAAGAAAAGTAGTTTTGTTTAAATAAGAAAAAGTATACGGACTTCATCACATGAATTTGTGAAATAAAACAAGCATTCTGATTGGCCGAACAAGGATTTTTCATCGGTGCTACGAATAGAAGAGGATCTCTGATTGGCGGAAAACGCAGGTTTAATAAATTCTTTTATTTGTGCGTTTTGCTTTGGG
The DNA here is from genome assembly GCA_955612985.1 of Cheilosia scutellata. NCBI lineage: Eukaryota > Metazoa > Arthropoda > Insecta > Diptera > Syrphidae > Cheilosia > Cheilosia scutellata. The sequence continues at coordinate 77,081,352 of OY015314.1, forward strand.
ATTTTTTTCTCTTTTACATGTAAGCGGATTTGCTAGTTTAGAAAAACAATCATGTCAGATATGGAAATAAATAAAATTGCTCAACTACGCAACGCTTCTGACTGGGCAGTATGGAAATTCCAGGTAAAAGTTATCCTGAATGCTGGTGAACTATTCAGTGTTGTGTCTGGTGAGGATAAGAAGCCAGAAGCTGTTGCAGGGCAGGAAGGTCAATTAAGGTCGTGGAAACTGATGGACAGTAAGGCGCAGAAGGTTATAGCCACAACGATTGGGCAACAACCGTTGATGCATATTATGCATTGCACTTCGGCTAAGGAAATGTGGGATAAGCTGAGTAGTATTTACGAGCAAAATTCCGCTGGGGGCTTACATTTGCTACAGCAACAATTTTATAGTCTGGTGCGAAATAGTGCGGATGATTTGGCATCTCACATTTCAAAAGTAGAAGACCTCGCACATAGACTACGTGAGGCAGGGGAAACTATTTCCGATTCAATGATTATAACTAAGATTTTGATGACGCTACCTGAAAATCTTAACTACTTTCAAAGTGAGTGGGATTCAACTTCGGCATCCGAAAGGACATTGGGCAATTTAACATCAAGGCTTATGATGGAGGAGTCACGACAAAATTTTCAACGTGAAGGTCAACGGGATGATCAGGCTTTGGTTGCACAGAAGCAAAAGGTTAAGCAAAAGAAGATTTTTAAGTGTTTCGCGTGCAACAAAGCAGGACACTTCAAGAAGGACTGCCCAACTCGGAAACAATATTCAAAAGTAAAACAGGACAACGAATTTGAAGCTTTTATTCATGAAGTGGCACTAACTTCTTCTTCACTAAGAGATTCTCATTGTTGGTATATGGATTCTGGTGCAAGCGAACACATGTCCAGCTGTTTGCAATGGTTTAACGAGTACAACAAGTTCGAAAAACCAGTTCCAGTTAGAATCGGAGATGGCAGAGTAATTCATGCGCTTGGCAAGGGGGACATAAAAATTCAATCTGATGTGGGTGGTGAATGGTTATCAACGTCATTGTCGAATGTTCTTTATGTTCCGGAATTAAGGCTCAATTTATTCTCATCTGGAGCTGCGACGGATAAAGGACTGCGAATGACATCGAACAATAAGGTATGCAATTTTCTTTATAATGATCGTGTAGTTGCAGTGGGAGTGCGCGAGCACAAGCTGTTTAAAATGAATTTCAAAATCGTACCTACGACGGTAAAAGGTAATACTGATGAGGCAAGTGTAGCAGTAAAGAAATCATTAAAAGTTTGGCATGAACGTTTTGGCCATCAGAATATTAAACAAGTCCAAAATAGTTTAAAAGATATGAATATTGATGTTGAAAAGTTCAAAACGGACACTTTCTTCTGTGAGCCATGTCAGTATGGAAAACTTCAGTTACCATTTAAGGTGGGGTCATTTAAATCGTATAAACCAGGGGAGTTGATACATAGTGATCTATGTGGCCCGATGCAGGTTCCTTCTCTTGGGGGGTCACGGTATTTTGTACTATTTAAAGATCATTATTCACATTATCGTTCCGTTTTTACTTTACATCAGAAATCTGACGTAAACTTATATTTAGAAGATTATTTAAAGTCTGTAAAACGAGATACAGGTATAAAGTGAGTACTATAAGAACAGATAATGGTACTGAATATCTCAATAAGAGAACTGAAGAAGTTTTACGTCGTTTTGGGATACGTCATGAAACATCTGTTGCTTATTGTCCACAACAGAACGGATCAGCGGAAAGGGAAATGAGGACAATCATGGAAGCTGCAAGGACAATGTTGCACGCTAAAGGCATGGACATTTCTTTCTGGGCTGAGGCGGTTAATACTGCGGTATATATTTTGAATAGAACTGGAAAGAGTCCTGTAGAAAACAAATCTCCATACGAACTTTGGTGGGGAAGAAAACCCAATATTAATAACTTTAAAATTTTCGGTTCGCAGGTTTACATTCATGTTCCGAAACAGAAACGACAGAAGTTGGATGTCAAAGCGAAGAAGGGAATTTTTATCGGCTATTGCGAAAATACTAAAGGTTATCGAGTTTGGTTAGAAAAGGAACGCAAAGTTGAAATAAGTCGAGATATAGTTTTTGATGAGGATAATGTGGTTTCTCTCCAAAATGATTCTAAGTCAGTGCCAAAGAGAATAATCAAGATATATTGGTACTCCTGGATAAGAAGGATGACTCTTCAGACAATGTTGAACGTGAGCATGATAATAGTAAACTAGTTGTTGAGACCCAAGATGTTGCTGAGGATGATGGAGTTCAGCTGGAACATTTTGAAATAAATGAGCAGGCGGAATTATCTGAACCTGAAATAACATCAAATATCAACATGGAGTCGGTGTTCTTAGATGACCCTCGTTTTGAAGGAAATCAGCCAACTCAAGGTAACATCAACTATAACTTACGTGATAGATTATCAATTCACAGGCCAGAGAGGTACAACGAATTTGAAAGTGATGCTTATTTAGTTGAATGCATTGAAAACGATCCCAGGACTGTGCAAGAAGCGATGCAATCTTCTGATTCTGAAAAATGGCGTATAGCAATGAGAGAAGAGATGGAATGTCTAAATAAAAATCACACTTGGACTCTTGCAAATTTACCGGAAGGAAAGCGGGAAATCGACAATAAATGGATTTTTCGCAGGAAACATGGACCAGATGGAAAAATTAATCGTTTTAAAGCACGTTTGGTGGCACGGGGATTCAACCAACAGTATGGCATCGATTATGAAGAAAAATTTAGCCCAACTGTAAGATTTGATTCCATTCGGACGATTCTTGCTTTAGCCGCTGCAAACAAGTTGGAGCTAAAACAAATTTACATAAAAACAGCTTTTTTAAATGGATGCCTACCAGAGGAAATTTATATGACTCAGCCACCTGGTTACAATGATGGGACAGGAAGGGTTTGTAAACTTTTAAAGAGCTTGTATGGCTTGAAACAATCATCAAGGTGCTGGAACCAAAAGTTTACAGAGATTTTAAAGAAGTTCGGTCTCAAGGAAAGTGAAGCTGATGCATGCGTTTTCACAAATAATACAGCAGGTAATTTTTTGATTTTGGCTATTTATATTGACGATGGTCTCATTGCGTCAACAAAGAAAAGCAGAATTAATCAACTTTTATCTTGTCTGGGATCGGTATTCGAGATGACAACTTGTGATTTAAAATGTTATCTTGGTTTAGAAATAGAAAGACGAACAGATGGCTCTATTTTTCTACATCAGTCAGCAAATACACGGAAAATCATAAGTAAATTTAACATGAGCGATTGTAATCCAGTTTGTGTACCAGCTGACCAGCAAATATACTCGCAGACAGGAAAGGGCTCAAACGATAATATACCTTACAGAGAAGCTATAGGTAGCTTAATGTTTTTGGCTATCGGGACCAGACCGGATATTATGTTTGCCGTAAGCTGTGCTAGTCGTTTTTTGGCTAACTATAGTCAACTTCACTGGACCGCTGTCAAAAGGATAATTCGATATCTCAAAGGAACTACTGATTTTGGAATAATGCTAAGTTCGGAGCGGGGACTGCTGATGGAGGCCTATAGTGATGCTGACTATGCAGGCGATACCCAAACGAGGAAATCAACAACTGGCTACATATTTAAAATTGGTTCAAATGTAGTGTCATGGTGCTCACAACGGCAACAAACTGTTGCACTTTCGACGACAGAAGCTGAGTACATGGCAGCATCACACGCTATTAAACACTTAGTATGGTTGAAACGGTTAATTTCAAGTTTGTCTATTTCAGAATCACAGTCGGTTTTGTTTCTGGACAATCAAAGCGCTATTAAACTCATGAAGAATCCCGAGTTTCATAAGCGCACCAAACACATCGATGTTCAATATCATTTTATGCGTCAGAAGCTGCAAGATGGAGAATTTGCTATTAGATACATCAGCAGTAAGGAACAGTGTGCTGATATTTTGACGAAGCCGTTACCACGTGAAGCTTTTGAAAACCTTCGAGATCATTACATTGGTATGTGCTCCCTTACCACCTTTTGGGGAAGTAGCGTATCGCAGCAATGAATGAAGTGGGAGTGTTGGAGTTTTATTTTTGTTTTGTAATTCAATGCTGGCAATACTGGAGTTCCACAATATACTTTTATGTCACTCTCGCGCTTCTCCTTGTTGTATTCGCATCTAAGCTACGATATCTGATATTCAATAAAACTATATTTGTATTTTTGTAAAGGAAAACTTTTTTATTTCTACAAAACCAGTCTAGTACGAAACCTCGAAATCCAGCGTTTTCCAATTTCCTCAACAAAATATTGTGATTCACCATATCAAAAGCTTTCGTAATATCAATAAATAAACCAGCCGTGGACTTTTTGCTATCGAGGTTTGACATTACTTGAGCACAAAATTGTAAAAGTGCGTCTTCAGTCGATCTACATTTCTGAAACCCAAATTGATTTGGGTTAAAAAACTTGGTAGTAGTCAGAAAACTCACTATTCTATTTTTTATAAGTTTTTCGAAGATTTTACTGAAGACTGGGAGAAGTGATATGGGTCTATAGTTGCTCATTTCAACAGCAGAACCTTTCTTAAACAGCGGTATAATATCTGCACATTTCTGCTTCTGGAAAGACACCCGCAAATACACAACGATTAAAAATATCTGCCAAGACATCCACTAAAAAACAAGCAACTGTTTTTAGAAACAAATTAGAAATACCATCAGCTCCACACGAGTTTGAATTATTTAGGGTACCAATAACTTATGGTACTTATGGTTATGGGCTTATATACAAAACTATTTCTTTGGAACAGTTCAGAAGAGTTAAAATTCGACGAACAGGAGGTACAGGTTGGTGGGACTCGACAAGGTTGTAAGCTACTGCATATATTTGCGAAATAGCAATTAAATGCGTCAGCAATGGCAGGTTTGTCTTCAACGTCCACGTTATCAACACGTATAAGGGTAGGTTTCTTAGAAAGGGATGATTTATTAAGCAGATTATTTACTATTTTCCATTCATTTTTTAAGTTTCCCTTTGCGGAATTAAATTGATTGCGGTAATACGTATCTCGACAAACCGGAATTTCTTTTTTAATTTTTCATTTTCTAAAGACCTGAAAATTCCTCTATATAACTCAAAACGCTAAACATGTGCAGTCGGTAAACACAAAAAAAAAAAACAAAAAAACACAAAAAAAAAATAGGAATAGGAATAGGAATTAATAAATTCCTAGAAAAAAACCATGTAAATGTAAACAAACTTGTTTGTATTTCGTCTGAAAAAAGTAATTATCTTCGATACTCGATTGTCATCTGCCAGCGCTTGCCTCGTTTTTTAATTTTTTTTGGATCCGATTTGGATTCATTTTTCGAAACGAAAACAGACTCTCTTGCTTGAAGGGTTTTTTCGCTGATCTGTCAAATTTGTATGTCTAGTAGGGTTCAAATTGTCGCCGCTAGGGTACACCCTCCATTTCTCTATTCAAGTCGACCACAAATCACGATGACTAGATTCTGGAATGCGACCAATGTTCGTGAGAACACGCTTGTGCGAACTTGACAACAACAACAGAAAGTTGGACATCTTATTTTAGTTAATCTCTGTCTGGTCTTATCTCCAACATAAATTAAAAGGGTTGGTTTTTGATAGTATACAGCAAATTTGTTTTCGGTTTTTGATAATTTTGTACAAAAGATAAGAGCACGTTTGTTTATTTACTAATAATGGTATCCATAAAATAGGTGCTATATACAATTTACTCAAAAACAATTTGCAAGAATACTTCAAAGCAATAAAAAATTTGACAAATCAATTCATTAAACGGTAACCACCCAAATAAGGATATAAAATTTGATTATCAAATATGGCTTGGGGATTTGTTACCTGTGGGCCAAATGAGGCCCTAGTTGTATCAGGTAAGTTTTATAAATTTGAATGTATTATTAATTTGTTTCAACTCGTGAATTCCATTTAAATATAATTTGGAAACCCCAGGGATGGTTGCTTATTGGGGCATGACGTCATTGAATATGTATTGATTTTTTTGGTTCAGTTTTTCCCTAAGTTGACATGCCTTAAGGTTCTTTATAATAATGGAGACATTATGTATTATGTATTGCAAAATACGTTTGTCCTTTTGTTGGTGTTTGTTTGTTTGGTCTATCGAACACAACACTGGTAAAAAGACAATAATCAATAATTTATATTATCCTAAAAAATGATCCTATAGGCTAACTCTTTGATGTATATTTTTTTTTTCTTGGAATTTGCTTAAATGTTAAAGGGAAAATAAAACGCTGAATTAAAATTTATTAAAAGCGCTCGCGATATTCATTCAAAATACCATCATCGTATTAATTTGGAATTTAGAAACGTTTAAATTCACCAATTTTATTTATCCACCGGCATTCATGAGCGAATATCAAGGATCATTCTTGAATAAGTTAGTCTCCCTCAAGCTATATGCTCTAGCGAATTTAACTAAAACGTTTGGAAAGGAAAAGCGCGATTATCTAATTGAATAACTAGTAAACAAAATCAAAATACTGAAGTACTTAAGATGCTTCACACTTAATATAATACAATTTATTTAAAGGATGCTGCTATATGAAACCATTACTTGTTCCGGGAGGTCGTGCCTTTGTTTGGCCATCCATTCAACAAGTGCAGAGGTAAGCACAGCTTCAAGCTATAAATTAAACAAAAATCTTTACATTTCCTAATTATGTAATAGAATTTCACTTAACACGATGACACTCCAAGTAGAGAGCCCCTGCGTGTATACTAGCCAAGGTGTACCAATATCAGTCACTGGCATTGCACAAGTCAAAATTCAAGGTCAAAACGAAGATATGCTATTAACAGCTTGTGAACAGTTTCTTGGTAAAAGTGAAGCAGAAATTCAACATATTGCTTTAGTGACCCTGGAAGGTCATCAGCGTGCAATTATGGGTTCTATGACTGTTGAAGAAATCTACAAAGATCGTAAGAAATTTAGCAAACAAGTATTTGAGGTAGCTTCTTCGGATTTGATCAACATGGGCATCACTGTAGTCTCTTACACTCTCAAGGATATCCGCGACGAAGAGGTACATAAATTTGTGTAGAATTTCATTGCAAATGCATCCTATCTAAATACATCATACGCCAATAGTAACAAGCAGAAACGACTAACAATATACATTTTAGTCTCATATTTTCTTTGATATTGCTCTTTTTTCTCCCTCTTTTATAATTCCTTAATACATATTCCTTTTAGTGAACAATTAAACTTATCAGCATTGGTAAATTGTAGAAAAAAGCTATATGCTTTAACTACATTTTTATAGTACATATTAACTACCTTTTTAATAAATAAACTAACGATCCACATAAAAAAAACATGCATATCAAATTATACAAATTTTATTAAGTAGACAAACATTTTGCATTGATGTTTACGTTTTCTTTTTTTTCTCCATTTATGTTTTTTGCTACATTAATATATAATATCCAAAAGGGTGACTCGAAGGTACGTGCTTACAATTGTTTTTATTTAAGTAATTATTTCTTGTTGTGCATTCGTTTTTTTCATTGATTAAGGTAGTTAGATAGTTGGCGTTGATGTTTTTGTTAAGTGTTGGGATAGTACATGTGTATTTTTTTTTGTTCTTTTACATGATCTTATTTTATAAATTTTCATTTAGCATTATACAATCTAAATCTAGTATGTAGCCTGTGGGCGTTTAATATTTGGAAGCACATTTGATATTCTGTTTTTTTCTAATTTTATAATACATAGACCGTATTCAAGAATGTAGTTATCTTAAGTCGACTCGAATTGTCTGGGCTAGATTGAAACTGAACGCTAAAACGAACTAGATTGGTCGGTACGGTATATCACGTTTTGACATTTTGTCCTTGTTGTTAACTAAATGAACAAACAATTTTTTGGATTTGACAGAAATTTTCAAAAAGTAACAAAGCTTGTATGAATTTCACTGTTTTTATCTTTTACTTATTTTATAAAGGAAATATTACTTATTTCATATTAGGAAATATTAGTACATTCAGTTTTATTGAATGTGTCTATATTTATTGTGGTTAAAGTCATTTTGGAAATATTAATTTGGGAAAGCTAAGAAAATAATTTTGTTTTAATTCGCCTACAGGGTATATAATTATTTTGTATAGTTTCTTCAAAGGCTATTATTCTGTGATTGATAACAAATTTTACAAATCGTATTCAAGTAGGAAATGCGTATAAAAAATATAAAAAAGTACCAAAATTAGTAACAACAAGTATTTAAATCTCCAAAAGTAACTTGTTTGTTCTTTTAATTAAAAGTAAACAACTTGAGTGGGCAAGATTTTACTTTACTGCCCATTCGAAAATAACGGTTTTTTTTGCACAGTCCGATTGATTTCAGTGCCCTAAACACAAATCTGAAAAAAAAAGTTGGCGGTCTCTCATCGTTTGGGCGTGGCACACCCCCAAAGTTCAAAAAATATCATAAAATAGTACCAACATTTCAAGAACGGAGTGTCCAATTTTTGTAAAATAAATTTTTTTATATTCCCTAAATGTGCAGTTATCTTATAAAAAAAGTTTCATCAAAATCGGATCATAAAGACCGAAGATATGAGGTAATTAAAAAGAGCTAAATTTAAACCACTGAATTTTTGCTCTTTTGTACTGAAATTGCACTTACTTTCAAGGGCACGGGCTAATATTTTGTATTTAAACCGTCTTTTTACTGACTTATCACATTTTATTTCTTACAAAAACTGCATAAACAGTGAGATACGTATGGGGGGGCATGCTGCCCCCCTGCAACCCCCCTGCTTGTGGTCACTGTAGGATTTGGAGTGGGTGCAAGGTTGGGTCTATGCAAAGTTTTTATTATGTTGTTTGCTTAATTTTACCGCCATTTATCCGGTATTTATGATCCGATTTTGATGAAACTTTTTGATAAGTTAACTGCACATTTAGGGAATATAAAAAAATTAATTTTACAAAAATTGGACACTCCATTCCTGAAATTTTGGTACTATTTTATATGGTATTTTTTGAACTTTGGGGGCGTGCCACGCCCAAACGGTAAGAGACCGCCAACTTATTTTTGCATATTTGAGCTCAGCGCATTAAAGTCAATCGGAATAAATAAAAAAAAGTATTTTTTTCGAATGGGCAGTAAAGTAAAATCTAGCCCTTGAGTGCCCTCCAGAGTTTTGATTGGTGCTCTAGCGCATGTCAAAATGCGCTATTTGAGAACCCAGTAGAAATGTCAACTTAGTATTAAGTCAAGAAATTCCTGACTAAATTTGTCGACTATCCCTTCAAACGGCAACTGACGGCAAGACCAGTCCATAGCTATTGTAATTTGAAAGATCTTAAAATGAAAAGAAAATAATAATAAGACTGATAATTATATTTTATCTATTGGACCGATGTCTTTAGCTGGACTGCGACCAAATATATAATCTGACTCTTCCTTCCAATTCCTTTTTAGATACGTTTTTATGGAAAACATCCCTTCCACCATGCACACCCCTACGTAATTCTTGTAGTTCAATATATTGAGCAACGCGCAGGCACAAGTGCATTTATCAGCATAGTACCCATTTCTGTTTATCGGACCCAATATATTGGTCAATGTGTCAAAGTACATTATTTGCAGAGTACGCAATCAACCGACTCAGTTTGTTTATGTTTTAGCCGCACATTTAAGTCTGTTTATATATCGCATTTGTATCACTGCTAGGCAATGAGATAAGCGGCGCGTACTATTAAATGTATACATACCGTAAGAGAAATATATTTATGAGAAATATATTTATTTGGTATTTTATGGATGTGAGCTAAACGAAAATGTGAGCGATTCCTAAAGTCATACTAGTTAGCTCGGCTGTGAGGAACCAAGTGATATGGCATTGCACTGTACGGGTATTGCTGAACGTTCGATAGGCGGTTGGCAGGTCGTGGCGTTGGTAGAAGATATTGTATAGGGTGCATGTACTGTAATAAATTACTACAACAACCTTAAGGAGCAATATACATACATAATAAATGAATCCTACAGAAACAACGAGCGGTTCAGATAGATTATTTAAAATTTGATATATTCTAGGGCCAGTTCAAATGTTAAGCAATTGTATCACCAAGGTATTTGAACATATAACATATCAAATATTAATAGCGTAAGATTTAAATAAATGCTCGAAGTTTTTTCATACAGTTCCAAGCTATTCAAAATTGGCCATAAAAGTAAGTAAGACGACTAACGTTTTTCGTTTAAGTGTTGGTTTTTGAATGTGTTTGTTCTAGCATGATATTTCTAATAATGCCATTGTTATTTATTTTATAATTTGTCATGAAATGTTTACACATTACTGTTATTCTGTTTCTCATACAATTTTATAGGGGTACCTTAAATCTTTGGGTATGGCGCGTACTGCGGAGGTAAAGCGCGACGCCCGTATTGGAGAAGCTGAAGCCCGATGTGATGCACAAATCAAGGAAGCGATTGCTGAAGAACAACGCATGGCGTCGCGCTTTTTGAATGATACCGAAATTGCGAAGGCACAACGCGACTTTGAACTTAAGAAAGCCGCTTACGATGTTGAAGTTCAAACGAAGAAAGCTGAGGCTGAAATGGCTTATGAATTGCAAGCTGCAAAAACGAAGCAACGTATTAAGGAAGAACAAATGCAAGTAAAAGTTATTGAACGAACACAGGAAATCGCTGTTCAAGATCAAGAAATTCAGCGCCGTGAACAAGAGCTTGAAGCTACTATTCGTCGTCCAGCAGAGGCAGAGAAATATCGCTTGGAGAAAATTGCTGAGGCTAACAAATTCCGTGTAGTATTGGAGGCTGAAGCCGAAGCTGAGTCGGTAAGTGTATAAAAAAAATATTCATACATAGATGATAATACTGATGTTATGTATACCTATACTTTAGATGATTACTGAACACATACTTATTTTTAGATTAAAATACGCGGGGAAGCTGAAGCATTTGCTATTGCAGCTAAAGCAAAGGCAGAAGCCGAACAAATGACGCAGAAGGCTGAAGCCTATAGGGAATATCGTGAAGCTGCAATGGTTGAAATGTTGCTGGAAACATTGCCAAAAGTTCGTATCTGTATAGTGGCTATCTTACGAAGTGGCTATTCGCCCGTTCATTTTGACAAATTTTGTACTGAACTGACGTTTACCGATTTTAGAGACACGGGAACGTAATCAACGTAACGTAATCCTATTTTCATTAAAAACTCTTTATAAATATAAAAGTTTGATCCTAAACGTACGGCCTTATGTCCGAAAATGATTATACAGGAGTTTAGAGTCCTTGCCGCGAGCGTAGCGAGCCACATACCCCAACTTGACGCAATATAAACTTTGACATTTTGTTACGTACCCGTGTCTCGAACAACGGGCGAATAGCAACAGCCATTATCTTATTATTAAACTGTTGAAAATTTGTTGTATTAGATCGCCGCGGAAGTAGCTGCACCACTATCTCAAACCAAGAAGATAACCATGGTTTCCAGTGGAAATGGCGAAATCGGAGCTGCCAAACTTACTGGAGAAGTTTTGCAAATTGTTAACAAAGTGCCAGAATTGGTTAAAAATATTACTGGTGTTGACATCGCTAGGGTAGGTCCCAACTCAAAATACATTTAAACAAATGAATTCATTCCATATTTGTAACTTATATTAAATAAAAACACTGCAAATAATCACATAATAATTTTCTACAAACAAAACGATTGTTTTACACCAATTCGTATTGCTTTGACATAGCTTTACTCGGCGTCTCCACGAGCAATTTTTCATAGAATGACGTATAGCATGCTATGAGAATTGCTTGTGGAGACCACAAATAGTTAGTATTCTATGAAAAATGGTATTCTATCTATTGCTCAGCTCATAGCTTGCTATCGATAGTATTCTATGGGGTGTACTTTTTTGTCTGACACATGTGTTTTCGTGTGATGGCTATGGAAATAGTAAGCTATGAAATGCCCACCCTACATTTTATTGCATACTATCATTATGTCTTTCTATGAGAAATGACAGATGGCAAGCTATGAAATATTGCTCGTGGAGACGCGGTGTTACATTTATGCCAAGTATGTAATATGGACACAAATGTATTAGTCTATTGACAGTTTTTTATGAATCGGTCCATTTTCATGTAGTTGTATTCCGTTTTCTTCGTTTATTAATGTCGTAGCATTTCATATGTATTGGTTTAGATTTTTGTCCATCGAAGTACATTAAGTCATTATATTTTTTTTTTGACAATTTATCAAATTTGTTCATATTTTCGGGTTTACTGAATTTTGTAGCGACTAAACAAACAATATCTTGGCTATGAGGCAACACATAGAATATAAAAGTAAAAATCGCTTCATCATTCCATTTAAACTCATTTTAAAGTATTTTTAGTTTTAACAATGAATTTTTTAATTGTTTTAACCTCTAATTTTACTTTGTTTTTTTTTTTTTTTCAGTCCGTGCATGCTGGTTAAATAAATGATAGCAAAGAAAACAATCATAAGCAAGCAAATTATTAATGAATACGAAAAGGCAGACATTCTGATGGAACCAAGTAAACATACATTTTCCAACGACTGTCTAAATTAGATTAGGTTTATATACGTGTATTAAAAATACATACTACTTATATATTTTTAACACACAGAGTACACAAAGTACATACAGCATTTATTTATGTGAGTTTCCTTAATCTGTACACAACATTAACCCAATTGCTTGAGTTTAAAATTATGATTAAACAGAAGATATTATAGCCCTCAAATTCCTCATTATTTTATAGCTTTTATAAAATTATTAAAATGTTTCTGAATTCCATTTTAATTCGTTTGTACAAGACAAGCGTTGCAAAAATGTCGATATATAATTGTTCGAGTAAACAAATATTAGAAAATCGTAGTGTTAAAGGAAAAAAAAAAGATTTGTTCGATGTGGCCAACTTTCGTCCAATTTTTGGCCCTTGTGGATATTTTTTTTCATTCACTCTTAGTTTAGTATAATCCAAAAACTCTTCGACCACCATATTTTCTGTTAGAATGTTGCCGAAAATGAATTCGTGTGAATTTCGAATTGAATATAAAGCTCCGTTCGCTTTATTCACTTTCTTGTTATCATTTAAATTGATTTCTTTGAATTAAGAGGTATGGGATTACAAAACAAGTAATGCGTGTATAGGTGTACACAGTAAATCCGAAATCCGCGCGAATTCGAATTCGGTCGAAATTCTGCAAATCTGTATTTTTTTACTCATAATATACACATTTTACATTGCACAAAAATTGTTGTATGTATAAAAGCACAAAATAAGCTATAGCTCTTGAGTTCTCGAACTAAACTCAATAATTCTTTATACCTATAAAGCAATTAGATTACCAATTACTTCATGATGAATATTTATTTTCTCTATATGTATTAATAAACTATGTATTTAAATCTTTCTACATGAAACATTTTGCTACATATATTCGAGGAAAGTATACACACAAATTTGAATTTTTAATAATAACTGTGTACTGAGATTTTTTTAAATTACGTAAACTATATAAAAAAAATATATATTTGGTATTATCGGCATTTTTGCATTTTAATTATTTCGGCTTGTGTGAACTTACCCATTGTTCTTTATATTTACTCAAAATGTGCTGCACTTTAGTTTTGCCGATGCCGACCACCTCCGATCAGAAACATGGTATTTTCTTATAGTAAATCGATTAGCATCAAAACATGTTCCTATTAAGGAAATTGTGAAAAGGATGTCAATGGTGGACTTCGCGAAAACTGCATTCATAAAAAATCAGTTTGTTAACTTTGTCTTTAGACGTTTATAGATTATTATTCCTTCTTCAGGACAGGAAAAACAATGCTGAGATTTCATCGGGCATACTTTCATCCGACCAAATCTTGCAGATGAGTTGGTTAATACTTTTTCTACGAAATCATCTCCTCCAGCTTATAAAAACGCAGCGGCCAAGTCTACATCTCTCGGAGCTTTATTGGATTTAAGTTTAGATATGGCTACCCTCACCTCATTCTGGCCACACCGCATCTTCACTGAATCACGTCTCACACTAAGTTTCATGTCTTCATTACACATGTCGTCCAAGAAAGAAACAAACAAAGACGATTGTTTTTTCGAATGCCATGAACAGCGCAAGATCGGTTGACAAAAGGCAGCATCTAGACACTTAAAATTTTTATAAATTTGTCTTATTGCGTTATAATTTAGCGCAACAAGGTCTGCTCTCTATCCGCCCATGGTCCCTCGTCTACTTGGGTTGAGCATCCAAGGTCCTGGGAAGTGGACGGATATCCGAGTCTCCAATCAGCCTACGGACCGACCTCGGAGCCGTAAGGGTTCCGTCAGGAGACTCCTACCGACACTATCAATACCAACAGGCGGTCAGAAGCGATAAAGAGTGCGGGAGGACGATCCCCTTAGGCAACACTCTAACATGGGATTAATAAATACTTAACACCATGTCTATGCAAGGCGCAGGGACATAACTCATAACATAAAACCAAATGCTATTTTTCCATAGCAAAAACTATGTTACTATGTTTGCTATTCAGCACCAGCGACGCACGACACAAATTGTTTCCACAAGGAACAGGCAGAATTCAATCTTTTATGTCGTTTTCGGTTGGTCATCCAGAACCGTCCGGAAGAACTCTCCGCGATTCTGAATTCAAATCCAGAAGCAAATTTCTCTTCTTTTCAGTAGAAGAACTGTTATTTGAGAAGCGTTCGGTTTGCTTCCGGACGGTTCTGGATTACGAATCGAAAACGACATTAGACTACAACCAATTTAAGGCCGTATGTCAATTTCGCTAAATAATTATTCACGGATCCGTTAGTTAACTACATATTTAATTAATATGATTAATATGTATAATCTAAATAATTTTGGAAAAATTTGACACTCCATTCCTAAAATGTTGGTACTATTGTATATGGTATTTTTTGAACTTTGGGGGCGTGCCACGCCCAAACGGAAAGAGAGCGCCAAATTTTATTTGCAGATTTGAGCTCAGCGTATTAAAGTTAATCGGAATAAAAAAAAGTATTTTTTTTTTTCGGATGGGCAGTAAAGTAAAATCTAGCCCAAAATAATATTCCAATTTATTATTTCAGTAGGAACTTCTGTGATGAATTCGGCTGTCACAATACTCATCCTGTCATTGGCCGGGGCGCTAGATGACTATACTCTGTCCAACAAAAATTGTCAGTACAGAGAAGATAGGATGTTTGTCTCTCAGTCTGGTTGCAATAACTTACATAAATCGGTCCCTCTTTAAAGCTCTCACAGGGTTGCCAAAGTCTGTATGATAAATAGCCATAAATCAGAGAGCAATATCCTTAGGGTTGCCAACTGCCAATTTAAAACAAAAATATTGCTGAACGAAATAAATTGCATTTAATTTTTCCTCAGCACCAAGCGGTAAGATAATAGGAGCGTATCCCCGGTAGGACTAATCGCTTTTTAGTTTCTTTTCTAACAAAAACAGGCAATTACAAGAATACAAAATTATAAAACCACAATGGAATGGGTATTCTCATAGCATACATAGAAACATACATAGGTATATATATATATACATAGGAACATTCATAGCTACAAACAATTTTGTATATACCTGTACCTAAATTACATATTTGTTAAAAAAAATATTACCCGGCAGTGCAGGGGGTCTAGCACGTAACTTGATACAATCGAGTTCAGTCGATACAATCGAGCTCTGGCAGCACCTAATTTGTCTCAATCGAGGATAATCAATCGAGAATAATCGATTGAGACAAATTAGGTGCTGCCAGAGCTCGATTGTATCGACTGAACTCGATTGTATCAAGTTACGTGCTAGCCCCCAGATCTTCGCGGAAACACTAACAAAAAAGGGCCATAAAATACGTTCAAGGCGTTATCATTACTGGGGACGAGTGACCGGATGTGGTAAAAACCCAGCGAGCGACATGAAGCAGTATAGGTATACCTGCCGTCATTTTGATATTTCAATCTGAAAAACTATTTGATGAAAAGAAGACAAATATGCAAATATATAACAAAAATGCTAAAATATGCCAAAAATATGCTCTAAAAAGTGAAATATGCATTTATACCAAAATATGCACAAATATGCCCTAACGAATAGGTTGATCCCTATTCGTTAGGGCATATTTGTGCACATTTTATATTAAACTTAGATTTGTATAAAATACATAGGTAATTCTGCATATTAAAATGTTTAATACGACCTCCCAAAAAAACCTTCTCTGACATGAATCCGGTTGCTCTAGTTATCACTATTGGTTTAAAACAATATCACTACAACACACTTACGATCACTTGTTGCACTTTAATGAATTGAATGCATTAAAACACCTCACGAATAAACCTTTTTTCTAAAAGACAAAATCGAAAACTTTTTTATTTTGCAACCTTTAACTGCATTATTAACGAATCCTTCAGAAATACAAATACAAATAAATTAAAACAAACTAAAAATCGTATGGCAACACCCCACATAATAATTTGTTCTCGAAAGCACCAAAACCGAAAGTTCTTTGACAAAATCCATAGAAACACCCTTAATGAATGATATGTTTTCATTGTATGCATGGTAACACTCTTCTGATGTGTTTCCCTCACACACACTGCTTATTTTCGTCAGTGTTGCCACTAAAAAAAAGTGAATCCGGTCAAATCTGACCGAATGACCGGATTTTTATTTTCTAAATCCGGTCAAAAAATCCGGTCAATAGTTAAAATGAGAAATTTTGACCTGAAACCCGGTCAAAAATAGAAAATACCTATACCTACCTATACAATTTACGAATTTTTATGTTAGCGCTGCATTATCGATGTTTAGAAAACGTTTTTATAATATGTGAATCTTGAGTTTGTGAACTTGTTTTTTATTTCGTTTGTTTAAAATTTATTGAAACTAATTTTTCAGTTTATATGACATGTTTTAAGTTCTGAAATACACTTTTAGTGCATGATCATACACGCCTTCCAATGAACGTCGTGTCCAGCGACACAGGTAGATTTTGAGTGAGTAGATAAAGGAGAATGGTAGATAGCATAGAAAATGCACAGAAAATCCACTTTCAGAAGATACAAATCTTCATTTGATATTTGCGTTGATAGAGTGAGGACGTCAAAAACGTCAACGTGCCAAATTTTATTTCATTGCAATGACGACGCCTGGTTTTTGTGTATAGCCAAATCGTTAATGGAAATGAAAGTCATGAGAAGATGTGTGTGGCCAGGCCATGTACTAAGGCCGTGTCAATAATTAAATACATAATTAAATAATTATTCTCGGATAATTTTCTGACACTTGAAAAGAGTAGTTCACCAAACTCCAATCTGAGATTTATCGAATTTCACACTCTAATTAATTCAAATTCATTGTTTAATTTCCTCTTTAACATTCTAGCAAAAGAAAACGTCAAGAAATTAGCCTATAAGATAATTTATTATCCTGCTCCCGGAGCAGAATAGGG
Source organism: Cheilosia scutellata (assembly GCA_955612985.1). Lineage (NCBI taxonomy): Eukaryota > Metazoa > Arthropoda > Insecta > Diptera > Syrphidae > Cheilosia > Cheilosia scutellata. Next base: position 77,098,913 of record OY015314.1, read on the forward strand.
CAACTTAATTTTTCCGGTCAAAAAAGAGTTTTCCGGTTAAAATCGTTTTTCGTTCCGGTCAAAAAACGGTTAGGCCGGATTTCAAAATTTTCTCCGGTCAGAGTAAAGAGATTTCGGTCAGATATGACCGGAATCCGGTCAGAATGGCATCACTGATTTTCGTGAACACAAAACGATCATGCTTCATCATGCTCATTCTGCCCGCACTTGTGTGGCAGAGTGGTTGTGGTGGGATGTATGCGAATTTTAGGAAAATGACAACAACAATTCCTTGGTATGTCAGTGGTTTGGTTTTTATTTCAGTGGCAATTCTTATGTTTGAGTGCCGTGAGAGTGTCTACAGGCACCATTGTTAGAAAAAAAGCTCCCCCATAAGGCCTGTACTGACAATTTTTGTTGGACAGAGTATAGCGGCATGCCAAATTCCATATAAAAAAATGACATTTCAGCATTTGCGCTTGAACTTTAGCACATTTTGTGAAATATCCTTTTCTGGGAAATTTTTCAATCTAGCGCAAAATGAACTGCTAGATTGAAGAAAAATAACGAACTGCCAAAATAAAAGTGAAAGTGCAGAAGCCAAATATTTCCAATTTGGTGTAAAATGGGAATTCAAACTTCTATGTAATTAATCATTGTAATTAATATACGTGCCGAACATAAGTATTGGCACAGCAGATGGTTTTTATATACACGCTCGAAATTTCGATTTAAAAAACACAATCTTTTTTTCTTTTTTCAATAATTTAATTCAACACTATACTTACAACTAATAATCACAAAAATAACAAAGATATTTATTTAAACATAATTAATTAAAATAAAAAATAATTCAGTGGATCTTATTTCCATAGTACAAAAGTATTGGCACACTTCGCTACTATATGTAAAATAACGATTATAAAATTGGTTTTAATATTTTGTTGGATATCCTTTTCTTTTCAAAACTTCTTTAAGTCGATCTTTCATCGAAAACACCAATTTTTGAGTTATTTCTGTCCCGATTTTTCCCCATTCGTCCAGTAGAACTCGTCTGAGCTCAGTTTTGCTGGTAATGTTGTGCTTACGTATGCGCCTTTCCAACACTTCCCACAGATGCTCAATTGGGTTTAAGTCGGGGGATTGTGGAGGAGTCTTTAATAGATGGGGAACATTAAAAGCGAGCCATTGACGTACGATATAAGCGGTATGCTTAGGATCGTTGTCCTGTTGAAAATAGTAGCTGCTTCCAAGGTTAAGACTTTCGGTGCTTTTTTTGTAAATTATTTTTTAATATATCCATATATTTGAGCTTGTCCATGTTTCCCTCAATAAAAACAAGTTCTCCTACGCCTGAAGCGGCCATACAACCCCACACCATGACTCCACCACCACCATGTTTCACTGTACTTTGCATATTTTTGGGTTCAAGTTCCGTGTTAGGTTTTCTCCAAACCAACATTCTACCATCAGAACGGTAAATGTTAAATTTACTCTCGTCTGAGAACAAAACTTGACTCCAAAAGTCATTATTCTTATGAATAAACTCATTAGCAAAGTCTATTCTGCACTTTTTATTTTTTTTTAGACACAAATGGTTTTTTTCTAGCCACTCTTGCACTATATCCAGCGCGATGGAGAACTCTACGCTTCGAACGGTGTAACGACTTCTTTTTACAATTTGTGCTATTTCACTATAGCTTTTATTCATTTCGCGTAAATTTAAAATTATTTTTCTTTCACTTTCGGTTGTTTCTCGTCCTTTTCGGCCCATTTTATGTTTTTCCACAAAAAATACAACTGAATAACGATGTTTATAGTAGCAAACTGTGAAAAAGCATGTTGAAACAAAGTAACGGCACTTTTCCAGTTAATAGATTTATTTTCTATTGAATGCAATAGGGTAGTTCGCGACAACGTCAGTGTCAAATGAGAAAAAAAAATCAAAGTGACAGCTAAAAAAACTTGTAGGTAAACAAACGAAATTTTATATGGCGGGAGATAGGGTTTAAATTAATTTTGGATTTTTTGAATCAATCTCTACAATTTTATTTATTGAACTTTTGTAAACACTTTTAAGAAACTCTAAATTTCAAGACTGCAATGTTTTCAATTTTTATTTGGCACTTTATTATAAACTTTTCACAAATAAAATGAGCAAAACCTATCTCCCGCCATGTAAAATTTCGTTTGCTTTCCTACAAGTTTTTTTGACATTTCAGTGAAAGAGAAAGCACACTTCTGAAAGGGATAGCTTCGCGAAATACCCTATGAGTGCTTTAAATGTTGTCCATGCAGGGTGCCAATACTTTTGTTCAGCTCAAATTGTATGCATTAAGTTATTTTGTTGCTTTTTTTATTTATTTTAATTATGCAACAAGTAGTTTATATCTAAATTGGTTGCAAACATAGTGCTGAATGAAGTTATTGAAAGAGAAAATAAATCAGTTTTTTTTCATGGTATTCCTAAACGTTTTTATTATAACAAATCTGTTGTGCCAATACTTATGTTCGGCACAGTATGTACTTTGTAATTTTTTTTATTTAAATTATAGTGTATTAAATACATTTTGACTCTCATGAAGATGAAAAATAATACGGATTCAAATTGGTTCTAATGCCAGTTTGTTCCTCCATCAGGGATATTATGTGCTAGACGACTAGCGGTCAATGGAACGGGACCATTCTGTTACCGCATTGTGTGTACCTTATTCAATGCTTTTAACTTTGGATATTTGGAAAAATCCGAAAAGAGATATCAAATGGGTTTTTGTAAGCGTTTCAATAATGCTTTTACATTTTAGATACCTAAATCAAACAGCCAACTAACTAACTAACTAACTAACAACTAACAGTCGGTATTTAATTATTAGTAAGGCCAAATACTGTTTTCCAGTCAACGTGGAAATTGGTTCCCGATAGAATTGGTATGACAACCCTATTCTGCTGGAACAGTCTGATATCCCTATTATAGGAACAGAAAATTAATACAATGGCCGCGTTCCTTTGACCGCTAGTCATCTAGCACATAATATCCCTGATGGAGGAACGCTGGCGCTAGAGATCTAGCGGCAGCGGCAAAGTGACATGAGAACCGATTTGAATTCGTATGATTTCATCCTCATGAGAGTCAAAACTGTATTTTGTGCCTTCATGCCGCATATTTATTAGTACACAATAATTTAAATAAGCAAATACAATGTATATTAGTTACATAGAAGTTTGAATTCCCATTTTACGCCAAATTGGAAATATTGAGAACCCAAAATGCAGCCCATGTAACTGCCCCATACAATATTTTAATTAAATGTCAAAAATCTACTACATTTTTTGAAATTTGTAAAATTGACATCTGCCAAAGCAGATGTAAATTTTCTTAAATAGTACATACTAGTATTATTTTGAAGTAAAACGTATTAATTCCGATAGCTGAAAATGCTATCATTTTTTAGCAAAAAGAAACAAAGTCCCGAAACTCCACCAGGAGACATCATTAAAGGACCGTCCGATAACAATGGAGAGGAGTTTATTATCGTCGATAATCAACGACCAGGAGGACCAATCTACCCTCAAACACCAGCAGGACCTATGATGGCACTTTATCCTTATCCGCCTGCACCCTATGGACCCCCGGCACCTAACATCAATAATTCTTTTAATGTAAACCAAAATCCTGTTCCATACCTGTTGGGTATTCCGTTTAACCTGGCTCCTCAATTGAGCACTCCAACCACTTTTGAAGTAACTCAGATGGAAGTCGATGGGATTCTTGCACTTATGACAAAACAAATGCAATTCGAAAAAGATTATGATTTTAAATTAGAGCGAGAAATACTGAGCGAATATTATTAGTATGTAATTTATTCTGCGCAATGACTAATTAATTACACATAAACACATCGGATGAATCATGCTGTTTTTATTTTTGAAAATTAATTTTTTTAACTTTAAGTTTGCTTGCTTGATAGTTGCGCATCGGTTTTATTGAAATCACAAAGTATTATAATTTTGTAGGCATAGCTATGTACATAATATTTAGAATTGATTACTTTAAGATCTTGTTAGAATGTGTAATAAAAGTTAGCCTAACAAATTGGTTGTTGATTTCGCAATCCATCAAACGTTCTATGTATTGACTTTATAATACATTTTGCTGAAATTCAATCTATTGTTTACAATAAATAAATTGCTAATGCTAAAGCTTTCCAAAGGACTGTAGTGCAGTCACAACTATAATACGGTAAATGACAATTGATGAACATTTTAAAAAATATTACTTTTCTTTACTTTCTTTCGGCTTAAAAAAGAGATCCATTGTATTGTTATAGAATATGTTGGCTAACTTTTCCAGTGGCTCCTCTTTACTACCAGCAATTACTTCTAAAACTTGTCTGCAATAAATTAATTATGTATGTAAGTATTAAAAAATAATAAGTAATAAAAAATAATTTGGACGTAATGAAGTTAAGTCAATAAACAAATTTCTAAACATTCATCCAGAACTTCAATAGAACCTTTATGATTTCAAGCGAATTTTTATATTGATCTACATCAAAAAAAATAGTAACTTACATAATCTGGCATGGTTCACTACGGGAATCAATGAGTGTAGTTGGGGTCCATTTTTCTTTCTTTTTTACAACGGGAAAACGTGTCTGAATTAATTTAGCACCTGCATGACTTGGTCGTATCCCGCACCAAGGACAATCAGTCTCAATCATTATTTTATCATTCGGGATTTCTTTTATCATTTTTAGATTCTCTGCAGTTTTAAGAGAACATCCATTGACTCCAATATGGAGACCAAAATTTATAATGCGCTTAGCTTCTTCGATGGTTCCATCAAAACTATGAACAACCCCACCACTTGTAATTTTATGCTTATTTCTTTCAATTATCTCCATAAAGTCTTTATGGGAATTTCGGCAGTGTAGAAAAAGTGGAAGCTTATAGTTTTCAGCTAAACTTAATTGTTTTTCAAAGTAAACCTTTTGAACATCCTTTTCACAAAAATGTAGACGATCATAGTCTAAGCCACATTCTCCAATAGCAATAACTTTGCTCGAGTTCTCTTCAATTTTACGGCAAAGACTTTTATAATATTTTTCTGGATTGGGAACAAATTCATTGCAACGTGTAGGATGGCAGCCCATTGTTACAAAAAGCCGATCTACAGAACATACAAAATTATTGCTGAAAAAAAAAAAAAAAAAAAAAAAAAAAAAATTATAGCTTACTATCTTTCTCGGCCAAATTAAGAGCACTATTAGCTTCATTTAAGGTTCCGACAGTTATAATAATTCTCTGCAGGCCTTGGTCCCATGCACGATTAAGCACGATGTCCAAGTCCGGTTTGTGCTTTTGCGAACCTCCATACAGCCCTTGGAACATTGAATCAGTTAAGTTAGCTCCAATATCTGATGTTTACAAAAACATACAAACATACATAGTTGGAAATATTTTAGATTTCGTGTAAGGTAAGAGATTGATCATGCGAGTAACTTGCCAATATATTTCCGTTCCATTTTGAATAAACTAACTTTTCTCATATATATATTATTATATATGAGGGAAACACTGTGTCCGCTGTGCAGTTGATGTATATAGAGATTGAGCGATACACTAACACTTGTCACTTTTAAGAAAAACCCATAAAGACAAGCCAATATAGTACCTATATAATGGACGCGTTGAATACGGTTTTGCCTAGGTATAGTTAACAGCCGGTCGATTGTCGATTGCTCGATTTGCCTGCAAATCTAGGCAAGTTTCGTGTGTCGGGTTAGGTGTGGGGTGGGGACTGAAATGGAAAGTTAAAGGTGGGTTTTCACATGTCGGTTGATTGACAAAGTTTCATCTCTCGTTTATATTATTGAACGACACCTCGACCTCTGTCAGTTCATTTCCACTTATGTCAATTATTGGCAGAAAATCGCGCAATAAACAATAGACAATAGTGTATTGCTGCATGCATTTCCTTTGATTGGAAATTATTTGACAACTCGCGCTAGACTCTATCTCGTTCTCTCGTATTGTGAATTGGCCAATACCTAAGAATAAGAAGTACAGGAAAGAGTGTATATCACATATATAGTGTACGTGAGTGAGGCCGCAAGTTATGAAAAAAAACAGAGAAATTGAAACTCATCTGTCATTTTGCTGGGTTGAAACGGCTGAAATTTGCCTTGTTTGAAATTTGAAATCCTTAAAATAGTGAAATTACGTATTTAACTTAATAACACAGTGAAACAACAGTGAATACAGTGAATAAATACAATACTTTAATGAAATAAATCTAAAACAACATGCGGTGCTGCGTTAAATTGTGCAAAAACGATTATAATAAGGAGAGTAACAATTTTTCATTTCACAAGTAAGTTTTATCTCATATTGCACATAAAATAATGTTGTTAGGTGTTTTTTTAGGTAGATATATTATCGTAGAACACTTTTATTTTGGTATTTCAAGGCATTTTGTTGCAAAAAAGGCAATTTGGTTGAAAATAAAAATGTACTTTATTTATGTGATAGCATTTGATTTAGCTGAAACTCATCTGTCAAAATCGGAATCTCTCGGACAGGGACGAACTACTTTTTTGTTGGTGAGGGCAAGGCGCTTAAATCGGTTGAGCGCCCTAGTGCAGTTTTCTTGTTATAAGTAGAAAATTATGTTTAAAGGTATTTCTTCTGTTGACCTATTATCGTGTCGGTTACTATCTTCGTCAAGAAGTGTTTATGTCCAGTAACGTTGACTTTAGGCGTATTTTTTTGGGAATCTATAGCTAGCTCACTTTTACTTTTACATGCAAAACTGGTATACTCACTTTTGGTTTTGGTATACTCACTTTTGGTTTTACATGCAAAATTGTTATACCCACTTTTGGTTTTGTTATACTCACTTCCCAAAAAAATACGCCTTTTGTGTACATGAGAAAATAAAAGAGCTCAAATACTCTACTAATTTTCAAGATTTCCAAAAGCTGAATGGAATAGTCAAATTTGGGTGGAAATCCTTGAGTTGGATGAAATAAAGTCTTCGTTTGTTGTCTGTTCAAGTCATTTTCATGGATGTGATTTTATAAATAATGCGCCAGAAAAAAAAAATGCTTTTTCCTTCTGCAATGCAATTTTTATCCAAATATTTTGAAGAATCTCAGTAAGTTAATATAAATAGTTCTAAAATTTTACAAGATTAGATAAAAACGCATTTGGCTTGTAGTTGTAAAAAAATTGTTAATTTTGAGTGTATAACTAACTTGTAGCAGACATTAGGCCTGTTTTATTGGCAATCTATCTCAGTGAAGTAAAGTAAAGTAGAATCTTCAGTATGTAGCTAATAACAACAACTATATAGAGTCTCGAAAGTATTAAACAGTGTGTAGTTGCTGTAATGTAATTGCGTGTTAAAAATCCTACTCTACTTTATTTCACTGAGATAGATTGCCAATAACACAGGCCTAATATGTCTTATAATCAAATGAAAAAACTGAATTATATTATCAATTCTCAAAATTAGCTGATTTTTTCATTCAAAATAAACCCAAAACCGAAAACTGATAAAAACTGAATTTTATTTATACGTTTAAAATATTTAGGATCCTGTAAAAGGTAAGTTTTATTTATTAAGGCTTAATAATAGCTGTGTTTCTTTGAAGGTGCCTAAGTACTTCTGAGAAGATAAAAACCATAACCTAATACTACCTACCAGCTCAACATATTTTGCTACTTTATCACTTTTAAAGAATCAGCTAAGAGTTACATTGGGCGCCCCAGCATTTTGACATTCTAACTACGCCGGCCCCTTAGGTCGGCCCTGTGTCAATGCATTTGTGTTAGTGCAACTCACACTATTTTGAAAAAAGCCTCACTCTTTTCTCGATATGCCCCTTCCTGTACTTCTTATTCTTTGGCCAATACACGCCATGAATACCATGAATGCCAAAATCCATACAAATTTTGACAGTTCATTTATCTCGCGTTGTAAACTTATGAAGTTTACTACTGTCGTTTTCGATTGGTATTTGGTAATCCAGAACCGTCCGGAATCAAAACGAACGCTTCTGAAAGCGTTCGATTGGCACTCAATTGACAGTTCTTCTACTGAAAAGAGAAATTTGCTTCTGGATTTGAATTCAGAATCGCGGCAAATCGTTTTTTAAACTTTTTTGAGACAAATGAACTGTAATGATGACATATATGTCGTTTTCCATTGGGCAAAAAGAAGCGTCCGGAATCAAGAAAATCACTTCTGAAACCGTTCCATTGGCGCAGAAAATACTCTTCTGTTGATTCTGAGAGAATTTCGCTTCCCGATTTCAAGTCAGAATCCACTCGAGGAGGACTTACACAAGTGCATTTTATGTATTTTATACAAGCAGCAGCCAATGCAGCAGCCATACAGTAATTTTTGACGTTTCACCAATTCGTGAGTGTAGTCAGCCAGAAGCAGTTTTCTTGTTCCATTGGAATTCGGAATGAGTGAATCCCCCGAGCGAAACCAATAAAAAACGACAATAGAAAAGGAAATAAATAAAATAAAGAAATAATTTAAAAATTCCGTCTTATTTATATAAAAATTACACTTCTACTTGAAATGTGTTATTTATACATTTATATTAATTTAATCCCACTTTCTAAATTCAGTTCCATCTGGAGGCTTAACATCAACTTTGGCCTTGCTTACTTCATCCCAATTGGTACTAAGCACAGTCCCGCCAGATTCTGAGAACGATTTATTCATTGCCATCTGAACTTCAGGGGTTGCGTTGCTGTAAATCTTTTTAAAAAGTTGACTTAGAGCTTCCTCGCTCTGTGCTTCAGATTCCTCAGTTTTCTCAACCTCTTTAGCAAATTTATCCCAGTTCTGCTTGTGAATTGGTGGAGGAGCTTGTACTAAACGAACATTTTTACTTTCCAAACTTTCCCACCGTTCACCCAACTCCTTCTCCAACGAGATCTCTACTTTAGAAGGAGTAGCTTTGTGCGACGATTTTTCTGGAACAATAGGACGATATAAATTTAATTCCAGACTGTAATTATTGGCGATCATTGTGACTTTCTCCTTTTCGATTTGCACTGAATAGTTTTTGTCAACAGCATTTTTTATCAACACTGTTATCACGACTTTCGAATCGGATTGATACCAGTCATGGCGCACTGACATATTTTCTTGTTATTTTGGTACCTATTGAGTATAATAAATTGTTTGAAAAATTGCCAGCGAAATAAGGACGTTTTTACCAAATATAGAAGAAGAAATGGGAACGACAAGGCCGAATAAAAATGACATTAGGTATATATAATTTTTCTTTGTCATTTGATGTTTTCTGGAAAAGGAGAGTGTTTGGAAAATTATATGTGATAGAGATGGCATATCGTAGTATGGCTACGTTCAAATTTGTTGATTGTTAAACCTTATACCTTCGCTGCTATTGTGGAACGAGAAATTCCATACATCATGAACGAAAAATTTCGCTCTCCCTTTTCGTTTTGCAGTCTATTGTCCGAGATATTGCTTAAGCCTAGTACGCTGCTGTTGTGAAACGAAATTTTCCGGTGGTCTCCAATTGCACAGCGAAACGTCTGCGAAAAGGCAGAGGCAAATAATTTGTGGAGAGTAGCATCAGCTGCTACACAAATGACATGAACATTTGACAACAGCACGAATTTGTATTTTATTTTAAGTGAAAGCAATTATAATAATTAAAATTATAGAATTTTGTAAAAAGTAAAACGAGCACATTAAAAACGATATCATTACAACACCAATAATAGGTCTGTTTTCTTCCACATCTATTTCAGTGAAGTAAAGTAAAGTAGGATTTTTAACACGCAATTACAACAACTACGAACTGTTTGACACATTCGAGACTCTATATAGTTGTTGTAATTGCGTGTTAAAAATCCTACTTTACTTTACTTCACTGAGATAGATGTGGAAAAAAACAGACCTAAATATCTTCCTCATCCGCATTTATTATTGCTTCTAATGTGAAATTGGATAATGATGCTATGATGCCGATCAACAGCGACAAGTTCTGGATGCCAAACCATCCAGATGCATCTCGCAAACTCCTCGGTATAGAAGCCAATTCCGCGTAATTTGTCTCGCCGTCATCATCATCAAAAAGTAATTCCACTGATGACATGTTTTTCAATAAATTGCACAATCGCAGATTTGTAACACTGGTAATTATGTATATTGTTTAAATAATTTGTTTGAAAGTCGTAACAATCACTCTTCAAATTGAAAATATTTAAGAACTGTCAAAATTGAGTTTTCATTCACAATAGCTTTATTTTTTGCGTTATGTTCACAATAGCTTATATTTTTATCAATCGTATTTCGCAATACCAATATCAATCTTAATTGATAAATTTTGTCAATCGTCAACCGATTGATAGTTGATCTTCGCAATAGGGGTGAGTACAATGGTTTGCTTTTGCCAAACTCCAAAATATTCCTTTATTTTCTATGATTTTGTTCGTTCCAGATCGTCATGGATGCATTTGCCTTGCCTTGTTGAAGGCAGAGAGACTCGCGTCAATGCTCAATCGCAAGCATACGAATAAATTTCTGCTTATATTGATTCTGCCAAAGAAGTCGGCCGACTTGAAAACGCCATCGGATGGTATCACAGTCACCCATGCTACGGCTGCTGGCTATCCGGTATCGATGTCTCAACTCAAATGCTTAATCAGAACTTTCAGGAGTTTGCCTACGCGCTTTCCGTACATACCCTAAAGGCTATAAGCCACCAAATGAGGAACCATCGGAGTATCAAATGATTTCATTAAATAAAATTTAAGATTTCGGCGTACACTGCAAGCAATACTATCCACTTGAGGTAACCTATTTCAAGTCGGCCGTGGACAGAAAATTGATTGATGCTCTGTGGAACAAGCAGGTATAGCCTGCTAACCAACACCGAGTACACCACTCGCCAGATCTTCGATTTGTCCGAAAAATTAGAACAAAGTGAATCTAGTCTGGGCAGAGGGCCATTTGTTGTTTCAGGTACGTAGAGCGTCACTTTAGTTGAATGCAAACGCCCATTGGTTTTATTATCTAGGTGGCGACGTCAACGAAAAGCGCACCGGGGACAAGCTCTCTAATGCCACAAGAGACTGCAGTCGGGCTTCAATTGAGCTGATTCATGGCCACCTGGCGCTGTTTGCTGATGACGCTCTTCTGTTTATTGCTGGAGAGGATGTCGAAGACTGTCATCAAAAAATTTAACAAGACCTAGATGATGTATATATATGGCTTTGTCAAAACAAATTAAAACTTAATGCACAAAAATGCTCTAATTTTCAAAGGCTTTAATTAATTTAACCAACTGCCTAATTTTGCTAAGAACATAACAAATTTAAGAACATTTAAAAATTGTGTAGTAAACTTTGTAAAACTTATATTCTAATCAATTAATGTAAAATGTAACAATTGAAAACAATAGCTCAAGACAATGCTAAATAAATAAATCTAACTATGTATCTATCTATCTGTCTGACGGCCCAAATCGCCAAGGACAAGCTTTTTAACAACATTGGAATGAACAAATGAGTTGAGTCGAATTTTATTCTTAAACACAACTTAAACTGAAATACATTACACACGTACTTTTACAAATGGTTTTCCTATTCTATATGTTATCGACCCACTCGTTTGCAGCACAATCGATCACCGTAGGGGATCAGTGGAGGATTTTTGATTACAATTCCACGTCTCTCGGGTTTCCACACTTAGAACATACAATTAGGCCTATTCGGCAAAATCTTTTATCCATTTTTCCTGTTATTCTGTTATGAATTTTCATACAAAAGTTCGAACTGTCAAAAAATCTTTTACGATCTCCAGAATTGGTATTCTGCGTGCAAAAATCTTTTATGAAGTCTGTCATAAATCATAACAGAATAAAAGACAGCATTTTGTGACTTTTATCATAAAATATTTTTATTAATTACAAAGTTTTGGATTGAAAGGGATATCTATATAATTTATCGTCAACGAAATGCTTACAAACGAAGACAAATGTAATAATTGTACATAAACTAGTGGTATGTAATCGAAAATAATTTTGAAATTTATACTTTTGCTTTAATTCGCGAGGAACTCAATGTCGAGTAGCTACTTCTCCGGACGGTGCGATCCATGCTTCGGTGGTTTGGTCATGTTAAACGCATGTCCCCAACCAGAATCGCACGACGCCGACGTCCTATGGAATCCGTACCATCATCAGGCAGGCGTCCTCTAGGTAGACCCAGTATGAGATGGTTATATCAAATTCATAATCTCTCCTCTACCCGTATGAGGATTGCCCTTGATGATTTAGAGACGATGGCGGAGAATCGAGAGCTATGGAGGGTCCACAAATTTGATCAGGTGCCTACCGCCTATGCATAAAAAAAACTCTGCGGTTTGTTTTGACAGTTTCGTAACAGATTTTCAAGTTTCGAACTTCCATAACAGATTTTCATAAAAGTTCGAAACCCTGAATACGATTTATAAAAGATCTTTTATGGTCGAGATCTTTTATGATTCATAACAGAAAATTCATAACAGAATAACAGATTTTGCCGAATAGACCTAAATACCGATCTAAAGGAATGAGTATACCAATCCAGCCAGCCGAGTAGAGCAGATTATCTGTGAACAAAATGTTACTTGCTTACCATACAAATTTCGCGTAATGGTGCTTATCGCTCTTATCGAAACCGTTCACATCGAAGTAAAATACAAAAATTCAATATCGTTCACTTCAATTTTTAGTAAAAACAACCTCGAAAAAAATGAAACATCAAATTTTCGCAAGCAATTAATGTCCCGGACAATAAATTGTGTGCGAAAAGAGAGTAGAGAATTGTACCAAGCAATCTATTACAATGAACCACTTTTCAAATCATTTCGGGGCAGCAGCGTACTGCAAAACGAAAAGGAGAGCGACATTCTTCGTACATGATTTCGTTCTGTCAATTTTTTATCGGATTTTTTGTTGTGAAACGAAATTTTCGGGTGGTCTCCAATTGCACAGCGAAACATCTGCGAAAAGCCAGCGGAAAATAATTTGTGGAGAATTCCATCAGCTGCTACACAAGTGACATAGATATTTCAGAACAACAAGGCATTTGTATTTTGTAATTGAAAGCAATTAGAAGAGCGTGAAACGATGGCGAAAACAAAACCAAACATACACATCATAAAGGAAGGAAGAGAGCATGGTCCGTGAGAGGACGCAAAAGGCATTTAAACCATTTAACTTCATTTAAACCGCCATCAGCACAAAGTGTCGCCAGAGCGATTGGAACTGAGGCGAGGAGTACACACACAAGACAGAATGAGAAGCGATCTCATTTCATTACCCTAGATCTAGTTGTAATTGTACCCGGAACAAAATATAAATTTTTCATACTCTTACTCATCCACACGTGTCGCCACAAATTTAACATCCGGCTCGAAGGACCACAATTTAACGCAAGGATACTAGCAAAAATGTACTTGGAACTGAATCCACAAGCTGATTCAATTTTACTATATGCCGTCGGACCTAGCACAGCGGTCAAAAAAGAACATTAATTTTAAATAATAAACGCAAAAAAGTGTGTTGCTTCGTATCTGCCATGTCGACGTATTTTCAACTGGCAGATGAATACAATGCACGACAGTGTGGGAAAAAAAATTCCATGCATAGCGGCTTATCCCAATTTTCTAGTTGTCGTGTGGATTTTACGGAGAAAATCCCAACATAAGGTCTGTTTTGTTGCACATCTATCTCAGAAGATGTGACGACAATACTATACATCCAATTTTCCGCTGAAGCAAAAATAAGTACTAGCTCTTTTGGCTCCCGGCGGAGAGAAACGAAAACACTCAAATGTCATCGAGCAATTCGGGTGATTTTGTTTGTGTGCTGAGTGTGTCATCTTTTATAGAACGTTCGAAATAGTTTGAATAAGTCGTTATTTTGCGCTAGTTGCAATGTTTCTACAATGGATGGTACTGTGTTATATGTAAAAAATAGCAATGGCGCGCAGAGGTTTCATACTTTCGCTGCACGGAAATAAAAGGGGTAGTACTTATGTTTGCTTCCTTTTTCCTCGCAGGTTTGTATGAAACTGACATTTCACTAGCAATCCATGTATAGTAGTCAATCATTGACATACTATACATGGACTAGCTAGCATTTTTCGTTGAAGCAAACATAAGCACTAGCTCTTTTGGTTCACGGTGGAGAGAAACATAAGCACTCAAATGTCATCGAGCAATTGGTAGGATTTTGTTGGAGTGCTGAGTGTGCCATCTACTATAGAACGTTCGAACCACGTTCGCGCTGTGGTTTGTGCACAGGATAGGACACAGCTGACAGCACAGCCAGGAAAACCTGATACAACAAGACTAGGTCTGTTTTTTTCCACATCCATCTCAGTGAAGTAAAGTAAAGTAGGATTTTTAACACGCAATTACAACAACTATATAGAGTCTCGAATGTGTCAAACAGTTCGTAGTTGTTGTAATTGCGTGTTAAAAATCCCACTTTTTTAGTACGTTTACACCGCACCTAAATTCACCATTTCGACTAAATGCAACATTTCAGGCCAAATGTTCAGCATTTCGTCATATATTTTCCAACATTTCGAAATGTTGAATTTCAGCGAAATGTTGAATTTCATCGCCGCATTTGCAAGTATGTCAAATCGAACAAACCTCATTTTGATGACTTTTGGGCTCACTGACAAAAAAAACCGCTGTAAAAAAATTCAATGAGGAATTTTTGGTTGTATTTAATATAAGGGGTATTCATGCAACGTCGTAAACTCGTCGTAAACGTCGTAAGTTTACGACGTGGTAAATGAACTGTCAAAATTTGTATGGAAAATCATTTACGACGAGATGGTAAACTTACTACGCGAATTTGTGTGGAAAACCGAGATGGTAAACTTACGACGAGGGTGTTGTGACATTTCACACTTGAAATAAGGGCGCGAAATCAGAAAAAAAATACTTTGCATGCATTTATAATACTTTTGATGCATTTATAAATAGAAATTGCACATTTTACTATTCCAAGTGTAGGATAATTAGTTAGTCCATCAAATTGTATTAAGCAAACAAGTTTTAAAAGATACCAAATAACGAAATTTCCAATTCCAAACAAAGGGAGTTTTCGTTCGCGGCAAAAATATTGGTATTGTAAATTTCGTTATTTAAACCCTTTTAAAACTTGTTTTCTTAATACAATTTGATGGACTAACTAATTATCCTACACTTGGAATAATAAAATGTGCAGTTTTCTCTTTATAATTGTATCAAAAGTGATTTGTTCGCATTTTATCAATTCGTTCGTTCCCTCTCATGTGAAACAGCTGATTGGTTTACCACCATTTACCACAAACAGCAAATTGGGGCGTTCATGAAACGTTTGTCGTAAACTTACCATTTTACGCAAATGGTAAACTTACGACGTTGCATGAATACCCTTATTATTTATTTAAGATTGTATTTAATATGTCTGAATTATCACTTATATTCATGTTTAAATTAATATAATTAAAAAATTTGTTCTTTAGGTACACACCACTTCTGATTTCGAAACATAAAAAACATCAGTGAGAATCAATTCTGATACTAGCTGTCATTTGAAATGTTGAAGTTTCAATGGGAACGCAAAATTGGATTTCGAAATGTTGTCTGCTGAAATGTTGAATTTAGGTGCGGTGTAAATGTACTATTACTTTACTTCACTGAGATAGATGTGGAAAAAAACAGACCTAATCAGGCCTATTCGGCAAAATCTTTTATCCATTTTTCCTGTTATTCTGTTATGAATTTCCATACAAAAGTTCGAACTGTCAAAAAATCTTTTACGATCTCCAGAATTGGTATTCTTCGTGCAAAAATCTTTTATGAAATCTGTTATAAATCATAACAGAATAAAAGACAGAATTTTGTGACTTTTATCATAAAAGATTTTTATTAATTAGAAAGTTTTGGATTGAAAGGGATAATCTATAATTTATCGTCAACGAAATGTTTACAAAAGAAGACAAATGTAATTGTGCATAAACTAGTGGGTATGTAATCGAAAATAATTTGGAAATTTATATTTTTACTTTAATTCGCGAGCGATCCATGCTTCGGTGGTTTGGTCATGTTAAACGCATGTCCCCAACCAGGATCGCACGACATCCTATGGATTCCGTACCATCATCAGGCAGGCGTCATCTAGGTAGACCCAGTATGAGATGGTTATATCAAGTTCATAATCTCTCCTCTACCCGTATGGGGATTGCCCTTGATGATTTAGAGACGATGGCGGAGAATCGAGATCTATGGAGGGTCCACTTGAGCAACCTACACCCGCAACCCACTTATGTAATGGATAAGCGGGCCATTGAAAGTGATGGAATGAATATTTTTGGTTTAGACGAAGACACCGATCACATTTGCTGGAACTAAGTAAGAATAAATAGTAATCCATTTGATCTTCCTAATGTATGAGTTTTATTCAGCTCTTAGTTTGGATTGGGACAATTTACAAAACACGAATACAAACATTTCATTTCAAATTCAGGTAAGTTGTATTTCTAATGATGACGATGTAAAGTTGGATATTTATTTCAAGTTTCTCGCGACACTACATTTCGACGGATACAGTTCATATCACGCATCAGTAGGAACACATTTTTGGTTTATCGCAGCCCAGTACATCCAGATCGATTCAGTTGGTTATGGTTACTGATTTGAAATAGAGTTTTCTAATTGGATTTTGCTCCATGTAAGGGCAATATATTTGTTTTTGCCTTGTTGTTTTTTGTTGTCTTTTTCCTAAAAAGATGTTCCACTATTTATTACACAATTATATAGTTTGTAATAATTCAAAAATTACTCTTTTCAGACTGCATTTTAATATGTTTTTTGCACAAATTTGATCAGTTTGCCTACCGTCTATGTATAAAAAAAAACTCTGTGGTTTGTTTTGACAGCTTCGTAACAGATTTCCAAGTTTCGAACTTCCATAACAGATTTTCATAAAAGTTCGAAACCCTGAATACGATTTATAAAAGATCTTTTATGGTCGAGATCTTTTATGATTCATAACAGAAAATTCATAACAGAATAACAGATTTTGCCGAATAGGCCTAAATGTCTTGTTGTATCATGCAGGAAAACTGAGAGCGATTGTGAGAGGATTGTGTGCAAAATCGGATATGTGCACTGAACTGAAGTTGGCGGTCTATTATATAAAGTCAATGATATTTACTACAGAACACATTACATTTTTTGACTGGTTTTTGTTTTGTTCTAAATTTAATTAGTTTTGATTTTTGTTGAAGATAAATTTCGTGTTACGAAAAACTGCCTCAAAATGGAAGAAACTGTTTGATAATTTACTTCAATGTTTTATTCATTTCACGAGCAAAATAAAATGTTTACATTTTAGTAATTTACGGTAAATTTTATTAAACCAAATTTTTCCCTATACGGTTTTAAAGTATTCAGCAAAATGAGAACAATTGAAGGAAAAGTCGTAGTCTTGGGATCGAGAGGTAAATTTATATGCATTCATAAACAAATGTGTGCAGTTGTAATTTAAGGAAAAATTCAGTGGTGTTTCTTTGTTCTGAGTCGCGAATTGTTGAGTTGCTTTATAGTCTATAAATAATCTAGCACCCGATATAGTTTGTTATGGAAAATTTGTAGAAAGTACTTTGACACAATTTAATAATTTTAATAAACTTTATTTAAAGAAAATCAAAAGGTATTACTTCAGAAGAATAAAACTTATAAAATACTTAGAGACCAATATTCCTTTATGTCCTCGCTTATGAAAGGTCAACTTAGTAATGAATCAACGTCGACCTATTGCCGTCTTCCTTTTTGTGGATACTTAACGAAAGGACACCAACACACACACCAGTCTCTCACTCAGCCGTCACAGACTCGTCCATTCTGACTTTCATCGGCGTCCTCGTCGAGGCCGGCATCCAACCGAATCCACTGCTTCATCCTATCGGGAGCACATACGGACGAATATGGTTTTTGCACTCTTTGTGCATGTGGTATATCAGATATTTGATACCGATCATGGGGCAGTACTGCGGATACTATATACGGCCCCTTGTACCTGGGCTCCAACTTTCTTGAAGTTCCTGAAGCAGCAACTCCATCATTCAGTAGCATTACGAGATCACCTACAGCATACTTTTTTGCTCTTTTGTGTTTGGAATCCTGTCTCTCCTTCTGCTTCGCTTGACTCTTGGCTATGGCTTCAGCTCCTCGGTCTCGTATTAGCTCGATGTTTCGCGGTATCTGATTTAGCTCAACACCCTGTGATAAAACATCAGTCCATGGATTCCTTGGAATATATCCCATAAGCATTTGTTGAGACGTAGTTTTGATTGCTTCGTTATAAGTGTTGTTTACTCCCCATTGCACGATCTTGACCTTTTGGTCCCACCGTCTTTCGTCTTCTACTATAGCGAGTAGTGCCTGCAATATCGTCCTGTTGTAGCGCTCTACCTGTCCATTGGCTCTGGGAGTTTTCGTTGCGTTAAGTACATGTCGGATTCCGCGATCGGTTGTATATTCTTGGAATAGTTTCGAAGTGAACGCAGTACCTCTGTCTGTAATGATGCGCCGGGGGTTGCCGTAAATAAATGATGTTTCTTGAAGAAAATTGAGCACGGGCTTTGTTTGTGTATTTGGCAAGGCTTTCATTAACAAGAACTTAGTGAACGAGTCGACCAACACTATGAGGTATACGTTCCCTTTTGTAGACTTAATAAAGGGCCCTAGATGGTCCACATGTACTGTATCAAATGGAATACTTATCTTTTCGATACTATGTAGTTCTCCCCTAGGTTGTATTTCATTTTTGTTATAAGCACATTCCACGCAGTTTTTTAGATATTTTTTCACGAATTGTGTCATCCTTGGGAACCAATACCTATCCCTTAGATGCCTCAACGTTTTATTTTCGGAGAAATGTCCCAGCTGATCATGGCTGCCTTGTACGACGCGCTGTCTAATCCCCTTTGGTGTATAAAGTCTGGACTCGTTATCTACTCTTCTATACAAACGTCCATTCTGCAGTTCATAGTCGTTATGTATCTGTTTGTCATTTTCGTTCAATGGTGATTTTTTGAGTTTTTCAATTATTTCGATTACTTCAGCATCTTGTAGTTGGAGTGTGTATAGCCAGTCATCCTCGCTTATATTTATTTTCAGTACGTCCATATTTACAACGTCGGGTTCTGTCGCTTCTTTGTATGGTTGTCGAGAGAGCGCGTCAGCATGCGCCATTGTTTTCCCTGGGCGATGTTTAACCTCGTAGTTATATTCCTGCATTTTGAGCCACCAGCGAGCTATTCGAGGAACCAATTCCTTTTTCTGCATGGCTGTTTTGAGAGCACTGCAATCAGTAACTACTACAAACTTCTTACCCAAAAGATAATGGCGAAACCTATTGGTAGATTCAACAACAGCAAGAGCCTCTAACTCATAACTGTGATAAATGGCCTCCTCCTTTGTAGTCTTCCTGCTAAAGTAAGCCACCGGGTTGATTGCGTTGTCTTTAAGTTGCAACAATACTCCAGCTAGTCCACGGGCACTCGCATCAGTATGTAGTTCATGTTCCGCGTTAGAATCGTATAATGTTAGCACTGGTTTGTCGGACAAATTTTTCTTTAGTTCATCGAAAGATTTCTGTTGCTCATCATCCCAGCAGAAAACGGAATCTTTTTTTGTTAGCTTAGTCAACGGAAGAGCAATGATGGCGAAATTTCGTATAAACTTACGGAAGTAGCTTGTTAGGCCGATGAATTGTCGTACCTCGTGTTCGTTCGTAGGTGTCGGAAAATGTTCTACGGCATTCGTTTTAGTTTTACCAGGCCGGATGGTGTTGTCTTTTATAATATGACCTAAGAACTCTATCTCCGTCTTAAAAAACGAACACTTCTTTAGGTTTAATGTCAGGTTTTCTTTTTTGAGCAGTCTTAGAAATTTATCTAACTTCACCATTCCGTCAGTGATGGAATTAGATGGAATCACAATGTCGTCCATGTAGCTAATAATTGTGTCCGGCTTCATTCTTTGGACGATGGTGTTCATCATCTTTTGGAAAACCGAAGGTGCGTTTACGAGACCAAACGGCATCGTCAAAAACTCATATAACCCACTAGGAGTGATGAAAGCTGTAAAATGGGTATGCTCTGCTTTAATGGGTATTTGATAATAGCCGGAAGCTAGATCCAAATCGCAGAAGTACTTGTACCCAACCAATTTGTTCAACTGTTTTTCAATCAGTGGTAACGGAAATTTGATCTTCTTCGTCAATTTATTCAGTCTCCGATAGTCCACGCACATTCGATCTTCACCATTTTTCTTTTTAACCAAAATTACGGGAGAAGCAAAGTCCGACTGTGATTCTTTAATGATGCCACAATCTAGTAATTCCTCAATAATTGAGTCAAGTCTTCCCCTTTTTGCATACGGGACTTTGTACGGTTGATACACAACAGGTTCCTTTTTTTCCAACTCTATCTCCATCGTGGCTAAATTGGTGCGACCAAGTTCTTTTTTTGTAACCGCAATAGTTTGACGATATTTTTCTAGGAGTTCGTGCAACTGTTTTTTGACGTTAGTGCACAAATCACTGTTCACTTGAACATCTGTCATTAAAATTGTCGGTACCTCATTTTGACAATTACTTACTCGTTTGATGATAAGAGTCTCTCCGCGTTTAATCAAGTCACATGCGGGATTATCAAGAATGTCTTTGCCAATTAAGATTTCATTCGAAAGACAATTGTCATCCACCACCATGGCATGAACTGGAAATTTGGCGCTGTCTATTTCGATAGTGCATAAAACGCTGCCAACCGGGTGACATATCCCTCCACCGAAACCTCTTAAGATCGTATTGCATACCTCTATCTTCGTTTTCATTTCAATCGCAATCGTTTTGGGAACTAGGGATCGTTCACTTCCTGAATCAAGTAAGGCTGGATATAGTTTGCCATTTATAGTCACGTCCTTGTGATAGCTATCGGCTTTCTGCTTATCATGAATAATTTTTACCCAAGAATTGTTCTTTTCTGTGGTTTTTTCAGTTTTGCTTATAACACGCGGATTGTTATCTGGAGTAGCTGGATATTTCCTCTTCCTCGGTTGGTTGCATTGCCTTGAATAGTGTCCGACTTTATTACAGTTGTAACAAGTAACTGGATTCCGCCTCGGTGTTGGACGATGAGGTTCTCGGAATGACTCCACACTGGTCGAAGGTCGGTCAAGAGTATTTACTTGTTTTTGGTACCCGCCTACCGGTCGTTGGCGCGAACGTGAATTTGATGTTATGCTATCGTACCATTTTATTTTTTGAACTAGCTCGGCAATATCATTATAGCTTCCGGCTGCAAGGCTTGAACTCATTTGAGAGTCGTTTAGTCCAGTTAGAATGTATTGTATTATTGTCTTGTCCGATAGGTTTATACGCTTGCCCATCATGTTCATTTCGAAACAGTAACTTTCAAATGTTTCATTTGCTCTCTTGGTTTTCGTGACCAGTTGTTTGTGTATCTCCACCTCGCTGTGTTGTTGTGGAAAATTTGTACGTAATCCACTTGCTAGTTGAGTCCAGGAGCTAGATACCTCATGTGTGGTATCCCACCAATAACGGGCAGGACCTTGCATTCTGGGACCTACCGCCATCAGCAGCGCCCTTTCATCCCAGTCATACATTTTTGTTAAACTTTCCACCCTGTTCACCCAACTATCTGCAGACATCGAAGATATATCTCCTGGGGAAAAAATTGGTATTGCCTCTGCTATTTCCCTGACGCTACAATTGATTTTCTGTCTGTTTATGACGTTGGAAACAGATGGTGTTTGTCGCGACTGTAGATTCCTTAGCTTTTCCATTAAGTCACGTTCTTGCAGCAACATTTTTCGTTCTTTTTCCAGGATTTCTTTTTCTCGGCGTATAATGTCCCATTCCCTTTGTCTCAGTTCTTCGTCATTTACTGTTGTAGAGTTAGACCTGATCGATATATTTTCTTCGTTGGGACAACGTGTCTCGGATGTTTCAATTCGAATACTGCTTAACTGAAGTTGCCGATGGTTTACAGTTTCCGGCATTCCTTGTCTTCTTTCGAATTCCTTCAATCTATTCGCTAGTATTCGTTTGGTGCCGGTCGTTGTCAGTCCCTTATTTCTAAGCTCACTTCTAAGTTGGTTTACGCTCATCTTGTCCATATTGCTCTAGATAGTAATAGAGAGATGTTTTGTAAATCAACTGTTAAAATAAGAAAACGGCAACCGAATATCATGACGCATTCTACTTCTGTTTTCTAAATTAAGTTTGAATTTTACTGTCAAAATATTTCTTTATGCTAAACATATATTCGGTTTTATCGCTTTCAGTGGTATACATAATGTATCTCATTACATTTAAAAACAATGTAATATTAAAACGAAAACAAAACTCAAAGCACAAACTCTCTGTTAACAATACTCCATAAACTCGTGTGTGTTTCTCGTGTCAAATCATATCATATCAATCTCAGGGTCAAGTACATGTGTTATAATCAAATTCGACACAGAATAGTTTACTCATACTGTGCCCCTACATGCACATTCTGTGTCTAGGTATTCATCATGCTTTTCCGTATGCCGAAAACGCACTATTACCCCTTTCAGTCAAAATGCAATCTACTTCATTGCAACAAACGAGACAACAGATGCAACATACTCTTTCGTAAACCGAAAGCGCACATCCACATCTGCCACTCTCCACACAAGTTCAATCTCCTTATGCATACTTTCTTATTCATCTCCTTTCATCATGTACTACTAAGCACATTACAAACACGAACAAGTTTAATCCTGTGTAGAGACGACAAATACTTCTTCGTATACCGAAAACGCATCTGTTGACGCTGACCACAGCAGAAATAACCGTTCTCTTTTAACGACTGCGAAAATACGCAGTTTCCAAACCAAATTCATCTAAACTTCCCCCTTGGAACCTGCTCGATTATCAATCAATGCAATCCAATAACTTTACAAAACCTTTAGGCACGACACCACACAATTACTCCATAGCCACTTTGGTTGAAACCACGTAAAAGAAAATTGTGTCTGAGCTTTGTTTCGTTGGAAAATTAATTACATGAATTTATATTTCACACTTAGCTTAGGGTGTAGGTTTAATATCTCACTTCTGATCTTTGACACAATTTAATAATTTTAATAAACTTTATTTAAAGAAAATCAAAAGGTATTACTTCAGAAGAATAAAACTTATAAAATACTTAGAGACCAATATTCCTTTATGTCCTCGCTTATGAAAGGTCAACTTAGTAATGAATCAACGTCGACCTATTGCCGTCTTCCTTTTTGTGGATACTTAACGAAAGGACACCAAATAACACACCAGTCTCTCACTCAGCCGTCACAGTACCATAATTATCATATCACCAACATTTTTAAAATAGATAGGATACCAAAGTTACTTAATGATCAATCACAGTCTTTCACCTCTAATTAGTGGATGTCAGACAGGTATCCTCTGCCTCTCCTCTATACTGGACCTAATTTTTGAACGAAGTGGCTATTCGCCCGTTCATTTTGACAGATATTGTACTGAACTGACGTGTACCGATTTTAGAGACACGGGTACGTAATCAACGTAACGTAATCCTATTTTCATTAAAAACTCTTTATAAATATAAAAGTTTGATCCAAAACGTACGGCCTTATGTCCGAAAATGATTATACTGGAGTTTAGAGTCCTTGCCGCGAGCGTAGCGAGCCACATACCCCAACTTGACGCAATATAAACTTTGACATTTCGTTACGTAGCCGTGTCTCGAACAACGGGCGAATAGCAACAGCCATTTTTGAAATATTTGTAGCGTCTAGTAATTAGTACTAACTTTTTTACAGATAACACTCACGCCCGAACGCGTATATTGAATCCCTACTTCCATACGTCCTGAGTTCGTCACGACTGAGGAGATCTATTGAACTATGGTTTTTGTACGATATTGGCCTGTAAATGCTAGGCTGTTGCTATTGGCACGTTGTGCTTCGGGGCACGGCTTCGGGACACGACTGCGTCAAGTTGGGGTATGTGGCTCGCTACGCTCGCGGCAAGGACTCTAAACTCCAGTATAATCATTTTCGGACATTATGCCGTACGTTTAGGATCCAACAGTTATATTTATAAAGAGTTTTTAATGAAAATAGAATTACGTTACGTGCCCGTGTCCCGAACATAGGAAACGTCAGTTCAGTACAAAATCTGTCAAAATGAACGGGCGAATAGACACTTCGTAAATGCTAATCGAGTTCGTTACGACGTATTGAAGTAGGTTTTTACTATACGCATCCCGGAAGGGCTTTGTTGTTGAAACTGCTTTATAGAGCCTTCGGATTCTCGGTACTATGCAGGGCTATTCGGCCGTTGCCGTGTAGGTAACGCGAAGTCTCTATTCGGCCGTTGCTTTTGTACTGAACTGATTGTTGTTTACCTATGTTCGGGAAATGGTTACATTATACCTGTAAAGCCAAAACACGTAGACTACATTGGCTCGGCCACATCGAGCGAATGGAGAATAATGCTCCAGCTAAGAGGATCTTCGAATCCCAGCCCCCATTTTCAAGAAGACAAGGAAGGCCGAACCTCCGTTTCAAAGACCAAGCCATCGCGGATGCCAGAGCTCTTGGTCTAGACAACTGGAAGCAGCGTGCCCGGGATCGTAGAGGATAGAAAGTTGCAGTGTATCAGGCAGAGACTCTTCACGGGTCGGGAGCCCGATAAGTATTAAGAAGCAAGTAAGCAAGTTGAGGTATGGTGTGTGCGTGTGGCTCGCTTCGATTTCGCCAAGGCTATAAAAACTTCGGTATATAATTTGCGGGCATTATGTTGTACTTTTAAAACCCAACATAAAAAAAAATAAATAAATAGTTATCGCAACAGGCGTGTTGACACCCTAGGCCTAGCTTCTCACAACCATTCGTTTGTGTGAGTTTTTTTTTGGACGAATGGAAGGGACATACAATTTTATGCCGATTCTGAACGGCTTAGTTGAGAGGTGGCGCAGTGGAAAAAACCTTAAGATGTAATTTGAGTTTTTCCGGCGAACGAACAGTCCAGCACACTAACCACTGAGCCACAGCGCCCACAGTGAACCCAACATATTGCTTTAAAAACAGTTTTTATTAAAATTATCACTACGCTACATTGATTGTTTGTCAGCATTAAAGCAACGGCCGAATAGCCACTTCGATTTTTAAATGTTACTTTGAAACTAATCACAGTCAGACCGTTTGTGGGTCTGGTGACCAATATTTCCATGAGTATATTTAACGCAGGGACTTCAATTCTAATCATTGTGAGAGCAGTACTAAATATTTTAATTATGTACTTTATAAGTGGTCTACATTTTATATCTCCTGGATCCCGGTAATACCTGCTTATTATTTAGCAAGTAAAGCCGGAATGCAAACAGCATCCAATGGCGCAATCGGTGTATACTTATATTTGTGATCAATAGGTTGATGACAATCAGAATCCACAATGGGCCGTAGCTGAATTGAATTCAGTAAACTCCAATCATTAAGACAAATGATTGCTTTTTATACCCTCCACAAGAAGGTATATTCACTTTGTCATTACATTTGTAACGCCAAGAAGCATTCACCGGAGACCCTATAAAGTATATATATTCTGAATCAGGATCACATTCTGAATCGATTTAGCCATGTCCGTCTGTCTGTCTGTTGAAAACACGATAGCATCCAAACGAATCGACCTAGGCGAATGAAATTTTGTAGAGCACTTCTTTTTACCGTCGTCAGGTTGGTATTGAAAATTGTCGGTCAAGTAGTTCCGGTACCTCCTATACCAAACCAATATGGCATGGCAAACATTTTGCATGACTTTTATGCAGTGGATGGTATCAAAGCATCGGCCAGGCCTATGATAACACTTTTACTTGTTTGATTTTACGCGGTAATCAATTAGAAATTCCAAAACAAAGGAATTCCCAAATTCCAAGCAAAGGACAACTTCAACATAGGAAGCCAATAGTATATTTTGTTATCTATTTTCCAGAGAAGGATAATACAATTATGTAGCATGTGTAAGCAGCTAAATGAGGATAATTAATTTACACAATTGCCACAAAACTTTGGATAATTGGTAACGTGATTAATATACTTTCGGAGTCTCAGACTACTGTCAGTCTATAGTAAACGAAAAATCCGAACGGCCCCATTGTTTGGCTTAAGAGGAGCCAGCCCATAGTAGAATTATATGTGTATGTTTTCAAAATGTATGTCGTGGCCGAATTTGGCCCATTTGACTAAGCTCAAGCAAATTTTTATATAAAAATATATCACACAATCTGTTTAATTTAAAAATAACAATTTCAGGTGTTGGTAAAACGTGCCTAGTAACCAAATACATAAAAAACTCACTTCACAAAGACATTGGTCCAACGATTGCCGCCTCATTTTTTACATGTAAAGTGTACCTGACAGATGAAAAAATAAAATTGCAAGTAAGTACGACATAGCTGTTTGCCTATGCGCAGTGTATTTGTTTTGTATTGTACACTGTTTTACAATATTTTTTGGGTTTATAGCAGTAGACATTTATTTCGTTTTCCCCTGCAATATGTGCTTACAGCTTTAGTATGAAGTAGAGAATTCGAACTTAAATATATGTATGATTTAATTGTTTCTTAATTCGAAATCTACTTTATTTAAAAAAAATTATGTCAGAAATTTATTATTTCAACTCTGTGGGCGGTTTGGCTCTATTGCTAATGCAAATTAAGCGATTAGGAAAAATTACCTTGCTATTTACGGGAGATGATTTGAATTTTACGTCTAGCTGGTAGCAACACTATATCAAGAACCTGTCAAAAGACCAATAAATAAATTACTCACGGAAGCTGGTCTTCTCAAATATGGCGAAGGGGCTCTCCAGAACCCACTCCTCACAAAAATCATTCATTCATTCATATTCAATGGTCCGCTTATCGCGGGTGTAGGTTGCTGAAGTGGACCCTCCACAGCTCTCACAAAAATGATATGTATGTATAAAATACCTGCCAACAATATCAAATGCAGTGGCCTGGGCAGAATCCCATTATCATAAATATGAAACACCGCCCTGCCCACTGAAACTTACGAGTCAAATCTTCATGTACTGAGCGGGCTATATTATCTTCCGTTCCAGTAATGAAGTTTTTTTTAGCCACATAAAAACAGAAACAAACCCATGACTTAGATTTACCAGCATAATGGAAACGAATACACAGACGCTTGTGGAAATAATAAAAATTATTTGGAAATTATTTGCCCTTTCTACCAAAAGAGCGAACCTAGGATTGTTCTTTCTATTGTCGTTTTCCATTGGGCAAAAAGAAGCGTCCGGGAGCGTCCGGAATCAAGAAAATCACTTCTGAAACCGTTCCATTGGCGCAAAAAATACTCTTCTATTGATTCTGAGGAGAGAATTTCGCTTCTCGATTTGAAGTCAGAATCCACTCGAGAAGCACTTACACAAGTGCATTTTATGTATTTTATACAAGCCAGTTGGCAGCAGCCATGTAGTAATTTTTGACGTTTCACCAATACGTGAGTGTAGTCATAGTCAGCCAGAAGCAGTTTTCTTGTTCCATTGGATTTCGGAATGAGTGAATCCCCGAGTGAAACCAATGGAAAACGACATATGTTTTCTATGTTTCATTAAAAAAAAAAGTGCAATTCCAAGTCAATTGCACGTTGTGAATTGGGCTTGAGCATTGACAAACTTTTCGTTGAAGCAAACATAAGCACTAGGACTTTTGGTTCACGGCGGAGAGAAGCGAAAATACTAAAATGTCATCGAGCCATTCGTGCGATTTTGTTTGAGTGCTGAGTGTGCCATCTGTTATAGAAAGTTTGAAATAATTTGAATAAATCGTTATTTTGCGCAATTGCAATGTTTTTACAATGGATGGCACTGTGTTATATCCTATGTAAAAAATAGCAACGGCGCGCAGAGGTTTCATACTTTCGCCGCACTGAACCAAAAGGGCTAGTGCTTATGTTTGATTAATTTTTCCTCGCAGGTTTGTATGAAACTGACATTTAACTAGCAGTCCATGTATAGTATGTCAATGGGTTTGAGGCGTTGGATGGACTTCATGGGCCGTATGCATAAAAATTAAGTATTTACTAGTACTACTACTAGAAGCAAATACTTCTAGTAAATACTGAATCCATTCAAGTAAATACTACCAGTTTATCAAACAATTGGTAGTACATATATACTTATTTTGTATTATTCCCAATTGCTTTACAAAAATTTTTTTGTAAAACTATACCGTTAGCTCTTATCGTCATTTACTATTTCTTTAATGTTTGCTTTGTAAACGATCTCGTTGGAATGTTCAGTTCGTAAAGCATATTCAAAAGAAACAGCCATGACAAGCGTTTTAAAATTAGTCTCCGTAACCCTCCGGTTCTTGTAAATTTTTTCGGAATTAATTCGTAAAAATTCAGCCATTTCGATAAATATAGCGATCTGATTGCTTCAAAGTGAGACTCACGACTATAATCCTATTTATTATAGCTGCAGAGGCAGAGAAGTATACACTAGCGAATTTTCAAGTTGGTGAATAGCAACTTGAAAAAGTCAGGTAAATACTACAGAAGTATAAGTACTTATTAGTTTTTATGCATACGGTATTAAGTATTTACTAGTGAAATCCATCCGAAACTAGTAAGTATTTTGTCCCCTAGTAAATGCTTGTTCTCCATCACTTACCTATGTTTTATGAATATGAAAATCAAGTATTTACAGGTAGATCTCACTTAACACGGCGGTAACGTTCATGAAAAATATCGTGTTAAACAAAATCGTGCTAAACGAAACAAGAAACCAGCGCAAAAGAGGAGTTTCGTTCCATAATCTAAAAAAAAAAAAAAAAACAGAAATATATATTTTTTTTTACTTTTTAAAACAGAAATATTTTTTTTTTTACTTTTTAGATTAGGCTGCAATTATAAAGTAAAAGTATATAAGTAAAATGCAACGGAAAAAATATTTTTTTGCTTTTTTGGAACACTTAAACTTAATCGTTGAACTTAATCTTGGTCTTAAAATGTTGCTTTTGAATTATAAAGTCAGTTCATCTAAAAAAAATAAGCAATTAATCTACAACTTTTCTTGAAAACGAATTTATTAATTTTTCCGTACGAAAAACTTTTTCTGTTCAACTTCTCATTCAGTTTCACGAAGTATTCCACTGAATTCCTATGATGGTTAAATGTGTCAGTTTTGTTCTGTTTCGTATTTTTACGGATGCATTTTACTGATAGCTATAATTGAAGCCTTATTTTTATTTAAAATGTTTTAGGGATGTTGATGAACCATCAGCTACTGCTTTCCTTATTGCCAATTATTGAAGCTTCATTTAATTTTAAGCTTTTTGCAAATACAGTGACATTTTCAGAAAACGATCCAAAATTTGTATCTTTGCTTTGAGAGAAATAATATTCCTCTTAAGCGGTTGTTTATCTGACATATTCAAAATCTAGAAAACCACTTTGTAAACAAAGGCTTAAAAATGAACAACATTTTTAAAAACAAACCTTTAACACGATTGCAAATCACAATCACATTATGTTTAAAACAAAAGAGTAAACCTTTCATTGTTGGAGGTGCATGGATTTACTTATACGTACTCGAGGCGTTGGCTTCATACGAATCGGAGGATTTTTGCTTCGACGTATTCTTCCGAACAGCTTTTTGGAACTTCGTTCTGACAAATATGTAACGCACACTGGTGTTCTGCGTTTCAGTGCGATCAAGTGCGTTTTTACTGATATTTGGTGATATGTGCGTTTTTACTGATATTTCTTTCGAAATGCTCCGACAGGAATTGGTTTCGGAATTTGTTTACCATTTACAGTGAAGTATTGCAGCAATAAAGAAAAAACATTTAGCAAAGTTATTGGTTATATTTGTTGCTTAAATTTGTGTTTCCAGGGCAAAAATAAAATAATAATTTTAATAATTATTCTTTTCCGAATACGGATATCTCGAATGTAATTTGAGCCTCCGACGGAATATCCGTTGCGGACAATATTCCATTCCCACGGATACCTCGCTAGGGCCGAGTGTCATCAAAAAAACATGCAGTATATTCAAGGTTATTTGGGATATTTTCCTCCATAAACCTCTGCCAGATGTTCGGCGCGGTTTTAAGCCCAAACATTAATTTCTTTACCTTGCAGAGGCCCTTTATCGTGCTTATTGTCCGCAAGAGTGATATTTTTTTAATACACTCTATTTTCATAACATAAGTATGCTCCGTGAAATAATTCGCACGAAATACAACAACAGCAACAAGGAAAAAGTGTCAATCGAGGCATATATGCCAAACCAGAAAATCGTGCACTGTCAAGTGTGGGTTGTCTTTCTCCGGCATCCTGTCACAACGAGTCGGTTATTCAGTCCCAACAGCATTGCCAAGGCGATTACACAGTGACCCCAATCAGTCATTTGATCGTGACATGCAAATCGTCTCACGTGGCTTGGCACGATGCATGACAAGCCGTTTGACAGGCGATCACATATTGACAACTTTAGGACAGAATCTGACGTCATAATGACAAAAAATGACACGATTTTTGACATTGTGTAATAGTAGCTTAACGTCGATGTCGATGTTGCTGTGCGACTTAAGCCATTAAAAATCAGCGGCTCTAAAAGTGCGCTGTAGCTGTCAAAGTCGCTGCTGCTGTGCCAATCTGTTTCTCGCATAACACTTTTGCCTGTTTATACTCTATTCACACCGCACTCAAAATGGCGTTTTCCTTTCGTCTGTCCAACCGAACAAAAAAAGTACACTGAGCTGTTATTTGTTGGTATTGTTGGTGTAGCTGTACAAAATTGTTTACCTTTTTTTGTTGTGAAGATTTTTTTTCGTAGAGTGGTTGCAACTTGCAAGTGTTACGTACATTTTCAAATAATTATAAAAGAAATCTCATAATAAATATTAAATATATCATTCCACAAAATTGCAAACGCGGTGCTTTTTCTGCCTTACAAATAATAAATACTACAACTGAAGAAATTGCTGGTATGAAGACGAACCAGTATTATCCCAAGAGGACGACGAGGAATGAATATGAATATTAAATATCTATCATTAGAAAAAATCTAGATTCGCAAAAGTGCTCTCGAATTAAATCGAATCTAGATTGTTTTATTTTCGACAAAAGGTTTACGAAAACTCATCGATGCATGTTAGGTTTTTAGGTTGAAGTGGCTGCCGACAAAAGGCCGACACACTTAGACCAATTAGGTCCCTTGTGATACCACATGAATCTATTAAATTTCATCCTACTCGTTGAACCAGTTTGAGCTTCTGATGAAGCAAAGGAGACTACGAATGTCTATGTTTGTTAGATCGTTTAGATCATTGTAGTAGGAGGCTCCCAAATGGAGTTTCCGTTTTCGGGAGAGTGCCGGACAAGTGCAAAGGAAGTGCTGAATGGTTTCCTCCTCCTCTTCGTCCAAGCAGCTTCTACAAAAATCGTTTGAGAGTACGCCAAGCCTTATTGCATGCCTACCTATAAGGCAGTGTCCCGTAATGACACCTATTGTAGCGCCGATATGCCTCCTGTCAAGAGAAATCAAATTCTTAGAACGTTTGAGATCTAGCTTTGGCCAGATCTGTTTTGTCGCTAGACATGTCGTGCCACATGTCCACCTAAGGTTTGTTCTTTGGATGGCATCCTGCTTGATTATAAGTTTACACGTAGCGATTGGGATACCTAAACTACTTTTGTTTGGTACTATAGGTAGTGTAGTTCCCAGCTTGGCAAGTTCGTCCGCCTTACAGTTACCCGGAATGTCTCTATGCCCCGGCACCCAGCAGAGGTGAATGTTGAACTGCTCCGACATCTCTCTGAGAGACGTGCGACAGTCTAGGGCTGTATTAGAGTTTATAGAGGCTGATTCCAGGCACTTAATTGCAGCCTGACTATCCGAGAAGATGCGGATATCTCTAGCGGATATCACGTTTTCTTTTAGCCAGGATAAGACTTCCTTTATTGCCATTATTTCCGCCTGAAAAACGCTACAGTGATCTGGGAGACGGAAGGAGAGACTGAGGTTTAGTCTATCAGAGAAAACACCACCTCCTACACCATCGGACGTTTTCGATCCATCTGTGAAGAATTGAACCGCCTCATCATCAAAGAACGTCCCCTCCTCCCAGAATGACCTATTGGGGATGGAGACTTGGAAGTTTTTATCAAACTGTAGTTGTGGTATGGTGTAGTCGATGTTTTTCGGGAGAGTCTTAAATGTATTTAAGATAGCAGCATGGCCAGTTGGTTTGCTGGTCCACTGTGAAATCGCTTTCAAACGAACTGCTGAAGATGCTGCCGTTTGTTTGCTGAAGATATCGATGGGAGTCAGGTGAAACAGGATGTCAAGTGCAGCAGAAGGTGTGGTGCGAAGCGCTCCACTGATACACAAGCAAGCTGTTCTTTGGACTTTGCCTAGTTTATTCCGATTTGTCGCTTTATCTAAGGCAGTCCACCAGACAGCCACACCGTACGTAAGTATCGGCCTTATGACCGAGATGTATAGCCAGTGGGTGATGCGAGGTTGCAGGCCCCATTTATTTCCTATTGCTTTTTTGCAAGAGAAGAGAGCTATGGTTGCTTTTTTAACTCTTTCTTGTATGTTAGACTTCCAGCTAAGCTTTCTGTCCAGAATAAGACCCAAGTACTTGGCTTCATTGGAGAAAGTCAGTCTTATGCCATTTATAGATGGAGGGTCAATATGCGGAATTTTGTATTTCCTAGAAAAGAGAACAAGTTCGGTCTTGTGAGGGTTGACGCCCAGCCCACATTGATTCGCCCATTTTACTAGCGTGTGGAGAGCGTGTTGTAGGAGTTCTTTTAAAGTGTTTGGATACTTTCCTGACACGGCAATAGCAACATCATCCGCATATGCAATCACTTAAATCGATGCATGTTGAAGACGATGAAGTTTCGCCGTTCTCAAATTCAAGAAAAACTGGATATTACATAATTGCAAAGATAACAAGAGATTCCACATTTGAAAAAAAGAATAGTAGAAACGGGAGCACTAAGTGAGAGCTTTGCTGTCAGCATTTTTTCTGAACTCGCTGAATGTTGCAAAACTTATGTCTGCTTCAACAATCCAACGATTGGAAGTCGTTTTCTAGGTGTTTTCGTGGAAAACGAAAGCACTGCAATATGTATGAGAAACTTTTTGATAAAGTTGCGAAAACCCAGTTTTCGGTTCGGTGTGAATAGGGTGTTAAATTAGTAATCGAAAACTTTCTACTGTTTATATCTATTTCTATTCTATTTGTACGAATATGAGGAGAAAAGCTTCTTTCGAAACAAATATCGACACTCGAATTGAGTGCCAATTGTTGTATGTTCTTGTATTTTCTGACGACGACGCCGGAGTTTAGACCTGTGTCTATAATCTCATGTTCGTTCTTTTGGACAATGGCATTACCTACTTATTTAGCACCTTGCATAATTTGTGATCGGTAGGTATAGTTTTCACGCCAAAGTAGTTTAACTTTATTTGTTTTGTTTAAAATTACTGATTCTAAGATGTTCTGTAAAATTATTTTTCAGGGGTTCAACTATAAACTTTGTATAAACCCAACCTTGCACCTACTCCAAATCCTACAGTGACCGCAAGCAGGAGGGTTTTCACTGTTTGTGGGATTTTTATGAAAAAAAAGTTATAAAAAATTAAAAAAAAAAAAATATATATATATATATTTATAGGTACTATGTATGTTTTCTTATGCCATTTTAGGGAAAATAAAAAAAGGTAGCTCAGTGCGCTTAATGTTAACCCACCTCGTATGTTTCATCATTTTAAGTATGTATACATTTGTCAGTTACCCTAAAACAACCTATATAGTAGACCTTACAGTATATCGCTATTTATATTCATTACGTAAGAGTAAAGAAACTATACCGTATTTGTTTCTTCTTTTTATTTGGTACAGATCTGGGATACAGCAGGCCAGGAACGCTTTCGCGCAGTTGCTCCGATGTACTATC
The DNA here is from genome assembly GCA_955612985.1 of Cheilosia scutellata. Classification (NCBI taxonomy): domain Eukaryota; kingdom Metazoa; phylum Arthropoda; class Insecta; order Diptera; family Syrphidae; genus Cheilosia; species Cheilosia scutellata. Next base: position 77,133,021 of record OY015314.1, read on the forward strand.
GAAATGCGAACGCAGCCATTCTAGTCTTTGATTTATCTCAACATAAAACATTTACTGAAATTAAATCATGGATACAAGAATTACATCGAAATGTTCAAGACCCAATGATACTCACATTAGTTGGAAATAAACTAGATCTTGCATCAATAAGGGCTGTATCTCGTGACGAAGCTTATCTTTTTGCATCGTCTATTGGAGCTAGCTACTTTGAGACATCGGCTGAAAAAGACCAAGGTTTAGAGCAGGTTTTTCTTTCAACGGCTTTAGGGCTAGTCCGCCTGGCAGATGAAGGCAAAAGTAGAAGTTTGCGCCAATTTGATTCTTGTGATTCCATTACTGCCTACACGAACAACAACACTGTTTTAGGTCATGGTAACAGTTCTACGCAGCTTTCATTTCACCTCCCTTCCGTTCATATAGGAATTCCAGTTGATAATGATGTGAAGGTTGATGATGTGGGTCGTCTTGAGAGGCCCTCTTGGAGTATAGAACATATTGCATTTGGTGACGAAGAACACGTCGGATGGTGTTGCTTTTAGAATTTTAAAATTAAAGCATAGCTATTTGAATGTTCATCTTGTAAATAGTATTTTCGTAAAGATAGTTATTATTTTATTTTTATTAAAGCCAGTATGTTTAAAAAAAGATGGAAGTTATTATTAAGCAGTAGTATCTCGATAAAGTGAACTAAATAAAAAATGAACATGTTTACATTTTAGAGCGCTCACATCATTGGAATATTTTTTGTCAACTAAAAATACCCAAATTTTAGAATAAAGAATACTGATATCAAATGAAAAAAGTTCTCCACTCAGTAATAGTCTAAGAGCCCGCAGTAAATTTTGGACGTGAAAGACAACCGGATGAATTTTACATAAATACGTTGTTCTGATGCCCAAGATTTCAAATATGCCCGTCTGGCAGCGCTTAATGGCAGCTAAAGCGTGCAACTGCATATTAAAATTGCGTTATGATTCAAAAAAGGAATAATTTGGTGCAACCGCTTGAATCTACTACGAAATAATAGATAATGGTCCCCTCTGTACAAATACTTGTATCCAAGACGTTTTAGGTGTCGCCAAAGCCCTGCCAGACGTGGTGGAATTGCATTAAAAATTCCAATTTTGAATAATTAATGCAACCACTTAATTTTTATTTTAGAATTTAGAGAAAAACTCCCTGATAACAAATATATAAGTCCAATACGTTTCACTTGTCGCCAAGTCCTTGCCAGACGCAGCCAAAGGTTAGAGATCCGCTAAAAATGCTAATAATTGACGCAACCACACCAAATCTCTGCTTTTGGTCAGAAAGAAAATCAGTAAACCAAATTTGTTTGTGGATTATTAAAACGCAGGCAAAAAGTGAGAATAATAAACTATTTATATAGATATGTATCCATTAACAACATTCTTCACTTTATTCTTCGCTCCTCTAATTTTGTCCCTCAGCGCAGTGTATAAAACAGTAACTCTCATTATTCTTCTTTAGGCTAGCCGCACATTGAATACCACAAACCAGTAAGAATAGACCGTCGACTCCTCCCACATAACGGACTTTGCCTACAAGCTGCCGGCGGGCCCAGGATTTTTCATGTATTGGTGCTGTACAAAATCAAAGGAGCGCCATTAACGCACGCATATTTGAAAAATCCTAGGCCCATGGTATAGCATGGGAAATCATTGCCGCCATTAATTTTGACATCATTTACACGTATTCACCCTTCAAGCAAGAGAGTCCGTTTTCGGTTCATAAACGGAGTCAATGACATATGGAAGACTCCGCATACGGCTCCGCATACGGATGCCAGATGAGATTTTAAAAAACCCACTAAATTAAAAAAAACATCCCACCAAATTTGTACTGGGAGGCAAAAAATAACCCCATAATTTTTCTACCAAAAATAATTAAATAAAAATGATTTTATGTTAAGTAAGAAAAGTGAGCGAATAGGTACTTACTCCTCATTTTTTCAACTAAGCGAACAAAAAATAAGTCTTTAGCTTAAGAACAAAGATCCTAAAGAAAACAAACACTTAAAAACATTTTCACAAATATTTGGGAATTTCATAACAATTGATGTTATGCCTGCCTTTATTTGCGAAGTAGCCGATTGCGAAGAGAAAACACTCATTTATTCCAAAATTTCAACATTTGCAGGTATTCGAAGCTGTAGCCTTTCGCAAAGGACTATAAGAAAATCTTTACATCTTTCCCTGCATATGTCCAGCTCCGACCTTTATATTTATTTATTTTATGCAGTCTGATCTCATAACCAAGTCCCGAAAAGAAAAATTGTATAAATCTTTTTCCAAAACTTTTTGTAATCTAGCGGGTGGAATTATCATATTTAAAATCAAATGAAGTAATTCATTCAGATCCGTGAGCATTTTCAAAGGATCTGCGTTAGCCGACTGAAAGATTTTATTAACATTCGTTACGGATCTTAACACGTTTAAGAGACAGCTGATGAAGATGAGTGGCTGTATAGTAGGGTGTGTCATATTTTTGAACTTTAGAATTTTAATGTCTAATAGTTTTCAAAAGTTGCATTGCTGAGTTAAATGAAAAACTACATTTATAGTTTTTATTTTGGTTAGTACTTTTGGCTCCCTCAATGACCTTGAAATTCCGAAAAAAATGTTAGGCAATATGCTATTGGTGCGCTATATTTTTTTTAAATCTATATTCAAAACTAAAGTTAAGCCCTGCTCAAATAATTTAAACGCATTAATTGTATACTGTTTGACAAATACCGATACATTTAAAGATAAATATATTTTACAACCACTCGTTCTGTACACCGGTAAACGCATTTCGAGTAATACAATCTCTTTTAAAATGTAAAAGAAACAGCCGTCCGTGTGTGCACTCATAACTCGAGAACGGATCGTTCGATTTTCACGATTTTGAGCTTGATGGATTTGTATTGGCCCAAAGAAGAAGATAGGGAAACAAATTGGGCAAAGAGGCGTGGCACCTCCCATAACAAAAACATACAAAATCTTATATCTCGAAAACAACTAAACCAATTTAGCTCAAATTTGCAGACCATCTGAAGTATTCATCCGGGAGTTTTTTGTCTGTGAAGTTTGGTCAAATTTGGTCAAAGAGGTGTGGCACCTCCCATACAAAAAAAAAAAACATTGTAAACGCTTTTTACCGATATTTCGAAAAGTAATCGGTCGATTAAGCTGAAACTTACACAATAGGACTATTTTATTGGCAATCTATCTCAGTGAAGTAAAGTAAAGTAGAATCTTTAACACGCAATTACAACAACTACACGCTGTTTGACACTTTCGAGACTCTATTTAGTTGTTGTAATGGCGTGCTGAAGATTCTACTTTACTTTACTTCACTGAGATAGATTGCCAATAAAACAGACCTATAATCGGTTAGGAAAAGAAAAGTACACGTGGATCAAACGTTTTCGAGTTTTCCGATAGATGGCGCTGAACACCCAAATCTTTAAATTACACTATATCTTGACATTGCGGCAGCTTTAGCTTTGAAATATGGTAAATAGAAGTTTATTGCCTTTAGAAAGTATTGAAAAATATTATGGGCGGGATCCAGAAAAGGGGCGTGCTACTTCCAATAAGAAACTGCAAACGTTATTGCTCGCCAATCGTGGGAGCTAAAGTTTTAAATTTAAAATATTGATGTAGATTTTCGTCATAGGCAATTCCTGAGTACGGGCAAAGCCGGGTAGCCACAGCTAGTAATAATAAATAATAAATGCATTAAGCTGTATCTATGTTTTTCATTTTATTTCCTAAAAGCAATTTATGTTTAACGATTTCAATAATTTTTTTTACAAAAATTTACATTAAACATTATCTGAACAATAAACCAACAAAGTACTAAAAAAACCTTTTTCTGAAATTTCAGCTGGTTTGAGGGAGCCAAAAGTTCATAAAAATCGCAACTTTTTTTATATATTCTGAAGCCTAAGATCCCAATTCAACTTTTGGCAGGTATTAGATTAAACAATTAACAACTTTTTTTTTCGCCATACTAAAGTGACACACCCTACTGTATAGCATCTTTCTTTATTTCCCGCAAAGGCAAAATAAAGTTTTAACTCATCCCACTGCTCGACAACCTTGACGATGGCCTCATACCTTGACAACCAGTGTGTGTCAGCTTGTTTTGGAATTTTTAAAGGGCTTTTTCCCGTAATGAGTTTATATATCGTCGCATATTCTTGTTGTCTATTGGTACTATTTCAAAACCAGTTGTTCCACTCTTTAACTAAAAACTCGAAGTGTCTCGGCAAAGCCTTGCAAGAATGCTCTGCAGCAACGTAAAGGGAGTTTCAAATACACTTTACTGTAATCAGTTCTTGAAATATTTTCCCCCCATAAATCCCACCATAATTTTTTTCCCCCTGTTCTTCCCACCATAGCGTTGATTTCCAACCATTTTGGTTGGAAAAACCACCAATCTGGGAACACTGCCGCGAAACTGCGTTTGTCGGCTCAAGTTAGTATGGAAATTAGAATCACCGCGGACCCACTTTTGTATGTGTTGGTGAGAGAATGAGAGAGCGAGCTCGCCGCACTCAGCGAAAAATGAATCCAAGTCGGATCCAAAAAAAAATTAAAAAACGAGGCAAGCGCTGTCAGATGACAATCGAGTATCGAAGATTTTTTCAGACGAAAAAATACAAACAAGTTTGTTTACATTTGCATGCATTTTTTTTAGGAATTTATTAATTCGGTAAAATAACACTATTATCACAACAAAAACGTTTTTTTTTTCGGCGGATCCTGTCTTTGGCATAGTGGAACCATTTCTCTACGGCACTTGTGATGTCGCTTCCTCTGGCATTCGGGAATTTTGTCCTTGCACATTCTGAAAATAAAAAGGGTGTTAACGCGGCAATACACTTTGTGAACAATGAGCACTTGTTTCATTAAAATTCACTATTTCATCTAAATTGTCTTCATCATTATATTGGTTAAAAACACTGTTTTCGCACAAGTTCATTGTTGAGCCTCCCGATATACCCGAAATTTGTTCCCTGTGATCTTCATCACTATATTTCCTTGCACGTTTGCAAATAAAGGAAACATCACGGTTAATTTTATAATAATCGCTCGAATTCATGTTCTTACCTTATTAATTAATTAATTCGTAGAGAGATTTTATCACGGTCATCACCACGAACGTCAACGAAAGATTAATCACCGGCTGATGTTCACTCTCTCATTATTCTCAATCCATTGCATAAAAAAAGACAAAACAAAAATTCTCGCGACTCTCGCTCTACTTGTTGTGTAGATACAGCGAATTTACAAATGTGTGCGTGGAACGCCTCATATTTAGGATCATTTTGCGGATCCAAAAATGACGGGAAAAGTTGGGTCAGCGATTTTGCTTGAAGGGCACAGACAGGGTAATTTTTTCCGGGGGGAATCGGGTAGGTGTACGGGAAGTCGGCGGTCTATTCTTACTGGTTTGTGTTGAATACGCTTTAGAAAGGAAATAGCTATTTACCAGTGCAATGACAAAAAGTGGTAGAATTTGTGGGTGCAGTGGTAGATGTGGTAGATTGGAAAAATAGTCCGGCATTGTGGTAGTTCTACCACATTGTGGTAGAAGTGACAACACTGGGCACGCGCAAGCAAACCGAGAGAATTACTCCGAAAAGGGTGTGGCTTGTGTGTTTATCCCTCTCGATGCATTTATATGCGTTGTTGGATCTTGGATTGCATGGGGAGATTTCGTGTTGGATATGAGTGGAATGTCTCATTCTCTCTCTCTCTATCTCTCTGGCTGGCCTGGCAGTGGTGGTTGTGGTTGGTGGTTGCTGTGGGAGAAAATTATTTTTGTTGGATAGGAGGCGGATCTTAAGTGAGAGACATAATTCATATACGATTTTTGCATATGAGATGTTCTTGAGGAGAACGAGAAGTGAGGTTTGATGGGAGAGCATGGTGAATATTTTTTGTTGTGCATCTCGGTCTCGGTCTCGGAGGTCGATGTCATGGAGGATGGAGGGTTGTGCTCTGGCCTCTCACCCCACGATCATCGCATTGGGTGGTATGCATAAAAAAAAGTAGGTATTTACTGCGAGTAAAAGGTAAAGGTAAATACTGAAAGGTGGAAGTGGAAGTAGTAATAGAATTTGAAGTAGAAGCTCCGATTTTCAGTATTTACTTACAGTCTCACTCTTAAGCAGGGAATACACGATACAATTATCGTACCAACCGTTGTACCAACATGCGGTCGTAGCAGTGATGCCATATCGTGGGTAATTACCCATTTCGTGGGTATTTTGCATTTCAAAATTAGCTTAAAGGGCGAAAGGGCATTTTTATATCTCTCAGAACAAAAAAAGGGTATTTGAAATACTTCATCTAATCTCTTAGCAATATTCATTTTATTAAATTATTTCTATATCTCAATGCAATGCAATGCAATAAATAATGCATACTCTGAAGCAATCCATTTAGATTCATTCAATGAATGCACTCATTTTCAATTTTGCAAATGCAAAATAAAATAAATAAATAAAGTGGAATAATTTTAAAATCTACACTTTTTTGAAGTGACATCTATTGTTAACAAGGGGGCAACAATTTGAATTTCAACCGTTTTACTTGCCAAATCCACTAACGCGCAATAGGAGTCTCTAGCATTCTTTTCCATAGAATGCTAGAGACTCAAAAATGGTTGTCGCTTTGCCTCCTTTTCCCAATGTCATCTACTGTAAACGGTAACACAATTTATTTCTACATTTTGTCAACTTAAAAACATATATTATTTATGCTTTAAAAAAATATAAATAGGAAGAAAAAGAAATACCATTGGGCGCATTCAATAAAAAGAGAAGACTGTTTTTGTTTTTGTTAATTTTTGTACTACTATGTAGGTATGTAGTTTTATATTATGTATATTTTCGTGGGGAATATCGTGGGGTTTTTTCTAACAACGGCATGGGCAAAAAGGGTATTTTTGATAATCGTCGTGGGAAAGTCAGTGCGAAAAGTCTGGCATCACTGGGTCGTAGTCGTATGCGATGATTGTATCGTGTGTGTGCATGTAATTTGCGGATGTACCGACATCGCATGGTCGAACGATGTCGACCGAAAACCAATGGTCGTATGCGATAGATTGTATGAAAATCGTACCGTTTGTTTGCTTCCGTGCAATTTTTGTACGGATTTCATTTCTTTTCAGATATTCGTAGTGAAAATATGACAATGCTGTCTATAAGTGATAAGTTGTTAGGTCATGAACGAATAAATTAACAATGAGAACAAATCAAAATCGCATACAAATCGTATGGTGTATGCGCTTCATACAACACGTTGTACCGACATCGGTACATCTCAAGTCGGTACGATCGTTGTATCGTGTATTCCCTGCTTTTACAGATCATTAGCCTTGACTGTAGGAAACGGATCTTTCTCTTTGAAGTCATGCAAAAATGCGTGTTGTGGTGATGTAAATCCACCATAAAACGTCTTGGATAAAGTATTATTATTTGGTAGTAGATTCAAGCGGCTGCACCAAATTATTCCTTTTTTGAATCATAACGCATTTTTAATATGCAGTTGCACGCTTTAGCTGCCAGACGGGCATATTTGAAATCTTGGGCATCAGAGCAACGTATTTATGTAAAATTTATCCGGTTGTCTTTCACGTCCAAAATTTATTGCGGGCTCTCGGTCTATAAATAGTTTGCGAAAATATTGTTGAAAGCAAAAACAATATAAAATATGATCAAAAGAAGAATGCGAAATATTGAGGAAAAGTAGTAGAATTATTTGATCCACAGTTCAATAAAATAAGATAAATATCGAATTTTATATTGCTGTTTTTTTTGTCTCCTTATTATGGTGCCTTTCTTCAGAGGTGGTTGGCTATTTGTGTCCATTTTGTTTTTTTTTTTCGAGAAGAAATGGTCATGAAGATTTGAATGGTAGACATGTTGTATCAGTAATCAGTCGTTCATATTCTACGTTGCCTACCAAAACCACCCTTCTACCTTATATTCATATCATGCATGTATAAGGGACTTGTAGTAAAGGGTCATTCACTTTTCGGTTTGGAAAGTAAAGCTAAATAAAACACACACAGCGATACATTTTTGGTGAACATTTTATTTCATTATAAAGTTTGGACTTTGCCATTAGTGTGAAAAATAATATCATTCAAATGGCCGCCTCAGGAAGATTCGCAGCATGCGATTCTTTTGAAGTAATTCCACTGAAATGACACGGCGCGATTGATAATGACAATAAAACGAATGATATCAAACCACGTTATAAAATTCAATTTATTGTAGGTATACAAAATGTACGAAGTGTATGGTATTACCAAGAAGAGCCTTTGTCTTATATATGTTACCTCTATCGCGGTCAACAGCAAAGAGAGCGATTCATTTTTCCCAATGCACTTGCTGTGCATTAGAACAACGGCAAAAACAGGCAAATTTTAGTAAGTGAGTGGCGCATAGGCCGTTATGGTAAATTTTAAGATAATGACATTATGTTTAGGTAAATAGGTACACAAAAAAAGTAGGGTATTGCATGCGGTGTTTTTTAACTGCAACGCATTTCACAACAACCACTTTTTCGCACATTTCGGGCGGTATCTCGGCCATAACTTTAGTAATGTTGGTTTTTAATGCGTCTAGAGTTCGGGGATTATTCGCGTAAACACGGTCCCACAGAAAAAAGCCTGTCAAAACGCAACCTGTCAAACGGTGTCAAATCGCAATAATCTTGGTGGCCAATTGACGTCGCCAAAACGTGAAATTACGCGACCAGGAAACTACTCACGCAATAAAGCCATAATTGGTCGTGTGCTGTGGCTTGTTGCCCCGTCTTGTTGGAATCACATATCGTCCAAGTCATTATCTTCAATCGCCGGCCAAAAAAAATCGGTTCAACACGTTCAATTGCTAATTGAAATCTCAAACAAAGCCTAGTTAGCGTTCGGTGTGAATGCATCAATAAGTTTTCGTAAACTTTTCGTCGAGTATAATAGCCGTTTTTTATTAACAGCTATGATCCATATAGATCATCGATTTACATGCACTTAAAACAACAACATGTGATTCTGCTTTTCATCGAGATCACGAAATATGATCTGAAAATTAATTCAACTATTTCTCGTTGTTGTTTCGTGGCGTTGTTTATTTCATTCACTAAAGGTTGGTGTCCCTGTAAATTATAGCCACACAGTAATGTTGCCAGACCAAAATGTGAACCACAATTAACAACACAAAAAATCAATTAGCATTTTTTCAAATTCGAATAAGTTACTACTCCGACTTTCGAGATGTTTTGTTTCGCTATATAGCACAGAAATATAAATGGAAATATTAGCAGTACAATACGGTTAATTATGATGCATATTTGAACATAACATTTGAACATAGTTTCCCCAAAAAAAATATTCAATGCTAAATGTATGCAGATTTGTATCCATATGGTAACACCCCGACACAACAAGCGAAATGTCAAACTCAAATATGAGCAAGTGCAATGGAAAAATCATCGCATTGTGACGTCACATTGTACCGTGTGGCTGCAAGATGGCTGGTAGCAATACGAAATTTGTTATAATTGGTATTGGATTTTATATGTGTGTTGCCACAACTCAATCAATGATCCAGTTTGTTTTATTTTCATGATCTGATAGCCGCTGAAAAACGGCTAATAAGTCAATAGAAGCGTTTCCTTTTCAGAAACTTTTGCGGCAGTGGCTCTCAGTCTCAATACATCACCTATAAGGGAATAGGGCTTTAAACACAAAGGGGCATATTCATAGATCTTTGATAAGCTATTACATACTATGTAATAACTAAACTAAACCGCAGTTTATGTAATTCATAGATATGATAGATATAGATATATATATATAGATACATTAAAAACAACTTTAATCTTATTTTAAATATTTATATAGGTACTAGCTATGTATGCGTAAAATAAAACTTTTCCTATCAATGGATTTTGTTAGGTTGAGTATTCCAAAATATATTTTTATGACGAAAGAGTGGTTACGGCAATAAAATAATCTTTTCAAAATATAAACCCATGGGTTTCGTTCTCTACATTATGGAACTACGGTTAACTGCAAGGTAAGTTAACTTTTTTAATACGACTTGGTGTTGAGGTTATATCTACCTTTGCTTTTACTTTTGTTTTCATACTCTAAGATGATCAGGATTTTCGATACTTAATCCAGCGGTACCAACAAGTAGCTAAGTCATAACAGTTAACTACCTTGAAATATAACACCAACCGAATCATATAGAAAAATAAAATAATAACGTAAAATATTTTATATTGTTTTTCCTCTTGGAATATTTCGTAATAAAGCAATGGCGTTTCTAGCAACCCTCACTAATTCAAAGCTCGAAGAACCATAACTTTTTTTTTTATTGTATAATATAAAGGTTTAGAGCAGATGTAAGCAGGTCTATCTTACCTCTGGTTTAGAGTATATAACAATATGCGGTCTGGTTTGTTGTTCTGAATGAAAGATATTTTATAGTTAGGAAAATAATAAAAATGAGGTTATTCTCTTTTACCAAATGTGCGCAACAATCAGCGCTTTAATGTTATGATTATGACTATAATATTCCTAAGATATGTAGGTATAAAATGTATACAAATCTATTTTGTAAACCTATTATAGTAAAACCCTTTACATAATGAAATAATGAGAATATTTAAGGAAACCAACCTGACAGTTTGAAATATGTAGTACTTTTTGTATCTACATATTATAGAAAAAAAAAGTCTTTTTCGTTTAATTGCATTTAATATTTTATTAATTCGAGGAGAGTACGATATCTTAGACGCAAAAAATTGATAACGGTTTTTTGTAGATGAGTTAAATACTCACTTTTGGTTATAATTGTTATACTCACTTTTGGTTTTGTTATACTCACTTCCCAAAAAAAATACGCCTTATATCATTTTTAAAAGCCCTGAATCTGTTTTTTCATATTATTTTTAAATCAAGTTATTTCTGTTAATAGTTTTGAGAAACACAAGCGTTTTTTGCTATGGGAGGGGGGTCTTTCTCGCTCCGTTTAGGAGGGAGGGGTAATTAAAAAAAAATTAAAACTTAATATGAAAATAAAATATTAAAAATCAATGGCAACACTAACAACAAAGTACTATAGCATTTTTCATAGCTAGGAATCTGTTCTAAATTGTCTATAGTGCAAATCAGCAAAATTTTGTCTATTGTTACTTTTGTCAGACTCAGTGGCGTAACTAGGCTTCTATATTTGCGCCCTCGAAAAATATATTGATTTTGCGAGGTTCGGATATCTAATTTTTTGTTTAGTTACTTGTTACAATTAAAATTATATTAACTTTACGCAAACAAACCAAATAAAATTATTTGCCAAAATATGTAGGTACATTACATACTACATACAGTAGATACCTACCTGACATAATACTATGGCAACAAGGAAAAACCGCCCAAGTCGATTTTGATAATTTTTCAGGAGAGCACTTTTAAGATTCTAAGAAAAAATTGAAATTACAAATAATGGCTTTAGTTAATCAGCGGAAAGTCTGATTTTACTGAAAGTTATATAGGTAAATAAAGGTAATTTAAGTCTCTTTCGGTCAAACGTTTCATAACCTATTGCTCATTCTTATTTTGAGAGTGGTAAGCAAAATAAACACTTAAGCTGTTATGGCCTAACACCACTTTAAGGTAAACAAATCTTAAATCGAGTTTAGCAGACTTTAGCTGATATTCCTTGATATAACGACAACCAAACTCGACTTTAGACATTTTTTAAACTATAAAATCAAAGAAAGGGGATAAATATCACGCGGAAAAACAACCAAACTCAACTTTAGCTGTTATTACTTGTGATAAAAAAAATGCGTTTCTCTTTCAACTTTGAAAGCATTTTTTTCAAAATCTGTTAATAAAAATAACTTGATTTAAAAATAGTATGGAAGAACAGACTCTTGGCTTTCAAAAATCCTAAAGTCCTTTATTGTAGGTGTTGCCATTGTTTTTTAATATTTTATTTTCAAATAAAAAAAAATTGCTGTATGCTGATTTTTTCGATATTGAGAATATAGATACTTAATTTGTTTGTAGTTTTTACTGGCTAAATCAATTCTTAATCGAACACTGAAAACTAGATTGATCTATGTCTTCTAATTTTTGAAAAAATGGAAATGGACTTTTATATGGTCACAACGCTTAGAGTACAAATTGTTACCCTTGCACCTTAAAATGGGTATGGGGGGGGGGGGGCATGCTGCTCCCCTGTAACCCCCCTGCTTGGGGTCACTGTTGGATTTTATGAGGGGTGCAAGGCTGAGTATATGTGCAAACTTTCTTTAAATTATATTAGTTTACCCAATGTCAACAAGATTCTTCAGCAACAGTCTCGCTGGCCTAAAAGTTCACATTATAGACAAAATTTTGCTGATTTGCACTACAATCAATTTAGAAGAGATTCCTAGCTATGAAAAATGCTATAGTACTTTGTTGTTAGTGTTGCCATTGATTTTTAATATTTTTTTTTTTTTTAAATTACCCCTCCCTCCTAAACGGAGCGATATAGACCCCAATCCCATAGCAAAAAATGCTTGTATTTAACCCTTCTACATAAATTCATCATTAGTTTTCATCGCCAAAATTATTGTACTCACCCCGATTTTTATCCATTTCATGTTTGAAATTGTTTTTTTTTTTTCAAAAATTATTAACAGAAATAACTTGATTTAAAAATAATATTCCAGAACAGATTCCAGGCTTTCAAAAATAATATAGTCTTTTATTATAAGTGTTGCCATTGTTTTTTAATAATTTTTTATTTCCTTTTAAGTATTATTATTTTTTTAATTTCCCCTCCCGCCTAAACTAAGCGAGATAGACCCCCCCTCTCATAGTAAAAAAATACTTATATTTACCCCCTCTACAAAAAACCGTTATAAATTTTTGGCGCCTAAGTTATCGTACTCTCCCCCAAATTCCGTATTGACTATTTCATAGAATACTTGAAAATCGATCTAGGTTACTTACTCCCTAGAGGAAAAATAACAAAAAATCAAAATGAATTTGCCAATAACCTATGTTTGCGTATCCCATGGAGCGTTACCACTTGTACTGCATATGTAGTACTGTGCTACATATTTGCTTGATTTTTCAACGCTGTACTACGTACTACATCGTTACCCCAAAGTACTACATTTGTTAAGCTCCGCCTAACCATTTTACTTTTTTACGAAAATCTTTTCTTTTGTAAATTTTCCCACTTTTGCTTTTATAACTAAGTAAATAAATATAGAAACTTTGCATCATTCTAAAGTAAATGCAATTCTTCAGCTTCCATTTACGTACGATACGAAGTATTTGTCTGTCTATCAGCAGAATTCAGACGCGCCTTAGGTCTTAGGTTAAAGGGTTGACAGAGCAGGGTATATCCTGCCAGAATTCAGACAACTGATCGTCAATTAAAATTTTTGTTGCAAGCAACAAATATGGATCGATTTTTGAACGTTTCGGAAAACGAATTTTTAGAAACATAACAATTAAAAACAGCATCATACTGTTCTTTGTTCTGAAATTGTTTGCATAATGTAGTACAGCATTCAACTCTGCCATATTAAGGCAAATGTCGTCGGACAAAACCAACTTATAATTGGTGCTTTTGCCAAATTACATATTAGGTCTGTTTTTTTTTCACATCTATCTCAGTGAAGTAAAGTAAAGTAGGATTTTTAACACGCGATTACAACAACTATAATAGAGTCTCGAAAGTGTCAAACAGTTCGTAGTTGTGGAAAAAAACAGACCTATTGTCAAACAACTATAGTAAAACAAAAATGTTCTTTTATAGTTTATGAGACTATACTGATGTGTCAATCGAGAGGTTTCGGTTGACACATCAGTAGTCAGTAGACCTCTTAGCGGGGTGAGTGACAAACTGTACAATGTCTGTCCAAAACTATTTTCAAGGGATGCAGTAGTCACAACCGACATTCATGTTCATCGAGTGTCTGCAAACTCCTGCCATTAAGTATACTAAGCTCTATTAAAGCTTCACATGCCCACTTTTTCACAGACATACGCGACAATATCAATAAAAACAAAAACTCATATGGTACTACATTTTGTTTAAAAATGCTACATTTTGTTGGCTAACATACTACATTTTGCTTTAGAATTTAGTGGCAACGCTTCCTCCTATCTATATTCTGTAGTATGTACTACAAATTTTCCGAGCATTTATCTGTGCTATGGAGAGAAGTACGGTCGCTAAAATTAAGCCCGAACAGGATACTGGGCTTAAGGATTTATTTTTAAATGGTCTTTTCGGATATACGGGAGGAGTTCGACCCTCATAGTAAAACGTACCTAATTGTATTCACCCTTATTCTACGTGTCGTTTATATTAAACGACAAATGGCGTTTTTTGAAATCGGTATTACATGTGGCGTTTTTCTAGGCGTTTTATGTCGTTTAACGACATATGGCGTTTAAGTAGTGTGGAACACAATTTCTACAAACGTCAACACAGTTTTTCGCATTCTGACTGTCGTTTTAGTTGCACAAAACGACTACTAAAACGCCGATTATTGTCGATTACAAATTCTTAAACGACTAGGAGGCAAATTTAAGAAAAAACATGTTTTTCATGTAAGTTTTGGTAATTGTTTATATTTTTGCAGTGATTTCATAATTCTCTTATGATTAAGGGTGAAAATAACAACCCCGATCAAATGAAATTCCAGCCTTTTGGTAAAACATAATTTATGCACAATTCCCTTCTTCTTCCGTGTAGGTAATGCATGTTTATCCATTGTGCGCATAATTATTTTCTTCGATAACGGTAAGTATTTTCTGTTAGGATTTTATTAAGGAAATCATTCTCTACCAGTGGCGTGGCGTCCATATAACCCGATTCCTACCGGGTTACCTTTTAAAAGTTTCAGTTCAGCTACACAACAATGTTTACTTAAAAACGAGCAACATAAAACCCACGGGATAAACTTAACAATATGTATATCTATTCATCTGCGCAAGCTACATACCCCGACCCCACCAACTTAATTGAGCATTATACACACGGAAACACACACCCTTGGCCATCATTATCATTAGTATTAGAGAACTGCCCACACTCTCTGAGCATAGCCCAAATCTAAAATAACCCGAAATATGACGGGTTATAAAATCTCTCACTGGATAGAACAAATTTGTCTCCATTCTCTTTTGTACACTTGCGTTTATCTGAGTTTAGTCCTCTCTGTTCAACGCCCGCTTTCTTATGCAAAAAAATAACCCGCTTTTCTTCGGGTTATTTGGTGGGTTTTGTGTGTATCTTTTACCGCTGCGCTGTGGTGTAATTGAGTATATGTATCTGGAAAATAACACGCTTTTCTCCGACATATTTGGTGAATTTGAATTGTGTGTGTATCTCCTATCGCTGCGCTGTGATGAAGTCATAGTAATAGTCAGTTCCCTTTTTTACCTAATCATTTTCTGAGTTTTTCTGAGGGGAGTATCCTCTGTTCAAAGGCCGCTTTCTTATGCAACAAAATAACACGCTTTTCTCCGAGTTATTTGGTGAATTTTGTAGATATCTTTTAAAAAATAAACATACTGATGTGTTTATAAAGTTTATAAACAAGTCGCTAAGTGAGAAATCAAGTGTTTTGAGTCTTGGCCATGATCTTCGTACCTAAATACGTTTGAAGAAATGTTTCAAAGAGTAAGTAGATGATTTTGGTGAACCTCCAGAAAAACCGCGAATGCTCGATTTAAACACTCATTTCAATAACCCTTATGTAGAAATAAAGGACAATATTATAAGACATGATATAAATCATGTTTACACGAAATACATATGAAAGTTTTGCACTCAAGATGGAAAAATATCTTCATTAATTTAATTTCTTCCTGGAGTTTTCGATTGTATGGCTTTAAAAAATAACTGAAGGTTTTGTATACATAGATAGGTACTACCTACATCTTCCCTTCGACATTTTGATATTTTTCGACTTCGACTTACCATTTAAAATTATTCACGCCACGCCACTGTTCTCTACACTCTTTTGGTAGCCACCTTCCCCAAGAAAACGCAATTTCGGAGCCAGTTTTAAAATGATTTTGAATTTTAAAATCGGATTTTGACCTGCTTCTTCTTAGGTATATGTTTCAGCTCTCTTTTGCAGACTCATCTTCTTCGTCGCTTTGGACATTGCTTTGGAACATTGCAATTCATGTTTTTTAGTATAGTTACCACAATTCGAAATACTTTTGATTTTTGTAGGTATTTATGTTCATTTCAAATAAAACACAAAACATAAATGCCTACCTACCTGTCAATTATCACTCAGTTGTTGGTGTGGAACTCATGTGGAATGTAAAGTAAATGAGAGTGGTGGCGTTCAGGGAATAGAATACCGATACTAAAACGACACTAAAGCGACTCGACTCAAAAAACGCCAGCTGTCGTTTAATATAAACGCCACGTAGAATAAGGGTGATTATGTCGTACTACAAAAATCCGTTATTCTTATGCGGCGAAAAAGCTAACGCACTTGTGTCATTTGCTCAAAAACACATTACTTACTTACTTAGGCGGCTCTACAGTTCGGGGTGAACCGAGGCCTCAGCTAACAAGCCTCTCCAGTTAGCCCGGTCCTTAGCTAACTGCCTCCAGTTGCGCACTCCTAGTCGGTTGAGGTCGCCTTCGACTTGCGCGCGCCACCTAAGGCGAGGTCTTCCTCTACTGCGTTGTCCCTCCGGGTTAGACTCGAAGACTCTACGGGCCGGAGCATTTGTTCCCATCCGCTCTACATGTCCTAGCCATCTTAAACGACTTACTCGCAGTTTTTTGACCAGGTCGATGTCGCTGTACAGCTCGTATAATTCGTCGTTGAATCTCCTTCTCCAAAGCCCGTCAACGCAAACGGGACCGAAAATTCTACGAAGAATCTTTCTCTCGAAGCGACCAAGGATATCTTCATCCGCTTTAGATAGAGTCCAAGCTTCAGCGCCATAAAGCAGGACTGGAATGATCAAGGTCTTATACAGAATCTCCTTAGTTGCTCGGGATAGGGCTCTACTACTCAATTGCCTTCTTAGCCCAAAGAAACAGCGGTTGGCAAGAGTTATTCTTCGTTTAATTTCTTCTGAGATGTTGTTGTCAGAATTTATAGCAGAGCCGAGGTATACAAAGTCCCTCACTACCTCAAAGTTATAGCTGTCGATCGTGACGTTTTGTCCGATTCTACGATGTTGGGTGTCCCTTCTTGTTGACAGCATATACTTGGTTTTGCCCTCGTTGACCGCTAGACCCATTTTAGCCGCTTCCGTTTCTATACTAGCAAACGTACCAGTGACAGCTCGCTGTGTTCTACCAATTATGTCAATATCATCGGCGTATGCAAGTAATTGGACGGACTTTTGAAAGATCGTGCCTTGTGTGTTGGCCTGTGAGTTTCGGACAATTCTTTCAAGTATGATGTTGAAAAAGTCGCACGATAGCGCGTCACCTTGTCTAAATCCTCGTTTGACATCAAAGGTTTCGGTTAGGTCGCTACCGACCTTGATGCAGCAGCGAGCTTTCTCCATCGTCATCCTACACAATCGAACGAGTTTTGCAGGGATGCCAAAGCTAGACATGGCTCTGTATAGCTCGTCTCTATAGATGCTGTCGTACGCGGCTTTGAAATCGATGAAAAGATGGTGGGTATCGATTTGGACTTCTTGTGTTTTTTCCAGGATCTGCCTAAGTGTGAAGATTTGATCGACGGTGGACTTTCCTGGCCTAAAACCGCACTGATAGGGGCCAATCAGGTTATTTACAAAGGGTTTAAGGCGTTCACACAGTATGGCAGACAGGATCTTGTATGCGATGTTAAGGAGACTGATACCTCTGTAGTTGGCACAGTTGAAGGCGTCTCCTTTCTTGTGGACCGGACAAACGATGCTGAGATTCCATTCATCAGGCATGCATTCATCTGACCAAATTTTGGAGATGAGTTGGTGCATGCTCTCTACCAAGTGATCTCCAGCTGCTCTAAAAAGCTCGGCAGGCAGACCATCAGGGCCTGCAGCTTTGTTGTTCTTTAGCTTGGATATTGCTACCCGTACTTCGCTTTGGTCAGGTGGACGGAAGTTTTGTCTATCATCGTCTATATTGAGTGGTACGTTCTGCCTAACAGCGGGATTCTGGTCTTCGTCGCCATTATAGAGTCTACAGAAGTAATCTTTCCATATTCCCAGCACCGACTGTGATTCTACTACAAGGTTTCCCTCATTATCTCTACAGGTTTCTGTACGGGATTGTTTGCTCTGGCACGTTCTTTTTACCTTCTGGTAAAACTTCCGTACATTGTTCCTGAAGTAGCATCTCTCAATTTCTTCGATCATACGTTTCTCGTGCTCTTTCTTTTTCTTTCTGAGGATCCGATGTTCCTCCCGTCTCTTTTGCTCGTAGAGCTCCCGAGCAGCTCTAGTCCTTTTTCGCAACGCCGCTTTATACGCTTCTTGTTTTGCTGCGTTTGCTAGTCGACATTCTTCATCAAACCAGGGGTTTCGTGGTGGTGGTCGGGTGAAACCCACCCAGCACATCAGTCGCGGCCTTGATGATGGCTTCCTGGCAGTGTTTCCACTGGTCATCTGCACTAGCTGTTGCTGCGATAGGACTGATCGAGAGGCATCGGGATACGTGATCGGCGAAGATTCTGGCCGTCTCTTGCGATTGCAGTTTTTCGACGTCATACTTTCTCACAGTATTTCTTTGTTGGGGCGTGTTGGATATCCGCATTCTTACCTTAGCTGCAACAAGGTAGTGATCCGAGTCAATATTGGCCCCTCGGAAGGTTCGGACATCCAGAATACTGGAGGCGTGCCTTGCGTCAATCGCAATGTGATCGATTTGGCTTACAGTTTGGTGATCCGGAGACAGCCATGTCCCCTTATGGATATTGAGATGTGGAAACCTGGTGCTTGCTATGACTATATTTCGCCCCGCAGCAAAGTCAATTAGCCTAAGTCCGTTGCCAGACGTGGTGTCATGTAGGCTGTGCTTGCCAACTGTCCTACCAAAGATGTTCTCCCTGCCTATTTTTGCGTTAAAGTCGCCTAGTACGATTTTAACGTCGTGTTTGGGGCATTGCTCGTAGGACTTTTCGAGGAGCTCATAGAAACTGTCTTTGGTAGCGTCGTCCTTTTCTTCAGTGGGGCATGAGCGCATATTAGGCTGATGTTCGAGAATTTTGCCTTGATGCGGATTGTCATAAGTCGTTCACTAACGTGCCGATAGCTCAAGACTTTTTGCCTAAGTCTGCCGCGTATGACAAATCCACATCCAAATAAACGCTGTCGCTGCTCTCTATAGCAATCGCCGTGGTATATATCACAGTTTTTCATCCGTTTTTTGCCTGGCCCATCCCATCGCACTTCCTGGATGGCGGTTATGTCTGCCCTGTGGCAGTCTAGGGCCTCTGCTAGTTGTTCGGCTGCACGTGGTCTGTTCAGTGTACGAACATTCCACGTGCAGATCAGAATGTCATTGTCCTTATTTCGTTTTCCAGGGTCGTCAACATGTATTTTTTTCCGTGGTAGGGAAGTTACCCCGACGCACAACCCCCAGCCTGGAGGACCAGTTCCATATCATACCCCTAGGACGAGGGGCACCAGTAACCCACTTCGGGATTTGAGCGCTGCCGTTGGCCCATGAAGGGTTCATCCGCCACCAACTCTTTTCCAATACCCTGGTGTAGTATTGGAGATCCCTATAGACCTGGGATCCGAATATGTCGAAGCAGCTCTTATAGGGATGTCACTATATACATATGTAGTTCAGCCTGACTGGAACTGTGGGCGCCACCGTTGATTCCATCTAGGGAGTTCGTCCGCTGCCGCCTGGAGACAAGAGGAAGTGCTTAAGTGAAGAGTCACTCCTCCCCCCTCTCTCGTCCGCTGCCACCAACGACCTTCCAAAGGGGTTGGGTACCCAATCTCCAGTCGAGGTACTAGGCACCCGGCTATCACCAACGTGGAGGTGAGAGTAGGAGTTGATAGTGAGAGGCTAGTGTGAGGACGCTTGTGTTCTCATATAATCGCATCACTACCTTTTGGACAACACATTAACCATCTAATTTTTAGTGTTCGATTTAGAATTGATAGGGTAGTACCTAAATATTTATTGCCAAATTGATACCTTATTGCAGAATTATAAACAAATGTTGAAAGCAATTTTTTAACGCTATTGAAAGAAATGACTGCATTTAAAAATAATATGAAGCAACATATTTCTGGCTTTCAAAACTGCTACAGTATCTACTTAATTTTAAGTGTTGCATTTTTTTTTTCATTTTAAGTAAGTAATTCTTTTACAATTGCCCTCCCGTCTAAACGGTTGAAGATAGACCCTCCTCCCATAGTAAATAATGCTTACATAGCTCTCCACCCCTCTACAAAAACCCGTTATTACTTTTAGCCGCCTAAGTTATCTTCTTAATACGAGTGCCTGGAAACATTTTTGCAGTGTGTAGCTAATTAACTGTGTTATTACAAAATGTAGTTCATTAAAGTCAAGTCCTGTATACAATTACATGAACTTCTCTCTTCACGTAGAGTATTACCTAATAGAGAATCAACGTAACAAGCCCAAGAGGAAGTGTTCTAATTAAACTATTTAAATGCATCATTTTGATTGGATTGATTGTGATTGTAAGTTTGTGAGAGCAATTTTAATGATTCTCCCTAATTTGGATTACTTTTGTCTATCCAATTGGAAATCAGGCAAATATGTATATTGGCTGAAAGAAAGAAATTAATTATTCTTATAAAATGTTTGGAATCATTTTAAGTACTACTTACTACTACCGACTCGTGTAGAGTCTCTGCCTGAGACACTGCAGCCTTCCATCCTTTACGATCCCGTGTACGCTGCTTCCAGTTGTCCAGACCAAGCGCTCTGGCATCCGCGATGGCTTGGTCTTTGTAATAGAGGTTCGGTCTTCCTTGTCTTCTCGAACCTGGGGACAGGGATTCGAAGACCCTCTTAGCTGGAGCATTATTGTCCATTCGCTCGGTGTGGCTGAGCCAATGTAGTCGACATGTTTTGGCTTTTTGGACTGCATCCACATCTTGGTATCTACAGTTCATAGCGTTCGCGGTTGTATCTTCTCCTCCATTCGCCCTCCTCGCACACAGGACCAAAAATCTGCCGAAGTATTTTCCTTCTTGTAGCATCTTGTCCTATGGCGCCTGCTCTCTGCCGATCAAGTCACAGTTACTATTTTATTTTTATTATTTATTTGACTGACATTTTAGACTACTACCTAGTTGCCAGGATACTACAATTACTTTCCATTTTTCTATATCTATATATATAAAAGAAAGTGTCCAAAGTGCGATGTAATCCCATAACTCGAGATTGGCCGAACCGATTTTGATGATTTATACTTTGTTGGAAAGGTATTTTCTCAGTACGGGTTTTAGAAAAAAGAAAAATTGGACAAAGGGGTGTGGCACCTCCTATACAAAAAAAATCTTATATCTCGAAAACAACTGAATCGATTGAGTTCAAATTTACATAAAATCTTAGGTATCGGCGCAGGAGTATTCCTGTGAAGATTGGTCAAAATTGGACAAAGGGGCGTGGCACCTCCCATACAAAAAAAAAACATTCAAAATCTTATATCTCAAAAGCCACTGAATCGATTGAGTTCAAATTTACATACAATCTTAGGTATCGGCGCAGGAGTATTCCTGTGAAGATTGGTCAAAATTGGACAAAGGGGCGTGGCACCTCCCATACAAAAAAAAAACATTCAAAATCTTATATCTCAAAAGCCACTGAATCGATTGAGTTCAAATTTACAAACAATCTTAGGTATCGGCCCAAGAGTATTCCTGTGAAGATTGGTCAAAATTGGACAAAGGGGCGTGGCACCTCCAATACAAAAAAAACATTCAAAATCTTATATCTACAAAACCGCCGAACCGATTGAGCTCAAATTTACAGACAATCTTAGGTATTGGCCCAGGAGTGCTTCTTTGAAGATTGGTCAACATTAGACAAAGGGGCGTGGCACCTCCCATACAAAGTATCTTCTATGGGGTGAAAATCGATGACGTTGTAACTCGATAACCGCTGGGGCGATTCTCATGATTCTTTTTTTGTTTTGTTCGTATTGCTGTATTTCAGGTTTACGCAGAAATAAAATTCCAGAAAATCGATTTATTCTCATTTTTCGCATTTTACGATAGAACATTATTATCTAAGACCTAAGCAATACAACTTATGTGCACGGGCAAAGCCGGGCGGGTACAGTTATATTACATTACCTATATAAAAACGTTGGTGCGTATGTAAGTCCGATAATGGCCGCTGAACCACTGAAGCTATCCGCCTTCATTCCTATTAAAAGAAATAATTGAACAAAAATATCAAAATAAATCTTGAAATATTTAAAATAACTATTTTAGGCAGAACAACGTTTGCCGGGTCAGCTAGTAATATATATTTCTTTATTCATAGCTCATTAGCTAATGTCACTCATTTGCGAACATTCAAGTTGCGCATCAACTTTATTTTATTTGCGAACAGCAAAGTCGCATCGCACCATTTTATTTTCCTTTGCTTTTATTTGCGAACATTTAAGTCGCATCACGCCATTTTGTTTTTCTTTTTTTTTATTTGCGAACATTTAAGTCGCTTCACACCATTTTATTTTTCTTTTGTCACACGAATCGCACTCACACCATTTTGATATCACACTAATTTGTTTTTTTTTATTTGCGAACATTTAAGTCCCATCATATTTTCGCAATTGCATCACCTATTCCTATTTTCTGTTTCGGAACAACTCAGCGTCTTCACCACCTGCGGAGTATGTTTAAAAGTAGATATTGATATGTATATATTTGTTCGTAGTATATGTATACGTAGCATACCTGGGGAAATAACCCTTACATGAGTGCAATCCATTGCTGCAATAAATCGAGGAAATTTCGCAAGGGCAAAAAAATTTTTATTTATTTATTCTATCAAACATGCTTACACAGTAAGAATACACTTATAAGACTGTGAAAGATTAACAATTTTAATTTATAATACTACATACAAGATTTAAAATAAAAGATTACATTATAATGATTTTGTAGGAAAGTGAGTTAAATAGTATAAAATTTACCAGATTTTTTTTTTTTTTTTTTTTTTTTTTTTATTTACTTTTATCCTTAAATTAGTTTTAATTGAGGTTGCTTGAAAAAGGATAGGGTTGGGAAAGTTAGTTGCTCAGTTTTCAAGAAGAATTTGAAGTTCATTTTTAAATCGTCGTGTGTCAGTTAGCTCTCGCAAATTACGTGGGAGCGAGTTCCAAAGGCGGATAGCAGCAACAAAAAACTGTCTTTCGGATGTTAAACATGAAAACCGCGGAAGTATTAAACAAGAAGACCTATTAGATGCCGGAAACTGGATTTTTTCATAAAGATATGAGGGCTGTCCACTTAAAAGTATGTTGGAAAGAAGTATTAATGTTCGAAATTTTATATAATTACAGAAAGACATGTTGATTAGGTGTTTTGCCAAATGAGAGACGTGATTATGTCTTCTTAGACAGTAAACATAACGAATAGTAGCATTAAATGCCACTTGCAGCCTCCTTCTACTCTCAGCATCACACCCATACAAAATTTCACATCCATAGATAAGTACGGGAATAACTAATGTTTTAGCAAGTAGCAGTCTTGTTTCAAAAGGAGTAAACTTTTGAGCAGTCCAAAGGGTTCGAAGAATACCATAGGCTTTCCCTACTGTTAAATTTATGTGGTTGTTCCACGTTAGTGTTCTATTAAAGACTAGACCTAAATTTTTTGAAGACTCAGCATATTGAATTTCAGAGTCATTTATCATTAAATGAGGAAAATATGAGAGATCTAATTTATTTTTGGAAATAACTAAGCATTTACACTTGGTCGGATTAAGTATTAGACCGCTTTCGGATGACCAATCGAAAATTTGTCGCAGATCCTCATTTAAAACACTTACGCAGTTTTCGATTAGGCCCAAGGAACAACTTTGATAAATTTGTATATCATCAGCGTAAATATGTTTAGATGAGCTCAATATAACAGAAGCGATGTCGTTGATATATAAGCTGAACAATAGAGGCCCAAGAATGGAACCTTGAGGAACTCCTTGCCTTAATGGAAGAAAATCGGAAAGGATACCATTTAGTAACACTGCCTGTTTTCGTTCACTTAGATAGGATGATATTAATTTTATCGCACTGGAGGAAAATGAAAAAAAGCGTCTTAATTTGCTGAGTAAAACCGAGTGATTGACCATATCAAAAGCTTTGGAAAAGTCTAAAAGTACGAGAAAAGTAACATTGTCCCTATCTAATTTATCTCTTATATCTTCAATTACATTCAACAGAGCAGTTATACAGCTATGTTTAGCACGAAATCCCGACTGTACTTGAAGCAACAAGTTATTTCGAGTTAGGAAATAATTAAGTTGCTTATGCATAATTCTTTCACATATCTTAGACAAAAAAGGCAAGATAGAAATCGGTCTGAATTCTTCACCTTTAGAGTTCTTGGGTATTGGAATAATTTTTCCCACTTTCCATTCACTGGGAAAAATGCTGGTCATAAAAACAGTATTGATGATATGAGTTATAAACGGTAGCAGAGATGGCAAGATTGCTTTAACAAAAAACGGATTTATTTCGTCGACACCTACAGCATTAGACTTAACAGACAGAAAACTTTCTACTATGTCCAATTCATCTACCCTATTAAATGCAAAAGACGTAGCAATCGGTAGAGAAGTATCCTCCAATGAATAGTTAGCAGTTGGGACACTACCGAGTGAGTTTGACAAAAACATGCGATTTAGGTCGTTGGGGTCGATGCCTGTAGAATAGGTAGCTTTCTGCTTACCGATTCCTAATTCACGAATGTTATTCCACAATTTACGGCCACCTGAAGAAGAACTGAGTCGGTTGGAATAAAATTGTGTCTTAGCATTCCGTATCTCACGAACAACACTATTTCGTAGATTTTTATAAGCCAGATGAAGCTCTTCCACCCGAAAATGTTTCCATCGTCGGTACGCCTCGTCACGTTGTGCCATTAACTCTCGAATTTCGTTCGTTAACCAGGCTTTAGTTTGATCTTTTACGATTCCAGTTTTAATTGGAACGTGTAAATCAAACAGAATATTAATATTGCTTTGTAAAAAATTAATTTGGTCTTCTGGAGAGTGCATACAATAGATAAGGTTCCATGGAATACAGTTAACGTGCTGTTCAAGTGAAGATATATCAATGCTTTTAAAATCTCTATATGTGTAAGTAGACACTTCCGTGTTATTGCTAACATCAAAGTCGTAAGTCAGAAACATTAGATCATGCTTCGAAAAAGCTGGTGCAGAGATTTGGTCATAAAATAATACTTTGTCAGAATTGTTAACGAAAAATACATCTACTAGGGTGCTAGAGGAACTTGTAAAGTGCGTTGGGACTTGACAATTAACGGGTTTTAAATCAAACAGTTGCATATTTTCACTTAAATGACTTTCTGAGAGGCAGACCCTTTCGGCGAACGACATATTCGGCGACAAACCAAACCATCTCTAGCATAGATCGCAACTCCGCCACCAGTACGATCACATCTATCTGCTCGAAAAAGTCTATAACCGCTCATACCATAGACAGCATCTTTCACATCTTTATTAAACCAAGTTTCGGAGACACAGATTGCATCAACCTTTGAGTTTACAAATATATCTCTAAATTCATCCAATTTTGGGCTTAAACTTTGCGCATTCAGATGGCAAATCTTAAGACCTTCACTATGATTACAGAAAACTCTAATCATAGGTCGCAACATGTTATCGCTACCACCACCGTCACCGATGGAACTCACTCTGCTGTCATCCAAATCTATTTTTGAAATAGAGAATAGTACGAGAACCATGTGACACACTATGAACATAAATCTCCTCCTCCTCGAAGCAACATAAATTATTTAAGAGGGAAATAGGGAATAATTTCAAGCAAAAACAATACAACATTACGTTAAAGAAAAATGTACAAAAAAAAATGAAAAACAAAAAGTACAACATTACGTTAAAGAAAAATGTACAAAAGAAAATGAAAAACAAAAAAAAAATAAATAAAATAAAGCAAAAACAAAAACAAAGAGAAATCTAATAATTTATACTTGTTGATGACGATCGGTGTTGATTTGATGATTTTTCGTCTTCCTTGTATGACACCTCGCGGCAATGACATTTAAAGCTCGTTCATTCTCCACCAATATCGATTCTGCTTCTGCACTCTCTCGGACATATACGGCACCAAAATGTGTGTAAACAGAAAACAGCTGTTTACTGCGCTTGAGACGCGTAGCTTGCTGATATATGGAGCGGTTTTTCTTAGTTAGGCTCCCATACATATAGATGTTGTTGTTGTTTTCCGCTTTGATGTCCACATCTTGCAGACAAAGCTGCCTGTGATTTTTGCAAAAAAGGGCCACTGCATGCAAGACGGTATTTCTGTCGTGAGGGGTGTTGAATTTGACTATGATGGGAGAGTCAGTTTTCTCTCTATTTGAATGTGCTCTTCGTTTTGGCTGGCTACGGAATATGCCCTTCAACAGCGGGGGCATACATTCGATGCTGTGGCACAGATGTTGAAAAATTGTCATTAAGTTTTCATTTGGTAGCTGGGGTACACCAAAAATTATGCCATCGGCTGCAATTTCCCGCCGTTCGAAAGCTTCACATCTTTTTTGGAGATCAGTCACTTCCTCTACGAGTGTATGTGAGTCAGCTATTCGCGATTTCATCTCTTCATCTTTCTTTTGTAGAGATTGGATGGACTTTTCGACTGTTTCAACACGAGACTCAACGTTCTCTTGCCGTTCTTTCATGTTTTTAAGAGATGTGTGAACTTCTTTGACGTGCGAAGACAGTCTTTCTTCGATTGATGAAATTTGTTGAACTAAATCATTTCGCAAAGAATCTATTTCGGCGGAAATTCGATTTGCAATTTCATGAAATAGCTTAGCTAGCCGTTGCTCTAGGTCGTAAATAGTCACGACCGCTGTGGATTTGTTGCTGGATGGCGTTGATTTGTTGACCTTGGATGTTGTTGGCGTCGACTGCTTCTCTTTATCATTATAAGTTGATCGCGTTTTTCCCGCCATTATGCTCGTAAGTGGTAAGAGTACGAAACGAATTTGAGAGCGCGCTTGCAAGATGCAATTTATGACAAAAAATTATTTTGTTATTTTATTTTTCTTTACTATTTGAGTACTATTAAGTATATAAAACAATTTACAAATGTGCAAACGGAACTTTTCTATTCGGCTCTTTACGATTCGCGAAGATAAATGAAAGATCTTTAAATGTTTTGTCGGACGAGATTGTCAATGCGTCTACTCACTTTCGATGCTCATCTCACCCTCCTTTTGAGATTGCAATTGCTCTTCTACCGTTTGTAAGAAATAAATGAATTTTGGCCTGAGCAACGCTATATTATGCAAAACAAGCCTGACAACTCTTGATGCTGTGCTTTTAGAAACCCCAAACAGATCTCCTACTGTTTGCAACATACTTCCAGTGGCATAGAATCGTAGAGTAATGAGAAGCATATGCTCTGCTGAAAGGGCATTGTTCCTAGAAATTGCACTCTGATTAATGCATGTTTCTTGCTATTTATATTTGTTAAAATTACCATTGTGTTTTGTGCTCTATTTGATGTGCAATTAAATTTAGAACACACGGAACTGTTTCCTTGCTCATGCGAAATCTTTCTCGGAAGTCTTTGTCATCATACATTTGAAAACAATTTGACCGGTCTCTTATGATTTTCTATCGACGTAAAACCACAGCACTAAACCATTCGTCATATTCACAGTCACTTTCAAAATCTAAATCATTATCTGAATCCATATTAACAAATTTTGATACTTTTAAAATTAAATCAGCAAACAAACACAAAATATATTTTATTTTCTACGAAATTGAATATATAAACTTCAAATCGTTGACAGCTGAGTAGCTTGCCAGCTGTCAAAGATGTGAGTAGATAATACTTAAGTGCTCAATATTGGGCACTTAAGTTTTATAATCAAATATGGCACTATGAAACAGAAATCGACCCTTGAGCGGAATTTAAGGGAGAATCAATACTTAAGTGCACACTGTACAACTGGGCATTAGTGTTCATAATCATAATCGAAACCTGAGCCGCCATATGGGTATATCAACATACATACATATATACAAAACAAGTAAAAGTGTTATCATCATTGCATAAAAGTTATGCAAAATGTTTGCCATGCGAGATGTACCTACTGTACAGTGTACAGGCATGGGTTTAATGTCAGTTTTGTTTGAGAGGTACCAGAACTACTTGACCGACATAAGACGTATTTTTTTTGGAAGTGAGTATAACAAAACCAAAAGTGGGTATAACAAATTTGCATGTAAAACCAAAAGTGAGTATAACAAAACCAAAAGTGAGTATACCATTTTTGCATGTAAAAGTAAAAGTGAGCTAGCTATAGATTCCCAAAAAAATACGCCTATAGACGATTTTTAATACCAACCTGACGACCATAAAAATAAGTTCTCTCACAAAATTTCGTTTGCATAAGTCGATTCGTTTGGACGCTACAGACAAACGGACATGGCTGAATCGATTCAGAATGTGATCCTGATTCGGAATATATATATGGTACTTTTAAGGGTCTCCGATCAATCGTGCTTGTCGTTACAAATGTATAATGGCAAAGTGAATATACCTTCCTGTGGACGTGAAGGGTATAAAAAAACATATACAAGCCATCGTCGACAAACGACATACGAATAGGTACTTTATATTTTGTTTGTATATGTATTCACAGAAAGCCTTAGTTTTCGCTGTGCACAATTTCAGAGTTTCGCTGTGAATGCGAATACGAAATACAAATTTAATGATAATCTGTTGCAGTGCAAAGTGAAGCTTAACGTTGTCCAGCGCAAGCATTACGATATAAAAATTTTAAAATCAAAATATTACTCGCTAGTAAGATAGTTGACGGCTAACTATATAAAAATATGTAATTAAATCTACAAATTTATAGTCCCTCATTCACATGTCGTTGACTTTTTGAATAATCCTTCCCGAGTCCATTATTTATTATTATAGGTTTAATTATTGAACAAATTATTTACCAGGATGTTTATTAATCTCTAAAAAATACATCTACCGAGATACATTTTTTTTCTACAAGAATATTATATTTTATAAATATGGGTCTAATGGCCACAGTAAAAGGTACGTTTACGTGGCCATTAAAAGTGAATTTCTACTGACTTTCTGGTATCACTTATAGCTGCCTCCAGAGCGAATTAGGATTTACGCTCTCTTTTATTTGAATGCGAACGTTACGCAACTTCCGTAGACTTCTATAGAAAGGTTATCTCCACAGGGACAATCAAAAGTCCTTTCCCGTTCTTTTTCTATGTAGTAATTTGCGGAATACCTTCCTACCCACAATGCGAGTATATACCTGTTAAGGATATTATTACAAGCACGCACAACCATAATCGCCTCTGCGGGCAAAATCACTGGCGGTGGGCACGTTCATCCTTAATTCGATTGACTTTTTTCTCTAAGAAATATATATTTTTTTCTAGTCGTATTTGAAGGTTTGCTCGCTGTGTAATGGGTCAATTACTTGCTAAATAAGAAGGCTTTTAACTTTATTAAAAAAAAAAATTGGACAATTGTAACGAATCTGTAAGCAACCTTCTTCGAACTAAATTGGATAAATATTTAAAGTAAATTATCACAATAAAAATTGTTTATAGATATAAGCAGTATTTTGTGCCGAAGCTTACTGGACTTGGTTTTAAAATCTATGGAGTTATCTATAAAAAAAAAATTTCAATCATATACAATACATACTTACTTACTAAATTCTCTGACAATAAGAATACGGTTGTTAAAAATGGAGTTTGAATATTATACTTTCCGACACAGTAGGTTACAACCTATAAATAATCACCCCTATTCCCTTTGGCGTTTGTCGTAAGCGACTAATATTGGGACAAAGGATTTGAAATTACAATGAACACATAGAAACAGAAGGAAAATCGTTAACAAAAGTCCGAAAAAATCGGAATACCATTTATACAACGACACGACTCATGAGTCGTCTACGACAAACGCCAACGGGAATAAGGGTGAATATTCTGTTGCATTAATCATTAGTAGGGCAACCGGAAATATGCTCTAAAAAAACCGTTTATAGCGCTTTAAATAGGCTCCTAAAAAGGTGGTATATGCTCTTAAAAAGATGCTCTTAAAAACTATTAAAAGGTGGTAAAATCGTGAAAAAAACTAAAACTTTTTTTTTAATATTTTTTATTAGGTAGATAATTAAGAAGTAGAATCCGAAAAAAGAAGGAATCCTGACCTTAGACAAAATGATTTCTATTGTCAACAAGTGTGATCGGATTGCTTTATTTTTTTTTAACATTTTTTTTAACAAAAAAAAATTTAAGAAAAAAGGACAAATAATGCAAAAAGATTGCAAAAATGCTAAAATATGCCCTAAAATGCTGAAATATGCCAAAAATATGATCTAAAAAGTGAAATATGCACAAATATGCCCTAACGATTAGGGCTCAAAATAATTAGTTTTATATAAAACATATTTTGTATACCTATTCAAATTTCCAATATGACCTCTCAAAAAAAAAAACATGCTTTTGCATGATTCCGGTTGCCCTAATCATTAGATGTGGTATTGTGAAATAATACGACTCTCTATATTACCTACAACATATTTACCTTTGCAAGTAACGATTTTCAATGAAAAAAACAACAAAAATTCGTAGGACATTTAGTCCACCGTTTGTATATCCGAATAAAACTAATTCACAAAGTACCTTGGATATTGAGGATTGAGTGTTGTATGGTTAGACTAAACTCTGAGTGAACCTAGTGACGTCAAATCAGATCTCGACTTGCTATGCTCATGTATGAGCGCGAGTGTTGTATTCTCAGAATTGACTGGCTAAATAACTCCTTCTTCACAGAAGTCTATCTAACATGAGACCCTAAAAAGGAGAACTTATGGAGGATAAATTAAAATAAATTTATCCGCCATAAATCTGTGGCCACAAGCAGAAACAACTAAAGTCGAGTTTAGACGAAATTGAGTTTTTAATGCCATTAGATTAAGCATGTCCAAATCTATAAGCTTTTTTTTTTTTAGATTTTTATCTTCAAATTTGAAGGTACAATGTCCCGAAAACAAAACAACTAAAGTCAGATTTTTACAACGCCGTTAGGGCAAAACAACTTAACTACACAAAAACAAGTCTTAAGTCGACTTAAGAGGAACTCATTTTTGTTTTATCTCAAGTAATAACAGCTAAAGTTGAGTTTGGTTGTTTTTCCGCGTGATATTTCTTCCCTTTCTTTGATTTTATAGTTAAAAAAAATGTCTAAAGTCGAGTTTGGTTGTCGGAATATCAAGGAATATCAGCTAAAGTCAGCTAAACTCGACTTAAGATTTGTTTGCCTTAAAGTGGTGTTAGGCCATAACAGCTTAAGTGTTTATTTTGCTTACCACGCTCAAAATAAGAATGAGCAATAGGTTATGAAACGTTAGACCGAAAGAGACTTAAATTACCTTTATTCACCTATATAACTTTCAGTAAAATCAGACTTTCCGCTGATTAACTAGAGCCATTATTTGTAATTTCAATTTTTTCTTAGAATCTTAAAAGTGGTCTTCTGAAAAATTATCAAAATCGACTTTAGCGGTTTTTCCTTGTGGCCACAGAAATATGTGAGTAAATGGATTTAGAGGTCGGGAGGCCCTGGGGCAACAAATAAGTGGAGGCCCCCTGGCTTATTATTTTTCAAATAAAACGAACAATTTTTTCCATAAAAAAAATTTGTCTTTTCTATAATCCTTTTTGTACAAGTCGATCAAAGATAGAAATTGAACCAACTCATTACCAAGACTAGGCTCTAAATCATCTTTGTACAGTTCCACCAATGCCTCTGCTGCAGCGTGCAAATTTGCAGCATCCATCTTCTCTATGTGATGATGATCGATCACTGGGATAAAACCGGATACTTTGAATTTCTCTTTTGGTGACAGATTTGCGTCTCGTGCTTTCATGTAGTCGAGTGGATTCAACCTCACATTTATTGTTCTGGTGCGTGATTGTACATATTGGTCAGTATGACTGTTGCAACGCAACAAACCATCCAAGCATCGTAATCCACCATACCACCCATTAACTGCATAGCATCTTCCGTCGGCAAATGCAAATTAATTATTTCATGTTGCGATCGAGTAAAACTCAAAATGCCGACGGCAAACGCTTATGCAGTCCAGGAGCGAATGAATGCAATCAGCTGGAAAATAACAACAACAACAACGCAACAACACGGAAACCAAATGACAAAACGAAACACAAAATGAAATCCCGACGTAAACAAGGCATGCACGGGGATGGCGAATCAGCGGTTAAGCGTTAGATGACGATTTGCACAAAACGGCAAGTGCGTATCAGTTGGAGGATCCGCAACCCCAGGGCAATGACCAGTGAAATATGTCAAGGTCGGTGGATGAGAAGATTTCGTTTGAGAGTTGCAGAAAGGGATCGTCAATTTGTAATAAATCTGTGCAATATTGAACTTTATTAAAATCAAAAAATAATCATTAAAAAAACAAATTTCATCCGCAAGTTCCATGAAATCATTCACTGCTCCTCTTAACCTGTCTCGTATTCTTCTCTGAGAACACCGCTCATTTCGTTCTTCCTCTTATGCTTCCAAAAAAGACGGCCGTTTGACAGTGAAACTACCCTTCCCAAAAACGTGTCGATAAGGAGACGTTTCCGGCGGATTCCACGATAGCAGTAGAAAGTGAAAGGGAATCGAATAGGTGAAGTGAAACTCAATTCCGACGGATTCCACGATAGGGGTGTTTGTTGTTGGTCACTATCGTTTGTTAGATTCAAACCGAAATTTGAATTTTCACCTTGTGGGTCCGGTCAACATAATTATACCCTCCACGGGAAGGTATATTCACTTTGTCATTACATT